>VWZS01008918.1:3758508-3879514 GCA_013397075.1 Rhabdornis inornatus
AGTTTTGTCACCAAAATCCTAGGTTAGGATATTCTGATAACACACAATTCAGGAATTCTACAGCTGAGACACAAAGCTTACTACTGTGTTGGCCATTTATGTTCATGTCTTATCACTATTAGAAGGCTACTTCAATAGTCAGTTTGAATAATCAGTTACAGGTAACTTGTTTCACAAGTGGTAACATGACTATTTTCCTTTCAATACATTTTCCTTAACTGGTTTGTACCAAGTTGTTCACATCCAAAATTAACAAGCTGGCATTAGAACAATTAGAACAATTAGTTCATCAACCAGTTACTGAGGGGACAGTAGAATAAAAAGCTGAAGGATAAAAGGAAATCTCCTAATATTTATCCAGAAATTAATAGAAATTTTCTTCTGTCAATGCTGGACTGCTTGAATTATTTCTGACCCAGATTCCCAAAACTTTATATTTCCATATCCCTTTCCTGGGAAGTACCTTGCAGGGCAGTTAGATCTGTACAAGGCTATCTCTTCTTTTGATACCCTATAATGACTTCTGAAGCCCTCTTGCCTTCAAATTCTCCTGAATAGCTCTCATCAATGTTGAAGCATGCTCTGGCTAGAAGGAAAATGTGAAGGAACAAATGAAGAAACAGTCCCAAAAAGTTTCTTTAATTTTTATTCTGACAATCTTTTCTTATTATTACTGGAAATCCCTTCCACCCTTGCTTTGCCAGACAGCTTCCATACTCAAATATTTTTCTTCTCTATGTCTTCATGGATGCCACTTTACTTCCTCGTTCTTTTCTTTCATTCTCATTATCTCCTTTTAACAGTACATCCCTTGGTTACTTCTCCTCTAGTGCTGCTCTTTTCGCAGTCCTGGGCCTGACACAGCACTGGCAGTCTATCACTCACCCCCTTATAATCTGGCTTTATATCTTTACACATCAGGCTTTTCAAGAGGGACTGTCTGCTGGTTTCTGGTGATTCATCAGAACATACCGCTGTATCCTAGATCCTAGATTGATATTTCAGTGTTTCTGTGAAAACAATCAGGTTTTTTTTTTTTTAATTTTGCAGCTAGCTTCAGTTAACTGTAACCACAATGAAAGAACTTAGAGTATACCCTAAGAAGCTTGAACTGCAGGAAAAGAGAAGTGAACACTGCCTCTATTGTTAAAAACAATTAACATCCTGAATAGGAAGTTCACCAGCAGTGCTCATCCCAGAAAACCAGAAAACACGAAAATGGAGAGAGAGAGAGAGAGAGAGAGAGAGAGAGAGAGAGAGAGAAAATGTTTTCCTGAATTCCAGTGAGCCATTATATCAGATTTGCTTTCACCATGGCCAAGGATTCACATTAAAGACAAACAAAAGAGATTTTATTCAATAACAGTCAAGTTGTAACAGGGTCAGACATACAGCAGGAGAGCATGTCACAGCTGCTGACTTCTCAGTCTAAACAAAAACAAATTAGCTTCTTGGCCGGTTTGTTTATAGAGGGAAGGTGCCTCAGCCCAAAATTTGTAAGGCTACCTTTTCTTGATCACTGAAAGATGTAGTCACACTCCTTACAGAAAATAACTTCAATACCTGATAACAGGCAAATTTTAATTCTTGTCTTACTTAATTCTCTTCTTGAGCAATCTCTTCGTTACAACAACAAAACCAGGGATTTGGGTATGCTTTATCCCTTTCACTCAAAAAGAAGCAAGTTAAAAGAGGGCGGGAAAGCTATCTGTGCCTTTAAAAAACAAAAGAATTCTGTCTTGTTCAGATTAAGCTAAAATGTTTTCAACAGAATAAGCAAAGAAAAATCCTTTCAGCAAAGGACTCAATGTTAATATAAAAGAGTGATTTTAGAAGTCTTTTCCCACTATTTTTTGAAATAAGAAAAAGTATCCATTTATTATTTTCCCACAAGCGTGAAATCATTATATTAATGTTTTTTTTTTTATTTCCTGACGGTACCTTTTACTGAAAGGATTATGGCTTAGAGTTCAACAAATTCTCTCCATACGGAAAAGCTGAAGGAAGCATTGTGAAAAAGGCTGGAATGTCTGTAGGTATGATTTCACTATGTATGCTGTTTTGCAATGGGGACTGCTTGAGAGTATATTTTCAGTCAATATTTTTTATAATTCTATAAAATGTATCAGAATCAATATGTTAAACAGAATTTTGCCAGTTTATTGATTTCTGAATTTAGGGCAATTTATTATATTCTGAATATCCTTGACCAGACCCTAAACTTCTCCATCTCCAGAAACATGACACGCAGCCATCACAGGGGAAAAAATAAACAGAGTCCCCAGCTGTCTTTGTTAAAACCAGTATGCATTGTATTGTTCTGGTTCTGTTGGTTTGGAGGTTTTTTCATCTCTATGAGGAAATAATCTTAGCAGTATCTTCTCAAAAAGGATTTTCAGTTCAATATTTTATAATAAAGATCTCTTTTCTCCTTCCTGTAGAGTAAGAAATTAAGAGCCAGTTGAGGGACCATATGGCTTAGAAGTTCTCATTTGTTTAGTTAGATGATACCACAGACAGGAAATCAACGTATAGGAATTTCACAACCACATTTCCATCTGTTTTACGTGGGTGATGCCATCAAAGAAGTTGACAAGTCTTAGCAATTCTCCAGCATATGTCAGCTTTTGGTAGTGCTACAGGTCCAAAGTCCATTCTCACACCTGCCTCGAGCAGCAGGAGCCAAAATTGGAGATGATCTCTGTGGAAGGCCAATGGCTACACAACATGGTTAGCCCTGAACTGTGATATTTCTGATTTTAGCTGCATTTGATAAGATATGCCATAGTTTGTCATTGAAGTTCTAGTGTAATTACTACCATCTGAAATAAATTTCAGTATACAAAGATCAAAACAAGATTTTTTTATAACATGCTGGCAGGCTATAAATCTGCTCATCAGGTGCAGGATCTACTGAGAGTTGATAGTTACTGGAGAGCATAAAGGCCCCTTCTGGAATCAGACATTAAATCTCACAATTCCTGTGTGCTTTGAAGTCATTCCCACTCTCCATGTCTGGAGGGTGTAAAAGAAAACCGAAGTTGGATTTGTAGGTCATTCAAAAGGAGACATCAATTGAAACATTTAGGAATATTATTAGTGTCATTTACATATCATGAAGAGTCTTGTAACGATGCTAGTTTTTATGATTTTCTCTCAAATAAAACAAGTTCAAGCTGCTTATTCTAATTATTTTTCTCAAAAGACCAGAGAAATGGTCAGTTATAAATTCAGCCTCTAAAGACGAATTTAATCAAGAGAAGAGAATTTTCATTCTTGTATAAATAATCAACTGAATTTTGCTATTTGCATTCAACTGCTTGTGCTTTCACTTGCAGGTCTTAATTAGGATCACTATTGCATCTTGTAGACAGCTAGACTATTAGTATTGTTGGTAGCTTGCCACCATATTTGGCAGCCCAACAAAACTGCAAAAGCTAAAAAATAAGCCTATTAAAAAAGTCAGTAAAGCCAACATCCTTTCTGAAAGCTTTAATCTAGGTTTCCATATGATGTACCTTTGCTGAGGTTTATCAATCTGCTACTCTGCTTCCATCTATAAGAGAATTTTCTCTGAATACCATATCAGAAGAAATTATCCTTCTTTTGCTATCAGTCTGAGTATTGATTATCATTTTCAGATTCTTATGCCTTTCATGTAAGCACTCTTGAGAAGGCTGCTTAGGTCTAAAGAGAACACTTTTATTGCTTGTAATTACATTTAGACTGCATGATGGATGCATATCCTTAAATGAAAACAGAAGGCAACTTTATATTTTTGTTGTACTTTATACCATCTTCCTTCACAAGATTAACTTTATTGGCAAATTTGGAAATCACTAATTCTAAGGAACAGATCTTTAAAATCAGACAGGCTATAGAACACAAAAGAGGAAAGCCTGGAGAAAGACAATGACAGTTCTATTTCTGTCACTGCTGTGAATTGGTTTTTTTTAGAACAGAGGTCCTTCCATTTCCTTTCTTATCCATTGCTGTGTCCATTTAAAATGTAAACTCCCCATAATGATTAGTTAATTCTTTATATTTGTATAATATCTAATAAATGGGCATTCAGTATTTCTTGGGAGCTAGCTGGAATATCAGTAAAAGCAACAAATAATAACAATTATAACCTAACAGAAAATGTTTAGTTACTCATTAAGCCCATCAACAAAAGATATCAATTACTGATTAAGCACTATTAAAAGAAATATCAGAGGTTAAAGATACAGGGAATCATACAGTTACAAAGGGAAAAAATCTACCTGTCTTATCTTTGTTTGCTAAGAAAGACTGTCTCCATCTCCTGATCTATAACAATGACATTGTAAAGAGCATTTCCTTCCCCATGTTTCAGGTTAGAAGAGCATTGTGAAATAAGCAAAAGAACTTTGAAGGCAGCAACTTCTTAAGTGATTTGGGTGTCTAATTAAGGTAGAATTCTTCCAGAGTTTTCACCTGACAAAACCAAATAAGTTGAAGAATTCCCTGTGTGGTTTGTATATCAACCCTGCATCTAACAGCAGTAGAAACCCTAAATGGCAAGTCTATGGTACAAAGTTAAATGTCTTTTTTAACCCCTGCTACAGATGAAATCTAGGAAAAAATGGAGACAATATAGTATTTACCAGAAACAATTTTTTTCTTTTGTATGGTTCTGTACTTATTTCATCTTAAGTGATATCTTCTCAGGCAGCTGAAATGTGCAGCAGTTTCATTCCCAGAAGCAAGCAAATTTTTCCTTATTCAAGTGATTTGATACAGTACATTACAAACACAGCAAAATTCACAGCAGTAGGAAATAAATTCACTTTGTCTAAAGATGCTTTCACAGTATCTTATTGATGTCAGTATTTGCAGCCACTCTTTGCTGGGATATTTTCTCTCCTCTCCTCTCCTCTCCTCTCCTCTCCTCTCCTCCCCTGAAATGCACATAAACTAATTTTTAAATTAGGGTTTATATTAGAAAATTTTAATTTTTTTTTCTTCTGCTTTACACACATAAAGATAGAGCATTAAAAGGAAAAACAAAACTGTTTTTATGGTTAACTAGCTGTTAAAAAGGTGGTTGCAGAAAAAGAATTCTTACTTAGCCTTATAGTCTTACTAAATGACATTTTAGGTAAGAAAATGTTTTCTATAAGCTGGTCTTTAATTACCTGAAAATGTTATTTATTACCTTGGGCAGTCCAATTCTATACTGATTATCCTTTTATTATAGTACAAAACATAATGATTCATATATGCATATTTTTATTTTTATAGGATTTGTGATCCATTATACAAGATGGTAATTATAAGGAAAAAAATATAAATCAAAAGAAAATTCAGAACTATTTAATTTGGAAGGAAAAAAGAAATTTCTTATCCACCTGCAGAAACACTGACATTTTCATCCTTACTGTTTTCTATATATTTAAATAGATGCTTATTAATCAAGAAATTTCAGTAATAGTCTACACCAAAACCAAGCCTACCTCTATTGTTTATTATAACCTCATAGAGGGAAGAAATTGCTTCTCATTGGTTTAGTTATTCATGTGTAGCACTGATCTGAGCTGCCTGACATGAAATTACAAGGAGCACAGGAGCAGGATAAGCTCATTTCTCTGCAGGTATAGGGTGACCTCCTGCACTGCCATTGGGATTTTCCATGTGTGCTCTGTGTGCTGCTGTTAGGGATCAGTCACTGGTGCTGGGTCCCAGACCCTCATAGGAACAATTTTTCTGCACCGGTTGGCTAAAAGACCTTCATGCTGGCAGGAAAAGGCAAAGTGTTGACATCTCTGTGGTCTGACAGCCCAGAGAGCTGGAGAGGGGGCTGGAGGCATGGGTTGGATCTTGTTCCTCCATGCAGGCTTAGGTTATGAGTTAGACCCACCACAGTAACATCAAAGTATGAACTCAATGTTACTGCTAGAGATGATAAGAAAGAAAATAGACGTGGCAGGCTAAGGCAAAATCTTTATAAGCAAGGATTATGAGTAGTAGATGTAAAGAGCAAGAGAAATATTTTTGCTGGAATCACCAACAGGCTTTCTAGAAAGGAGTTAAAAATAAATTCTTTTTTAAATTTGGCTATTTTGTAGTTGGACGCTTAATTATAGCAAACATTACATATTTCTATTACATAAAAATAGTCACCAAATCTTAAATGAGTAATTCTAATATCAAATATATTTGGAGAACACTATATGTAAGCAGCATACACACACACACACACCAGAAAAAAAAAAGAAAAATAAAAAAAGAAAAATAATGTTGAGTTTTGTACAAGGAAATAAAAAAATTTCAGTCCTACAGGATGAAGTTTAGGCATATTGTTCTATTTCAGTATAGGAAGAAGTAAATTGATACTTCTGCACCGTCTCCAGAGGCTCCTTCTGAATGCAGCAAGTGTCTGATTTCATGTGGCTCAGTGTGAGCAACCCAGTTGTCTTTTATGTATGCTCCAATAGAAGTCCACCTCGGTGACTTGCAATCATTTGGGAATTTGCTTTGAAGATGATGATGGTGATTTTTAATACATAAATTTATTACTGTTGGAAATTTTCTATATTTCTGATGTTGCTCTTTTCCCCAGATTTAAGCTGAGCAGTATTTTCAACACATCAGATGTGGAAATAACAAGTACAAAAATTCTTACTGCTTTTATGCTTTTGTGGATATATAGCAAGCATTTTCTAATACCTACTATAGATAAAAGGAAAAACTGCAATATTCAAGGTAATAAAATTAAATTACTGTTGTTCTACTAGCTTGGAAGAGCAAATGGAAGAAATAGGAAAAGTTGCATCTTATTGACTTTTCAACCTGAAATCATCATACGCAGATTACTGTAATAAGGGGTGCAGGTGGTCATTTAAAAGTCAAAAGACAGAACAGAAAACATAATCTGATTACTTCTAGTGCCAATATCATAAGGTCACTGTCAGGCTTTTTGCTTTCTGACTGATGACTTCTGTTTTCTTTAGAGCTGGCAATACTCCAGGTGGTGCCCAAGCTGCTGCAGCCCATCCACAGATGTTTCATTAAAGAACCAGGATATTAACAGTGTCCCAGTAATTCCACATCAACTTCTCTGAACTGGCTCCCTCACAAGATTGTGAAGCAGACCCTGTCCCTCACACACCAGCTGGCTCTGGTCCTGCTGGTCTCTGCCCATCTGCTTTTGCCATGTGCTGACCACTACGCTTGATTATTTTTCATTTCTAGATCAGTGACCAGGGTGGCATGTATAAGCAGGTTTAACATTGCTGTGGACCAAGTAATGTTCTAATCTTTACACATAAAAGTAGAATTTAGAACATCAGAAATACAAATAGAGATTAATACCATACAGGTGAAAACAAATATGGACTGTTATACAACTGAAATACCATTTTAAGATTTTCCTGCTGTGAGACAGAACCACAAAAATAAATGTTCATCTTACAAAATTTGGACTCTGCGGGTCCCAGAATTATGAAATTAGTGTAATTATATCCCAAACATACTTATAGCAAATCTCTCTAACTGTGCAATTAGAACTTCAACTGATCCAATTATGTGATGTAATGGTGTAGAGTAATTACGCATAATGACAAAATTATAATTTGTGATTATATCATAAAAAGGATTCTGAAAATTTCAGAAAGGATATTGGGCACAAACTGTCATTCTTTGTTTTAAGCTGAAAGGACTCATCTGTTTCAGACATCTATTCCAAAATATTTGTGTCATGTTGCAAGTAAATGCTATATTAGCTCAGGGAAAAAAAAAAAAAGGATGAGTCAGAGATTTAGTTGCTTAAAAATTATTTTCTAGGGACAGAGGAATGTGGAATTCACTGCAGCGATGTCTAGAGTAATTTAAAATGCACTTTTTAAAAAGTTGTGAAAGGATATTTTTACTATGTCTGTTAGAAATTCTGACTGAGGAGTCTGTCTTGACATTTTTCATCTAGTAACTGAGCACCCTTCCTAGCAGTTACTGAGAGCATCTCTATAAAGCAAAGGTATATAAAAACAGATAACAGCAAAACTTCAGGAATTTATATAAGAATATTTTTATAACAGGAAAATACATTTTATGGCAGGGACATATCTTGCTATTATTTTTCAAAAGAGATTTTCTTCAGCTGAGACCAAACAATACACATCAACTATAGAGATGTAGAAGGTGGAATAGCTCTCTGGAGACATCTGCCAGCTCTTATATTTCTCACTGAGTCTAAAGTCACAGTTGATCAAAGGAGTTCTGTCTTCCCTACCTAAACAATGGGAGTGAAGCCAAGTGCCTCATAACAGCACCACGCCATGGAGCATGGAGAGGCCTGGAAAACACTGGGGACAGATCCAGTTATTCTTGTTCTAATACTGGGAAACATCCCAAAGTGATTTCCTTCAGAGACTACCTTTGGAGGCATCCCTAGAGCTTACTCTTACAATTTTTTTAAATTATAGAACTACAGATAATGACCACTGGGCTTTCTGTGAATAAACTCCACGCCTCCTATCTCTTATGACTTGTAAGAAGTGGATACCAAAGTAGCAAAATCTTATAAATATAACTTATTACTAAGACAGTTCAATGTTTGATACGCTTTTCCATTACTTGCTCCAAATCATCATTCAACATGGCTCTTGCAAACAGTAGGAAAATTTGATTCTAAAGATAATTCTAAGAAGACATTTGTCACTATGGATGGGATCACTCTGACAAAATTCTGGACATCTGCTTTGAGTTAATAGTATAGGTGTACCACTATTGTTGTGGTGTAATTGTGAATAGTGTCAATTCTTACCTCTCTGAAGTAGATTTTTGAAAGAACTCAGATGAATGAGACTAGAAATATCTGTTCTCTGTTTATACAGAATAAATTATTTCGTTATGCCCAATGACAATGGGATTGCTTTCTTTTTGTACAGAGATATCAGGAAAAGTGTTGGTAAATTTATTATATAACCTGTATTTACCTCTGAAAAACATGTATATCAGCTTTTGCAACCTGAAGTAAATGTCTCATGAATAATTAATCTATGTTTATGTCTGAACTATCTGAACTCTGATGCTATGGAAAGCTTTTCATTCTGAAAGATGGTTGAAGGTACAAACATTGTCTCAGACATTGCCATCTGTGCTGCCCTCGAAGTGCTGTTCTGAGCATTACTTCTCCATAACTGAGTTTCAGTCAAGTTGCTGTATTGATCTAATACTTCCAGCAGACAGAGTTTTGAAGGGAGAGATAATGTCCTTTATTATGCCGACTGATATAGCCAGGAAAAAAATCTTTGAGGCTTACAGGTTTACAAACAGATACTGAGCAGAAAATCTCAGTTTAATGTTTTAAATACATTTTTCTAATAAAGAAGATTTTACTGCTCTTAGTTCCGTTTTTCCTAGAGTTACTTTAATATAGGATATATTTTTGCCTTTCCAAGAAATCCTGATTTTTCTATTTTTAACTGGATAAATGAATCAGGAGAGAAAAGCCAGCAAAACATAAAATCTAAATAATAAAAATATTTAAGTATTTACCAGGGCATTGAGCAATATGTAGCTAACAAAGGAAGGTGAATAAGATTTGAAGAAAGATTGAGGTATAGCAATCTAAGATGGAGGTGTACTTACACTCAAATAGATCAGGACATACTTTTCTTATTCCGTGAAGTTTTTTAAAACTCCAGTAATTATCCTTGTAATTCAAAAAGTCAAATTGAGAAGCCAAGAGTCAAGTCACAACCCTAGGAAAATTCACTCACTTGAGATGCAGAAAACTCAGACTTTCCAGACCAAGCAGATAGGAAATGATTCTGAGTTTAAATAAATGTGACGTTTTATATTAAATCAGAGAAATCTCATTGAAAAGTTTGTCTTTTCACAATTAAAGATTTCTGGAAGGATTTCCAGACCAGGTTTCCTTTCTTCTTACAGATAGTAGAAATAAATAAATTAATAAAAATGTATGAATTATGCACTGTGGCAAAGAATAATAAGAAGAAAGACTTAAGAAAAAAGAAGATCCATTCTAAAGTCTTTCAAAAGGGAAGAGGTGAGAAGATATCCACACAAAAATGCTAATAAAAGGGAACAAAAGAGGGAGATGCATGGGGGCTAGTGCTTATAGATAACTCTCAGGTTCTCAGGAAGCAGTTACTGACAAATTCTGGCACAATCTCCCAGACAGTGGCTGTGGAAGGAATAATGTAATTCACAATGACAATATTCCAAAGAAGACTGAAAATGAGGAAAAACTGGTGCTGATGATGAAAAAAACCCACAGTAATATGAATATTGTCCAATCTTGGTCATAAGAAACTTCAGCTCTTACATGTAGCTTCATTAGTGCATAAGGAACAAAACATGTTAAATGCCATTGAATTTCCTTACTTTTTCTTTTCTTAATTAATACATCTGACAAGTTTATGTACATTTGGTGCATATATAGAGTGGACTAGTACTGACAGCTTTAATTAAATAATCAGTTGTTATGGATTATGTAGCTACTTATGATCATTACTTAGTAGATTTTCTTCATTATCTACAGCTTTGATACCTAGATAAAGGATACAGAGACATTCTACTGGATGGTTTCCAAAGAAATTGCAAGAATTTTGCAAGTATTATGCGCTTAATCCAAAGCAAATATTTAGTAAGCTGACCTTTTTAATCTTTCATATTTTTACTGTTAATAAAAGTCAAGCAAGAAGATTTGAATTTAGATATACTTAGGAAATTTGCCAAGATTTGCAGTTTCAGCAGTTCCAGGATCTCATTTGGTTCTTTTATATCAAGAGTAGTGGGTTGGAAGAGTCCCTCTGTATCTTCCTGATGTCAATTTGGCATCAAACCATCTTTTTCAGAGAGTCGCATTCTGAACAAAAGGTAAGAGATGGCCACAGAAGTATTATCTGATAAAGTGCTTGGAAGAATAATTACAGTTGATTAAGTGGAAGCATTGTTAAAAGGTCACTTTTCCTGGAAACTGACTATCCAAGCTTATCCTAAAATTTTGATTGAGATATTTCCGTCATTCAAGGTCGTAAACACTCTCAAATACATTCCCCTAGTTACTTAGAGGCTTTTAAAATATTCAAGTCAATGTTATTACTGTAAAGCCAAGAATAAATTTTCAACTTGCATTGA
Source organism: Rhabdornis inornatus (assembly GCA_013397075.1). NCBI lineage: Eukaryota > Metazoa > Chordata > Aves > Passeriformes > Rhabdornithidae > Rhabdornis > Rhabdornis inornatus. The sequence continues at coordinate 3,769,636 of VWZS01008918.1, forward strand.
AAAGCCTATTACTAAAAATAGATTAGTGGCACTTAAGGACAAATGCTCTCACAAAAGTAGACGTGATTCTGGGTGAGTAACTAAATGGTCAGTGTGGATGAGCAAATAATGAGAATATTTGGTCACCTTTGACAGCTACAGATGTAGATGTGCAGAAATCTCTGGCCTGAGACCTTGAAAGACTTGGCACTACTTGTGGCTTATACCTGTTAGTGGACAGGGATGACAGTGGTCAAGAGCTCCCCAGGAAACTAATCTGAGACAAAGACTCTCTAAAGTTTGTGCTGTCTTTTCTCTATAAATAAAAGAGATTGTGCATCAGACCATGTCTGTATGATTATTAAGTGCTATTTTGAGGAGCATATATTCAAAATATGTAATGGTTATATATATAAATTATATATATTTTCGATGAAAAATTCAACATGTGCCATCAGCATGTAGTTGCAGGTCAAAGGAGGTGATTCTTCTCTTCTCTGCTTTTGTGGGACCCCAATGAGTATGGAGCACTATTCTGAAACCCCCAAAATATGGAAGAACTGTTGTTACAAGGAACTGTTGGAGCAAGTCCAGAGGTGATCACAAAGTTGAAAAGAGGAATTAAGCACCTCTCCTGTGAGGCTAGACTGAAAAATTTGGGGCTTTCTATCCTGGAGAAGGTTATATAGCAATCCTTCAGTATCTGAAGGGGATCTACTGGGGACCCAAGGAAGGACTCCTTGTCAGGATGATGGGATAAGGCCTTGAGCAATGTGGTCTAGTGGGATGTGTCCCTGCACATGGCAGGGGAAGTTGGGACCAGTTGATCTTTAAGGTCCATTCCAACCCCTTGACATTCTATGATTCTATGATGTAGTGACTACAATCAATATATTCAGTGTATATCTACCTGGCCACTTTTGTAGGAAGAAATTAATGTACTGTTTGTTAAAGTAATCATTAACCTATGGCTGATAATTCAGACTTTGTGCTTTTCTGGGAAATGTACACTTTCACCCAAAATACAACTCTGCCCATTTCAACCGCTTAAGTCCATAACTTGTCATCAGGAAATCATCTTCATGGCCAGCCAGCCAATGCAATCTGCCATCTCACATTTAGTAAGAGGTTTGAATAAAGAGAAGGTTTGAACAATTTATTCTAAGATCCTAGATAGAAACCACTAGCAATAACACCCAAAATATCTTCTTGCAAATGGCAGAATGTTTTGATAAGTTATTGTTAAGTAAGTTCCTTCATTTGTTTGTGGCTGGGAGAAAGATGGGGCTGCTGAATGGAAATGGTAGAAGAGTGGGTTTTCTAAAGGTTCAGGGTTCTGGACCGAGACACACCTGAACTCTGAAGACATTTCTCTTAAACAGATGTGAACCATGCCTTAAAAACCCCTGCTTCATTCCACTGACTATAAAGGGAATTTAGGAATCTGGTCCAGTTCTAGATGTTTACAGTACAGCTGTCTGCTTTGGTTTAGTCTGCCCTGCAGCCTGGTGTGACTGGGAGATGGAACTGTGTTATTGGAAGCAGTCAGCTGGAACTGTGGTGGAGTCTGAGCTTGAAGAAATGCAATCTTTTTTACAGAAACTCCTGAATTGTAATCCCCAGTCTTATTTCTCAGACATGAGAGAAGTAGTTGTCCATGACTATCCATTTCAGGTAAAGCAAAGCTCTTTCTTCAGGGGAGCTCACTTGATTGTAACTGTAACAAGACTTTAATTTAAATCTGTATGAGGCATATGTTTTAGAGAATAGCAACTAAAATAATATTAATGTAGTTTGTTAAAAACAAAAACAAAAATAAAACCAACAAAAAACCCCACATGCTCACTTGCAAAATAACCAAACTGAAGGCTGTGGTATAAAGTCATGTAAGTAACTTTCTTGTAATGTGAAAATTGCATGACTTTTGGAGGATCCTCTGTCTGCTGCTAGAAGGAAAAAACTGATATGAGTGATGTGGATCTGAAACTTTCAGAATTAGAAGAATTCTCAGCTGGTGGCTTTACACTGACTCTTAGGGCATAAAGTGGGATTTTTAAAATTGGCTTGACTTGCTGATATTTTTCTCAGAAGGATGCAAACAGATTACACTAAAAATGGGTAATCAAAACTAGAAAAATGAGCAACAGTTGTTTAGTCCTTTCAACATCTGCTGCATTACTGAGAATATTTTCTTAGTGGTATTTGAGCATTTACTAACAAGTGAACAAATTTGATTTCTTAGTGCATATTATCAAAGAGAAAAAAAATTAACTGTGAGCTTTTTTGTTATATTTAAAGCCAAATTTATTGGCCAAAAAATGTTAATTTGTTTCTAACATTTTAATGAAAACAAGAAAAAAGGAAATAAATGCCTTCTGGATACAATCAAGAATTTATTTACCATGTTTGCAAGTGACACCTTGGAAGATTAAGTGACTATCTTCTCTCTTTGGTGATTTCGTGATTGTTCCTGAATCCTCGGTCATTTAAAAAGTCATAATTAAGTTTCACAATCCTTCATTCTATCAACAGACAATGTCAATCTCCTATGGTTAATAGATGAATAAGAACATTAAGTACTAGTATATTGACAGTCAGGATATCATTTAAAAATATCTAATTTGAAAAACGCATTGTTTTGATAAACTTGTATTAACCAAAGACACTTAAGAAAATACAATTATGATATCTGTAGACCAGTTTTGAACAAAAAGACTAAAAGAGGAATGTATTGCTCTTTCCTCATTATCCCAAGTATTTTCAAATACTTTTTTCTATAATTATTTTTCCTATTTTCTTCAATAACATCCGTAATTTTTGTCACATCAAGGTGGTTTTATATAGTTAACATTTTATTTCAAATGTAAATTATTTCTTTTAATGAACCTTCTGGCAACTGATGCTAATTTTCATACATATTCTCCCTGATAAATTTAAACGATCAGATCAGTACTTAGAAGACAACTAGTTACGGGAAACAAAACACAGTTATTTTACTAATTCAACCACTAACTGCTGAGTAATTTATGAATGCATGCTTTAGGATAGAACCACATTGTAGCACTGAGAGAAATTATGCACTGGCATGAATAAAATGGTAACTATTATCATACCGATAACATCTCTATTTCTAATTAGGCTGTAATTACCCTTAAAGCATTCTTAGTAAATTCTAAGGTTTTTTTTTTATTGCTACTACTATTCTTTTGTCTTATGATAAAAATCTCTCATTTGTAACACAAGGTTGACTATATTTAAGCAAAATTTAATTTTCTATGGATATCTTTATCCTCAAAATGCTGATATTACACAGGAGTGAAACAATATAAAATTAAGGGTTGCTCTAATCCATCCTAGAAAGAAGAGCTTAAGATCCTTCATGTCTCATGCATAGCAAAAAAAAAAAAAAANNNNAAAAAAAAAAAAAAAAAAAAAAAAAAAAAAAAAGTATTAAAGAAAGAAAAAAACCCACATAATTGAATTCTGTATAACAAATGACTTCTAAATTACTCTTGGAAGTTAAAGGGCAACATTATACTGCAGCAATAAGGGTTAACTGTGTTACACGGTTTTCAAAATGCTCTTAAACTGTGTGCATCTTCTGAATGTTAATGATGTTAATGTAATATTGACTCTCATCTTAAGAGGATATTTCATATACATGCAGTCCCACTTATCTTCCTTGCAAACTCAGGAATCCATGCAAAATATTTGCCATTCAACCTCAGTCAGGTCTTGTTAAATGACCCTTTTGATCTCACCTATGCTCTGTTCACTCTTCCATATCTCCTAATGGCATTTCCAAAACAATCATTTGCTTAAAATTTATAAAATAACAGTTCCAAGAAAGAAAGAAAATGTTTAAGAAGACGCTGATTTGGGGATAAAGGAAAAAACACTCATTACGCATGTTTGGAAACAATCAGTGTAAGAGTCGAACAAATTATCTGCCTCAAGAAAGTAGGATCCTAGGTCTGAACCTCAAAACTCAGTGTTTCCAAATCTCCTTCTCCTACAGTTGCCATGTGCCACCTGCAATATGACCATTATCCATATGCATCTCACAAGAAGCAGCCTGCTCTTTTCCATACAGATTTCAAAATCACTCTGTTTTCCAGTATGATGGATGTGAGGTAGTTGATTGTAATTTTTGTGGCTTTGGTAGTGTGATAGTGTATAAGATGCAGCAGCTTCTACAGGTGCCTATTTGATCTTGAGCACTTTGCTTTAACTTTCAGCTAAACTTGTCTCACCAGTTGTGCTTTTCAGAACCCAAAGGAATGCTAGGTACATGATATGGGAAGTGAAGGGAATGTATTGCAGGATGGTAGGAAAGGTGAGGCAAGTGGCACAAGGGATTACAGATGGATTCTGTGAGATGGATTACTGGGAATGAGAGGACTAGGAAGCACAAATGTTTGAGACAATTTAGGGACTGTTTACTGTTCTTATCAGCTGGTAGAGCCTGACAGTGCTCAGCCCTAACCCTAAAGTTACATCAGTACTCTCATACCACACCTCAGCATAGAAAAAAGTGGAATGAAATAATTAAACAGAAGAATCATGCAGCAAAATTAAAATTTTCTATCATTCCTATTTTTAACTAAAAATGATTTTTTTTCCCTTGCTGTTATAACAGTCTTGGTCCAATGCAAGAATTTCTCTGTATGAATTAAAATCTTTATTTTTCTACAGCCTCTTGAGTTTTGGAATGACAGTTTTTTATCACCTGCTATCCTATGTAGCCCTTGAGGAAATCAAGAAACAAGTCTTCAGTTGTATAACATACCTTTAAGGCTTAAAGATAGAGAAAGCCATTTTCAATTAATTCACTAGTTTTTCATGTCACTGATAGAACAGGCTTTATAGAATATTGGCGAAAAGAAAACAGACAGTACTAAAAGCTCCTCTGAGGAAGGCCTTGTGTAAGCAGAAGAGAAGCTGTTCCTTTAACAGCATAGAATTCATTATTTCATATTGATTGCAAAGGTTTTCAATGCCTTTCTTGCCATGCATTCAGTGTGGCGAGCACATAGGTAAGAGATCTTATCATTCTCCAAAACTAGTTTATATTTTCATTAACATGAATGTCAAAATGTCTAATTGATTTAGCAACATAGACAAAGCTTCATAATTTAACTTTCCAACCAGTCCTGGCATGTAGAAAATTTGTGAAAGACTTTTTTTTCTGCTGCTCTTAATAGAGAATTAATCCATCATATCAAGGTGATGGCATGACTGTGTTTGTTTTATGCACACATTTTTTTTTTTCCTGCATTAAATTGAAAAGTATATTTAAGGCTTATGCTTCTTCTTACTTAGTCTGACTCAGTAGAACATTTCGGCAGCTACATAACTTTAGATGGTTGAATACTGCTGTTGAAAGTCAAATGCAGTTCACATACCTTAAAAAGTATGCATGATGTGGGATTTTTATGTGATCTAACATGAAAAAGAAATTATTCTTCAAAACTGAGTGAATCACAGGTATTTTTCCAAACAGTCAAAATGAAAAGAGAGAAGAGGACAAGATTTTATAAGCCAAAAAAAAAACAACCTAAAACCAAAAAAACCCCAAACAAACCAAACATGTTGAGTTATGATAGTTTTCATTTCTTACTTTCCCTGCTGTAATCTACTTCCTGAAAACATTGCACTGTCTGCATGAGGAAATGTAAGTACATACAGAGAGCAAAGCCCCACAACTGGAAATTTTTTGTGCATGAGGAAAGCCATCTTCTTCAGGAACACAGTCGGATATTTTATTTATGAGTCCTCCAAGGAAAATACATTTACCAGACTTTCTGTATTTGCTTCCTTGGGTGGAGGTGCTCAAGAGCCCCCAAATACACACTGAAGTCTGTTTTTCAATACTTGAACTGACAAGTAGGAGAAAATAAAGAGTATAAAACCTTCAAAAAGCCAAGATCCAGTTAAGATAAAAGAGAAAGTCATTAGCTGCTTACTAATGATGCAATCATCATTTGCCTAGGATAGAGGTTTCAGTCTGCAGTCTCCAGCATTCACAGGAACTGAAGCTACTCAGCACCACAGAGAAGCCCTCAGGCCATTGCAGAGCACATTTGCCAAACATAGACATTATCTCAGCCTTTGCTAACCTAATTAAAGGCATTCTGTCACATAAAACAATGTGAAGCTGGAAAAACCTGAAACACAGAGCCGAGCCCTGTTTTGAAAGAGTTGCACTCTTTACCAATGCTTGCTTAGCACATATGGCAGTTGCTTTATTCAAGGTTTTCCCATTTGTAGCATTTTAATATCTGCCTGCTCCAACTCACTTTCTTGTGGTGGCAGCGTGGGATGAAGCAACCCACACCGTGAGAGCTAAGGTGGACCATACCAAAGCAGCCAACTCACTTCTCAATGAAACTCATTATTGTGACATTAGGAGTTGGATACTCATTTAGGAAAGCTTCAAATCTTTCTTGCTTGTATGTTCTAGTTACTCTGAATACTTGTCTATTCTTGCACCGTTTTCACAACTAGCCCTTCAGACTACCCTTAGGACTGACTTCAGTGGAAAAGACCTGGTGATATTCATTCCAAGTCCACTGTCCACCTTTTGTATTAAAAAAAGGGGTTGGAACCCTTCTCCATCCATTTGGAAAGGAAATTGCAGTTTTCTTTTTAGTCTGAACAAGTCCAAATACAAATCTCAGGTAAATGTCCTCAATGTTAACATGCAAGTAGGATTGGAATAAGAAGAAAGGAAAAGGAAGGGTAATTTCATAAAGCTGGAAAGGAAATGGTTTTACAAATCTGTAGCATAGCAGAAGATATTCTTGTGGGAATAGGGGTGACCTTAGAATTGGTTTTGGCTAGAGAGACATACTTTCGTGCTAAGAACTAATTTGATGAACCATACATAGATTATTTCATTCCTATATTGCTGTATATTTAGAAGTCCTCTCTAAGTCATAAACCTCTTTCATTAGTGTATATGGAACCAAGAGTTCCAGCTCAGACTTGTCATTCTGCTACTACAGCCTTTGCTTTATGTCTGTTTGTGCATTGCCAAAGTTAATGCTCAAGGTATATTGAGTCCTAAGCTGAAGTGCTTAAATCAGGTGTCTGATCTAGAAGCATAATCACCTTCTATTTATCCCATTGTCAGTGGTGAGAAATATGCACCTTCCCACTGAGTGGTGACAGAGGCCCTACCTCAGCCATCTCAGTTTCGTTTCTCAAGTTCTGTGGGGCAGTAGGATGCATCTCCTCTAGGTTAAAACACCCAGCTTTAGGGTGATACTGATACTTATATATCTGAACCTAATTCAGTCAATGTAAGCTCCTTCCATACTCCAGAAAGCAAGTATGGGTGTTGTCTGCTGCAGTTAGATGTTATCTTAAAATGGATTGCATCATGGAAAGATTTTTTTTTATCCCATGAATCTCAGTGGTGTCTTGGGTAATTTTTTATATTCAGATGTCTAAATTTTAGATGCCCAGTTCTGGGCAGATGATTCATCCCTGTGTTGAAAAGCCTCCATTAGCAGTTAGTCATACTCTGAATCCGGTGAGTGACTATATCACCTTAAGTCATGACTATGTAACCTATTAGATGCTTTTTCTCAGAATAGGAGGTCTTCCTCAACAGATGCTTTCTGACTTCAGACATTTAATATCCATAGTCAAGCAGGTCCTCTCATGGGCTCCCACTATAGAGTGTTTACTGCTTATTCTTGGATGTTCTGTATTCAAGGTTAGGGCCTATGTAGACTTTGATATCTGTTTTTGATGCTGATGGAACAAGATGTAATATCCCTTTCACCCCTGACTCCTGTACCCGAGTCCTTCCCCTGTTTGCAGCTTCAGGAAAAGAGATTGCTACTCACATCACTTTGAAGTACACAGAGAAAGACAGAGTGAGACTGTGCATGGGAAATAAACTATTCTCCCTGAACTGGGGTGAGCAGAAAACCTGTGGCCCTTGAGTGGATGTCTGGAATATTTCAGATGTAAGGAAGTAGCTTCATAGTGATGGAGGAGGGGGGGATATTGGGATTAAGTGGCTGGGCCAACTCCATACCTGGAGGCAGCCTTAAAGACTCTAAGTTGTATCCATGAGCAGCATCACTGCAGAATAAGGTATGATGACTGATGTCCCCTCCTTCTCTTTCTGCCAGAATCTCTCCCTGAAAGCGAAAGACTTTCAGTTCCTAATGGATTGCAAAGAAAGTAGGACCTGATTGTCAGAAATATTATCTTTCATATATATATTTAATTTTTCAGTTTGATGCTGTACTTGATACACTACATGGCCCTCTAGGGGCCGTGCCTTGGAGTCCGAGCTAAATGATTGTATTGTTTAACTGTTTTCTCCTAGATAATATCCCAAATTAAAAGGTAAGCAGTAGTTCTATCTATTAAAAAAATGTTTTTCTCTTTTTACTGGCAGATGGAAGGGGTTCCAAAATATGTTGAAAGTCTCACATAGACAAAATTGTGAATGAAGAAGAAAAAGAGTGAGGGAGAAAAAGATGACAGATGGCAGTAGATTTTGATTTCTACCCTTCTTTTCAACACATAATTAACATACTCTGTAGCATGCTAAGAGGTTCTGAAAACTCCTAATCAGGGCAATATGGATCAATGAGAAGGATACACAAGAAGTAGCAGAGGATGGTTTGGAAAAACGTGAACTTTATCTGATTTACTGCATGAATTACAAGACTGAAGAAATATTAAATGACTAGTACAATATATATTTCAGCTACATACCTGAAACGAAAGTGTTTATAAAGTGTAAGATGACTCCTTTATCTCTTTTTCTTTTTCTTCCTCAAAAGACACCAAATTTTTCATTAGTCATATATTTTTTATGAGTTAGAGCGATGGGATAATGAAAATATTTTTGCTACATGTTTTATCACTAATGAACAAAATGGAGACCCTTGCATGACTAGTAGTAGATGAGTAGTAATAGATATAAATGTGATAAAATAGGAATAGCAGACACGTCTGACAAAGATTAAGAAGAGACTTAAGAAGGCACTAAAGAAAAGTAAAGAAAACCGAAAAAAACAATAAAAGATTCCATGACACTTTAATTATGCAGTTAACTTAAAAAAAATTACAGTATAGGTGAAATAAATCAGTTTAAGTCAATATTCATTCAAGGATGGAAGAGAGGTTGGAATTGTGCTATAGCCTCCTCAATGTTCCTTGTATGTGTGAAGACATATTTGAAGCATCATGACTCCACCACAAGCAACTTTAAGTACTTAAAATAATTACCTACTAACATAGCTGACTTTCTAAAGAACAAATTATACTGTTGAAAGCAGATCCAACACATTTCTTGACATGATAGTTGACAGATTTCTCCAAGTCTTTTAGAAAATGCAAGGAGTAGTGTTTTGTGTATAGTTCTAATAGGCAGATTGGTCATAAAGATGAACATCACTTGGAGAAATAAAATAGCTTGTGCTCAAAAAACATGGGTTATCTGTGTTTAAATATTTGAAATACTAAACACAAAATACGTCTGTAAACAAGGTTTTCAATAGTAAGAGAAGAGACTGAAAAAATAAGGATGACTGATATGAAATAAAGAATAGACACTGTATGAAAATGAAAACCTTAAAAAGCCTGGTGGAAAATACAATGGAAAATCAGAGTAGGTAGTTACATATTAAAGATCTTGAAAAATTTGGATAAAGTAATAACGACTTATAATTCTATTAGACCTTGCAAATAAATTAGTACAAATGATAAAGGAATCTTTACCCATCGTATTCAAAAGAAGGCCACAGTGGAATTTGCAATGCAGTACAAGTAAGACAAAAGCTAATGTTAACTTTTAAAGGGCACAGAACCATGTGAATAATTTTAATCTTTGATAAGGATGCGGCTCATGGGTCAGAAGGTTAGATGATAGAGATGTGCAAATCAAGACAGAAACTGCTGCTATCTGGACAATGCCAAAATGGAAAAGCTATGCTGATAAAGATGTAATTCTGGCATGATCCTTGTCCCTCAGACTACGTGCTGAGGAGCTGCTTGTGTTTACATAGTTCAGAGCTACTTAATCCAGAGCAGACTGTGTGTATCCATGTTTTGTAATTCTTCACCTAAACTGCTTCTGGGGCACATCTGGCAGCACTAAAACATATGGGTTTTGGTCAAAAAGGCATAAATAGTGTCAATGCTGTTCCATGACAGAACTTTTATAACATGCTGTTAAGAGGGTGTGATAGATGCACTGGGTACTGGTATGAGATTATATAGAACATGTAGAAAAGGGATTTATGAAGATCAAAGTAGTTTTAGAACAATGGTAAATGACTGTGAGAAAAAACCTTTTTGAGGAACTTAAGCCTTGCATGGCACCCATTGTCTTTTATAACTCTCATCCTCTGAGCTATATACAGAAATTCATCTGCCTCTCATCTTAAGAATAAAAATATTATTTTCATCCATACAGAAACTCCAGGAGTCATCCAACACATATATGCTGATAATCAGAGAGTGAATTACTTGGCAAAATAAATGTATTCAGATGATTACATTCAGGCAGATTAAGGGCAATGGTAATGTCCATGTCTGAATGCAAAAGGAAATTGGACAGATATAAGAAATCACAGGCCCGATTGAAAATATTCTTAATAATTTTATCGAATTTTTGTAGTTGAACCATATCTGCTCCTTCAGAATAAATATTATTAGATGTATTTAACCATGCAAGAAAAAACTATGCCAGTAAAAATGAGAGATCTTGCAAGTAATATTAAATAGGATAAATTATTGTTAGAAACGGCCAGCTTATACACTGGTGCTGATATGTGATCTAGAGGCATCAATAAACCATTAATGAGATGTGATCATTCATAAACATTTATGTCCATAGCATCTATCAGGAATAGAACTACGAAATAAATAGAGGAAAATGTAACAAAGCCACTACTGAGATCTTTTCTGCAGCGCTGTGCCAGTTCTGGCTGACTGTTCAAGAGGAGGACGTTCACACTGGAAGATGTTGCAGCAGGGGATGAACAAAGGGGAAGACCTGCTTCACAAAGGGAAATTAAAAGTGCACAGGTTCTTTCAGCTTAATAAAAAGAAGAGTTAAACAACTTGATCTTCATAAATACCCTGAAGTTATAAACATCAAGTTGAAAGAAAACATATTTAAAGTGTAAAGAATAAATTACTTTAATCAGGCCCTGGCAAGAAAACACAAGGTCCCTAATTTTCTGAAGCTTGAGGCCTATCTTAGTCACCTTATTACAAGAAGCTCAACTGGATTCAACATCCTAGAAAATTAAATATATGATACATTTTCCTGACACAGCAATATCTGGTTATGTACTTGAAAAGACCAACATCTTTATCAATATATTTTAATCCTTTTTATTTTAATTTAAGAATAAAGAATATGGATTTTAAAATATATTTGGTGACTCTGAAGCTGTGTAGACAGATGCAATATATGTAATTAGAGTATGGATTAATGTTACAAGGCAGGTGATGTGATTAATGAGCCACTTTTCCATTATCATTGACATCATATGTAGGTAGATTCATAGGGATATGCATCATACAGACACACAGAACACATATACTTATGGAATGTGTGTAATATTGGTAGACACTATTTGAATAAATTTGGTTATCTAAAACTTATCTGTTTATATGTGGAAAGAAGGTGTTAGAGGGATATGTAATGTTAAAGAAGAGGAGGATAAAAAATTGTGATGGAAAAATTAATCATTTTGAAAAAGAATATAATATTTTTTTGCTGATTTGCTGCTCAGTTGCACATTTTCATAAGTAATTTGTAAGATTTCAAAAGAAAGATTTAGTAATCCAAATCTGTCTTCCAAAACCTAAATTGCCTAAATCCTTGGCAATTTATTTTTATCTTCTGTTTTCCTATTTCTTTTACATAACAATATTACACACAATTTTTTCATATGTGTAAATAGAAGAGCCATTCATTTTTATTACTTCTCCTTTTTATTTTACTGAAAAAGAATGGGCTTAAAATTACATCAGTCTTCTCTTAAAAACATTTCTTCATCCAGTTTCTGGCATATGTAGGATTAAACCTTGTTGCTCTGACTCCATACTCTTGGAAGAAATAGCTCCATATCAATAGTCTAGTTCAGTTACTTCCAAAGTGAATGTGAGTTTTATGATTTATCTCAAAGGCAGTAGAAATGTAGTTGAAAAGTCAGGAGTTCTACCCTGTCACTGCTGATGTTCACTGGCAATATTCCTGGCTTCTTAATATTTCACAATCTCTTTGAAAACTATTGAGCCATAATTCATACTTAGAACTGTATCCTTTTTACAAAGGGAAGGAGCAGCAGGAAACGTGGAATATTTTGAAGTTAGATTTAAGGAGTGTGATTAAGTTTTAGGCTAGAAATGTGAAAGAAATTCCAGGCTAAAAGGCTTGATAACATGTCTATAGAAGATTTTTCTAGAAAAAACATCATCTGGATAAAACTATGGGGAGTGGATGGAGAATCACTGAAAGAGGACTTAAATAACATGGAGTAATTTTTTAGGAGTTTTGATCTCAGATGAAATTTCTAGATGGCTTAAGTAAATTAGGGACTCAAACCCTGAGAAAGTCCTCAACACCTTGTAGAAATGCTTTTGAAAGAAAAAAATCTTTGGATTTTATACAGTAAGAAGATAACTTAGAACAACCATAGTATAAAATATTTTCTTATTAGAAAGGCACAAAATCTTCAAAAGAAGAGGTGAAAAATTCACTTGTCTCACTGATTTGTCTTAAATCATGTTTTGGTGCACACTGTGTTATGTTAGCTTGAAGTATTAATGCACAGTGTCATCCCCCAGGTATGTGAACATCCCTAAAAGCCTTTTTCATGTTTTAGAAATTCTATTTCTTCCCTAAAACTACTTTTTTTAACTCTAGGAAGCTGCTAGGAGTGAGAGAAGCTGTCGTGCATGACCTCCAGAAACACCACAGGGGAGCAAAGCAGATTCCTCAAATGCTTTAGATGGAATCAAGTGGTGATTCATGGATGGGGCTATAAATTTCCAGTTTCAGCATCAGTCTGTCAGAAATGGCTGAGTCGACAAAGTATAACATGTAAGGAAATTATGCTGCTCTCAAAAGCCTCCTAACAAAGGATGGACAATATTCTGCCATAACCCTGCTCTGTTCTCTGCTGGCTCAGCCCAGCCAGGCAGGAATCAGCTCTGGTGTTTCTCAACTAATACCTGCGATATTTTCAGCATAGGCTCCCTGGGATCACAATACCCAAAATATTCCAGTTAAATTGGCAATGAATTCCAAACCCAAAAAGACAACATAATTTTGAAAAAATAGACCTTTCAGTGCTTCCTCCTCCCAACTCTGTATTAAAATATTTATTTCAGTTTTTGCTTTTACATTTCTTTATTTTGACCAGCTTTACTGTTTAGAGGATAACCATGACATAAACCTCCTTTCCATAGAAAATTTATATTAAAATTATGTACTGTCATTAATGCACAGGAGATAATCAATTTACATGCAGCCCATTTTCACCTGATCTACATGCAATATGTGTTTTAATGTCAAAATTTTTTGTTATGTGAAATACTGTACTTGAAAATGGCTACTGCTCTAGCTCATGCAAATTTTAGCTTGTGCAGTTCTTCCTCATTATTATTTTAGTGATCATCAATATTTCATGGAAAAAAAATAAGTGTTTGTATTGGCTAATGAGGGTGGAAGCCATGCTCTTTTCTACATAAAAATCAGCACTTATAAGTTGTCCATTATCAATAAGTTTTAGTTTCAAATTTAATATCTAACACTGAGAATGCACTTAACAGATGGCCATTTCTAATGTCCTGGATGATTGTATTTTCTTACTTGCAGTAAATGGATACTTCATATTTACTATCTCTGCAGTCATTGCTGAGGGCTTTATTGTATGTTTTGGGATTTTTTTTTTTCCTCACAGAGCGAATTCAGCAGCATGAACATTTTATATTTGCTTCCTATGGTATATATCGCTGAGCTGAAACTGTGAGATATTGCAATTAATAAAGAAAAAATATAATTTGGAGAGCTTATAATACAATCATAACAAGATTAAGTGAAATAAATCAAATCCAATTTGTGCTTGGTGGTTTTGGGAATAACATTTCTGTCAAGTTGTTGAGCAGTAATCATTAAAACATGGGAATAATCCACCTCCTAATTAAACAACAATAAACAATTGTCAATGGCACATAATTGTTAAAAGTCAACAAAGGAAGCATTAGTGTAAATAAAGATTAGACATAGTTCTTGAAAATGAGAATGGGAATGTTATTTAATGCCTGACAAAACTGACTAGACGCAAAAAATATTTGCAATACTGGAGTAGCAAATACCTCCATCAATATCATTTAGATAGGAGAGCAGCTGAGCAGTCTGTTGATAATATAAGCAGTATGTGGAATGTTTTGTCTCCCATCCTTACTTACCCTTGGAAATGTTACACTCCTTGTTATGTAGCTTGTTTGCCTGTAATTTTTCCATACCTCCTAGTCTTAGGACAAGTCATATTCTAAAAAAAACATTTTAGGCAAAATCCATCTGTTCTACCAGCAGCTGTTTCAGAAGTCACACGCTGGTTATTTAGGAAGTGAGATTGGTTTGCCAGACCTTGAATCTCTCAATTCAATTCCAGATAAGCTCCTCAGCTGTAAGCAAGTCTGAGGACACAGACACATCCAGTAAAATCACATAAACACACAAATGCAGATGTATCAAGAGCTTTGGATCTGCAAAAGCGTCCACATACCTGACATGTTCATCTTTAATTAAGAACCTAAAAGTCTTGTTTCAATGCAATGTGGAGATAACCCAAATTCCACAGATGCTTGTGAGCACAGGCACAGAGATGAGTTGTAGCGGGAGAGAGTGAGGTAAGAAATTTCAGAACCCTTTGGAACTCTGCTGTAATTGCTTGTGCTTGTAGCATTAACATGAGTTTGTCTGCCATGTGCTTTGCTGTAAAATGACAGTCAGACAGTTTTCACGTGAGACCTGAGGGAAGCCCCAATTTATCACGTGGAAATTTGTTCCTGTGTCTGTACCCATGAAAGTCTGAATCTCTCCTCACGTTTTCATTCATATAAATGAGTTTTAATGTGACCCTGCAAATTCTGAGATCCCTTAGTAGAGTGAAAGCTGCACGAAATTCACACACAGCACATTTTTTCAGCATTCACCCGTGCAGGCTGGAGTTTTACTTTGCTAAAGCCACAATCTGCACGGCAAAGAGTTTTCATGCTGAAAAGGAGGCTCCCATAAAGAAATGCAAAATGGAGCCTTGAATTGCCTTATACTTCATAGCTCAATGTCAATTACATGGAGAACTAGATATTGGATATGCCAGAAAAAATTCCTTGTTTTTGAAAAGTTTTCCTGGTAACATACATCTCACTCCTTGCAATAGCTGGGTTTCCTTCAGATCTCTGGATTATGAACAGGAGGGAACAATTGTTGAGGAATTAGGAAAAATGCAGGTCATGAAAATATACTCCATGTGTAAATCTAACAGTATTCTGGAAAATCTTTAATACTCTAACAGACAACTTTTATTATTGTTGTAACTTTACTGACTTAGCCATGATTTATTAGTAGTGAGTATGACTCAGCAGCTATTTTTTTTAAACAACATCTGTGGAGAAAAATCAAGCCAAACCTGAGACAAAGGCTGGGATATGTTCCTTGGAATATATACACACACACTACCATTACATTCAGCTGCAGTTCTAGTCTCCAATATTAGTATAAAAATATACATTAAAACATCCTGCAAATAGAAGCCATACAAGAAATTAGCAAACACTGTAAACATGAGTTAAGGATGTTTTGGCGACTTCACATATATGAATGAATCATGGATTTTGTCTGCCTCTTCCATTACTGAAGTGTTATTAATAGTCTTCCTGATTTCCCCAGAAGGTAAACACAATAATTTGCAACACTGCAGTCCACTTCACATCCCAGAAAATCTGTCCAAAGGAGAGGTGGCACAGTGGAAGCTGTTTTATGTCTTTGTGATTAAAGCTTTGTGTTTTGGTTAGCATATCAGTACTTTCAAGGACACTGCTGGGGACTGCACAACAGTGTCATTACCATGTTAGTTGAGGTCAGCTAATGTTACACATAAGCATCATACATATCTTATGTATCATTCTCCAGAATTCCAAGTGGGAACAGAAATATTCTTTTTCTATATGCTAGCCCCTATTACTGAGTTTAAGTAGTTTTTCATGTTTATTTTCTTAGGGAATGATTAAGGAGATATACATATATATATGAATGTCCTTGATCAAGAAAAATCTATAGGGAAACCAAAATGATGGTGTTAACGATACAATAATTCCAATAGTGATATTTTAATTAAAGAAATTGAATTTTGTTTTAAATAGAAAAGCTTGAATAACCAACAATTTAAAAGCTGCAATCTGAGTTGACTGCTGATATGTATTAGATTAAAATTAAGGGCATAGCTGACCCATTGGAAAAGACAGATTTTTAAACTGTTGCAGAAAAATTGTTTTTCAGTGGTGAAGGAAGCTAAAGGTCAAGGATTCAAAGGATGCAGCTTATATATTTGTGTGGGTGCTCTTCCTGCATCAAACCAACAAACACACTCTCAGGTTGCATCCTGTATATCCTGTATAATCTTTAATTTATAAGGTCTTGATTAGATTCTCCTTTGAGGAATGGCTTTACACTCTAGTTCAGCAGAGTTATTGTAAAATTGTTCTCCAGCATCTGTAGGTGTGGCAGACCCTGGCCTAATGCCATTTCCAAATTCTGCACTTTACCTTGGAAAAAAAAGTACTTTTTTTCCCTCCTCTTCACATTTTTGCCTCCCCTTCACATGTGATATCCTGGAGCTCTTGCAAGGATAGTTATATGCCTCTTTAGACACTTGCTGAAGATTTCTAGACATATTTTTTTTCTTTTTAAAATTTTATTATTATTATTATTTCTACTAAGAATATAAAGACTTTTGATCTTTTTTATTTAGTCATTAGTTTCAATTAAGGAGATGTGAACCTGTTATCCAGAGGTTAATTCAAGTGCATCATTGAAAGGGCAGCAGATGTGATAATATGCAACAAGGTTAGAGACTTCATGGATGTAATTCCTTGGTATAATGATTAGTGTAATCCACTAATGAATTAGTCTGGGTAATTTTTATGAAAGTAAAGTTTCAGGGGTGGTTATTTTTACTTTTCTTTCCAGTGAGTGGAAGATTCTTTTAGAAGTGCATGGAGCTATCCTGGTGTTCTGAAAGCCACTGAAAAATCCCTCACTGAGCCCTAGAGGAGAAAAGTCCCTGATCTAATTAGTGCTGCTTTGAGAGCGGGGATAGGATAATGTGACATACAGAGGCCCTTCCAAAATGAATTATTCTATGATTCCATGTTTTCTGTGTAGACAGATATAATTTTCTTAAGAAAAGCAGTGCATGAAATTCGCTGCCTGATCCAAATCCCATTGAGGTTGGTACACAAATACCATGTAATTGAGTTTATGTGTCCCATTTTGGTACCTCCTTCCCTTCCCTTGCCAACTAAAAATGAAATGAAGCTCACTGATCTCTTTGGGTCAATATAAACAGCAGGACTCGACCTGGTCCAGCTCATGTTGAAAATGTTTGAGAGCATACTGTAAGAATGTGAAAACAGCAGTGCACCACTTATTCTGATGCAACTTGGTCATATTCTCTGCATTACGGAATGCAGACTTTCTTGGTTGGTGGTTTGGAGCCTGAGGCTCTTTATCCCATGTCTCCATTTGAGAAATCTGCATGCCCTTTGGGAAGCTGATCCCTGGAGACTTCACCCATTAGGTCACAATCACCTGTGAGATGAGAAAACACAGCTTTTTTTTTTTTTTTTTTTTTAAATTTATTTTTGACTTTGCATGCCTAATGTAGTGTTGACTAAAACCAGAACTGCATAACGACTTCCAAAGCTGATCATATGCAATATTGAGGAGCTCATATGCAGTCATATTCATTTGGGTTTGGACACAAAATGGGATGCATAAATACTCAAGTGACATTTGGTTATGTAAATTATAAAAGAAATATTTCTCATGACATTGTAGACTATAGACACATGAAAATATGTGTGTCTGTATTAGATTCAAATCCAAGTTCTGGATAAGAGAATAAACATTTTTATAGCTTAACTTTCTAATTATAATTCAAATATATCTTTCCTCTTGTAATAGCATTGGAATTCAATTCAATTGTCCAGACATAGGTATCTTATGACTCCTGAGCTAATGTACAATTTATAAGACTCAGGGCTAGTAAATGTGACAAAGCATCTCCAGAATACACAAATTATTTTGAAGTGACAACTGGAAACCAGAGAAGATATCTGGGGTATCTAAAAATGCCATGAAATATCTTATGTGACAGAGTCAGGTCCCTTTGAACAGTCTCTTCTGTGTCTCTCTGGTTTGGTCTAGACATTACACATCCTAATGGATTCACATCTAATCTTATTATCTAGCAGTTATCCTATGCTTCAAAATTCTTGTTAAAAGGGCATTATGAAAGGATTAAGTTAGGGGCTACAACCTTTAAGAAAGGGTTATTTTTTTATGTGGTAGGACATGGTTCTGGTTAACCTGAAGGGAAGCAATGGAGCTGCAAATAGCTTTAGAATTTGGGACTGGTGGAGTTGAAAACCCACATTTTTTTCTCAATTGAATCTTAAACTTACCTCTTCCCATATCATAATTTCATAGGGGGAAAAAATCAATTCAAGCTATTGTTATAGATAAAATTGTAATGTTTCTTTTTTCCTTTTCACCTTTCTCTGACACAGCCTCTAAAGTCAATAGGAATGTTCCAATTGTTTGCTGCTGCAAGCATTATTATAATTGACAATATAGTTAGCTGCCCTGACATTCTGCTGAAGATATTTGGGCCCTACAATATTAATACAGTATATATTAAAGTACTTAAGAAATAACTAACACACTGAAAAATACATTCATCCATGGGGATTAATCATCACCTGGGATGCTCCTAGTGGATACATATAACAGATATTTTACATGGCATTCAATATTTTCATCAATGAACCGAAAATAAACATCAAATTACCATTATCAAAATATGTCAACAACATAAATGTCAACCCTGTAAAGGACAAAATGGTTTTCATATGCAACTCAAATTGCTTGTTTAGCCTAACCCTTTGAAATTAAATGTGATTTAATGCTTAATTGCTTAGTCAAATCCAGACTGTTGCATCCAATAGGAGGAATAATCTGTGAAATGTGGCACCTTGTGACATGGAGCCAGTCCACCTGTCTGAATTCTTAAACTGCAATTTAAGAACTCATTAAAGATTCGCATTAACCATTTTGTTCAAGAGAAAAATACAGATACATGACATAATATTTAATTTTGAAGTGGAAAAAAAAATCCTATGAGTATATAAAACCAGTATGAGTTAGTACAATGCAACTATTAGCACCACAGTTTGGCAAGGATACAAGAAATAATATTGCTATTTACAAAAATCTATTATGATATATTAAATGATAGTACATGACCAGGACCTTTATCAGCTTATAAAAAAGAACATTGCACTATAAATACATGACATTGGCTCTCTGGCTGTTAGAAGTCATCTTACTGATACATCAATATTTCTCCCTATAACACTTGATACTTTTCTTGGAGACCTTCAATCAAAACATTGAGCTCATATGATCCCAATTAACCCAAAAAATCTATGGAAACCAAAGCACGAGGCAGGAAAATTTCAGGATTGCTGTTAAAATGAATTAAATGTGTTTGAGAACACAGACACTTACATAGTAGAAACTACATTGTCAGCTGCTTCCAAATGTGTCAGAAAGATCACAGAGATCAGTCTGTAGAGATAAATTGTGTTGCAAAAAAAAATTTGCATACAGTGAGAACAACCATGTGCAAATGAAGCTTTCCATGCCAAGAAATGTGTTCATGGAAATGAGAAGAAAGTAGATAAAAAAATATTACACCATGGGTAAACCTTTCCATTAAGCTCCTCCTTCATGTAGTGCTCAAATTCACATTGTCACAATTAGAAAAGCCCTCTGACTTTCTCTTTGAAATGATTCAGTGGCTTCACATGAGATGTTTTTCCTTCACTTAAAAAGCATTACACTTATATTTCACAACTTCATTTTTATTTCACTTATCAAGAAACCTAGTCACACACTTTCTTTGCTTTTTTATTGCATATGGAGCTAAAATTAGAAATCTGCTGATGTATTGGTGAAGGAGCCATAAGAGCTCATGTTGCCTTATTGTCTCCATGAGTATGTGTCACAAGATTGCTTAACAAAACCAGGACTATGCATTGCCGTAAGAAGGGTGTGCAGCAGGCTGGTAAACCACAGACCTTTGCTACCAGATGAGGGGAGACTTCAGCCAGGTCCTGCTGGGATCTGTCCCAAAGCCTGTTCAGAGTAATGTGCTTCTGAATGACTCTGATGGAGCAGTCAGTACACTTGTGACACTGGAGGCTTATTCCAGCCTGTGGACACTCCAGGGCCCATCCCAGAATTCAAACTGATAGTTTAGAATGAAATAAAAGTAAATGCTAGTCCTACCTAGAGATTTAATGTCAGGGAAGGTAGTAACACAATTTCTTTCCCACAAAGGCTCACCATAGTCCATTGTAGGCATTTGTTACAGCTATGAAACAAATGACATAAATTCAGCAATCTGGTACACGACACGAGTCTTCCCTCCTTTCTCTAAGCAAAGATTCAGGATGAATTTAAAACAGAAAAAGCAGAAATACTGGTTTTAAAATTTCAAGGACTTTAAGATTAATGTCGCTGAGCAATTAATTTAGAAATCAGTTTTTCAAATAGAGACTGGAAAATATATGGGAAGCATCAGTACTGCAGAAAAAGGTGTAGTATAGTACATTTCCAATAAACATGAGTCAGTATAATGATGTCATAGCAAAAAGTGCAAATTTTATTTGGTCTGTGTTAATAAAAGTTTTATACATCAGAAAAATAAGTAAATATTCAGCCTCCTTTTGGAACCTAGGCTATTTTCTGATTTCTGAGGACCCCAGGCTGAGAAACTTTATGTTCCTCCTCAAACTTCCTGAACTTCTTTCAGTGTTTCATGGTCTGAAATTATGTGGCTGCAAAGCAGATGACAATGCTACTGATTTAGAAGCCTTTTGGTTCTGCCAGTAGGCATTTACTATTTTCAGTTCTGGCTCAGACGTGTAGAACTAAATGAAGCTGAGAAAAGACCAATAGAAAACAAGTGTCATTCACCTTTGAATATTACATGTTGAAAATCACGGCAAGAGCTGAATTTCATGTTGTAGTTCCCTTCCCTTTAATCCCCCCATCTTTCCCCAGGTTACTTTCGCTACTGCTTTTAAGCCCCTACAGCTGCTTGGAAGAAGACATTTTTTATTCCCCTCTTTATTGTAGCAAAACTGTTGTAATCAAGATTTTAGAGTCATGAAAGCTGAACAGGGGAGTTCTAAACCTTAAACACCAGATGTGAAAGGCCAGTACTGCAATCTATATAACCTTTCAAAACAGGCAGAAAAAGTTAATGAGTTACTCCACAAACACTGTTCATGATGTTTCGCTCCAGTCTCTTAACTATCAAAATCTCATGTTATTCATTTTCCCATGTCTGAACGTTTTTACTGGAGTGCACTTGCTTTTGAAAGATTTCAGCCTCTAGCACTCTGTGTTCTCTTGTATAAAAAAATTATATATTTGTCTTTTCTTCCCCTGAGGTTTTGAAGGGGTTTTTTTGTTGTTTGTTTTTTTGGTTTTTTGTTTTTTTTAAATTTTGTTTGGCACTTTATAATATATTACATTCCTTGCTTGCATGTACATACACCTTGGCATTATGCTGCTTTAATGTGAAGACTGGGAACTCATGACAGAACAGGTTTACAAGGACTGGCAAGCATGCATTTGCACAGAATATCTCAACAGATATCTGGCACTTACTATATATGGAAAAATTGCTAAAAACAACTTTGAGGAAAGAATCTGAAGAACTACTTTCATTAGGTTCCAAAACAGATGTTCACATGTACATATATAGAAAGTGGGACAGCAGACAAACACATTGATTTGCCTGTAATGCTCTTTTGAACCTGGCATGTAGTAAAAGTAAAAATGTCACCTAACAAGAGATCCATCTGCCTGGTTTAGGCATCCAACACGGTAACTAAGTTACAAAGTGACTAAGACAGTTACTACACACTCTTTTAATAGTCAATGGAGAGAAATACCATCTCCAGACAGCAATTCATCTCTTCCTGAGATAGGTGTCTAGAATACATCAGATAAACTGTCCTCTAGGGAAGCCTATGTCTCTTTACTGACTGCTAGGGGAATGGGAATAGCTTGAACTTGGATATCCAACTCCTAGGCTTCTGAAACGTGATGAATTTCATTCTGATATGGCCAAAGAACTGACACAAAATCGTTGGCCTGATAAAAAGAAGAAAAATCCATCCAGCTAAATCCCACACATTTTATAACCAAGAATATGAGTGAAAGAAAATTCAAGAATATTAAATTTTTAAAAATCTGTTATCTGAATTAATTTTCCATTGTGATACCATCAGCTTTTGTCCTTTGTAATACATCCTTTACAGGAAAACAAAAATGTACAACTTAGGTAAGGTTTCCACATGGCATTATAAAAGTCTGGAAAAGAAATATCACAACAGTCTTTAATGCTTATAAAAATTGCTATTAGATATAATTAAGATATCTAATTAAAGGGTAATATATATATATACATACATCTATTTCAAAGGCATCCAAGAGATGTAGGAATCAAGTAATGAATTTTTATTTGGTTTAGGTACATAAATGATTCAAGCTGCCTTGAAAATCCTTCCTTATTAGTATACACAGTCATATGATCACACATCTTCAAATCCACCTCACGCAGAACAGTCTCATTGTGTCTAAATGTTGACTGCAAGGCTGCCATTCACATGAGAAGTAATCACAGGATCAAGACCAAATGATATTGCTTTCAGGAAATGTTCTCTTCTTATTCTGTATTTTCCTCCAGGAATTTGTGAAATTGTCTTGTATGCTGAAAAAAAGAGAAGCTTCTGACAAAATCTTGCAAAAAAATGACCAGAAATAATAACTGAGCTGAGTATTAATTATGTGTAACATTTTTTTTAAGAGTTATGATTTCAAGTGAAAACAAATGTTTGGAATGCTGAAATTTCCTCCAATTTGAATAGTCAGAAATTTGAGCAGCTGTGCATCAGAGACATCTGGCAGTGGACCATTTCTTTAAGCATTCTTGTGTGAATTTTGATGAAACTGGGTAGACTCAGGCAGCTCGAAAGAGGCAGATTGGCATCACCCAGTTTTCTCTGTGCATCTCTTTCACTGACTGATTTAGCTGACCAACCATCTTTCCTGTGCCTCACTTGTCTCCTCCACCTCCTACTTTTAGTTTCTCCTGCGTGGTCACTGACCTAACACATAGAATACCTTTTGTGTGTGTTTGAAGAATGCCTAACAGAAATACACCTGGATTGCTACTGGGACCTTGAGTGGGCCCAGAAGGACAATTATGGGTCAAATTAAGAGGAAGAAAGGGAGGACCTGGGTAAAGGACATCTCCTGTAATGTGGAAGACAGAGGGGAGAGTAGAAAGATCAAAAATTGTGACTGGGAACTGCTGTGGACAGTGGAGAGAAAAAAAAAACCAGTGAAGATATGTACTGAAAGGTGAAAAACTGGAAAAAGGGGGTTCCTTTATGCTTTACCTCCAAACATCAGTGCAGTTATGTTGCTGGAAAATGCTGTCCTCTTTATCTGTAAGCCTAGTCAGGTTTCAGTCTCTCCCCTACATGACCAGCAAGAGCTTCTTTAACACCTGCTGCAGGAAGGGGGAACAATCCATATCTGCCACAGAGGATTGAACACCTCAGCAGCCAGTCATGCAGTGGTATTTTTCAGTCAGATTTCTTTTGGCAAATTTACTTGTTTATACCACGGATTAGCACTTCTCAGTTATCTCCTTCATGTTTACAATTTCCAATTAGTTCAGTCATTCCCCTAGGGATTAATCAAATAATTTCTCTGTAGAATAGCAAACACCAGCCTTCTAGAAGAGTGCTTTCTTCCTCAGGTTGCATTTGAGCCCTCTAACACTGTAAAAAAAGTAATAAGTCTACTTTAAAGACTCATCATAATTTTCAAGGTGTTAGAAAATCAAGCATTTATAAGGAATTCAAGCCAGTACACACAATATGTGGGTTATTTTGGCAATGGGATCAAATGAGAGGATATAATCTGAAATAGGAAGTGCATTATGGCTAAATCATAAAGTTTGTCTGATAATTAAATCAAATCTGCTTTGGAGGCTGCTTGTTAGAGACCATGAAACTTACTGAATGCCTCCTAATGGTTAATGAGGTAAATAAATGAGAAATGTAACTGATGAAGAAAGGTAAGATTGCTAGATTTAACTGTAGGACTTGATTACATTGAGCCAGAAGGCTCCATCTATTGTTTTTTCATTTTTCATTCCCCATCCTTGAAGGGATGTGTTTCTCACTATTGATCTCCATTTCTGCCTTTTTGTGATTGTTTCTTGAGGTTTCAGTTCTTTTCACTGAATATTTTTTGCCTCTGTCTTTAGCGAAAAGTAAAGAGCTTTTGTACTTACAGTTTGTAAAATATTGTTTTCCTTTAGAAATTTTCTGAACTGCCTGCCTTTCTTCTCTAGGATGATCATACTGCTGAAGATCAGAGGGGACATATTTTAATAACAGATACAGTAGTACGCAAATGTTAGTTTTTCTAGCCACTTAAGCATGTCTGGGTAAAGCTGCAGATTCTTATATTCATTATGCACAAAAAATAAATCTGGAGGTATTTATGTTGTATTTTTTACATCATTCAATACTGAATAATTTAAAATAAACATTCTGCTGTCACATCTGGAGACTGAGGAGAACATGAAACTGTCCGTAGTGTCTCTGAGTGGAGACTGAATAGTACAATATCTGTGGATATAGATTGATGCAGGCATATGGATGGAAGAATGATCTTTTAGGCATATCTGAGAGTTAGAAAATTTCTCTAAAATCTCCCCAGAATATCAGGGAAAGCTTAGGGAGATGCAGGCCTTGCATATTGCCCATTAGAAGTCATAGGCAGTATAAGGAACTGTAAACTCCCTTCCACAATTTCTCAAGGCACAAATGAGCTCTCACAATTTCTCTCACATAAGGGTATTGCTACATAGCCAAAGAAATTGAGTAAGCTGATTTATAACCCTTACAGTCAGGTATCTGTTCCTCAGAGTTTGGTGTGTCCCTTGTTCTTGGATGTTTGTTTGATGTATTTACTCTGTTGTAGCTTGGTGATGGGTAATTCCCATAATCGGCTGTCATATTTCTCCTGTAGGGCATGGAAGGATTCTGTCTCATTTGTAGTATTATATTTAACTGAAAAGAGTTCTGTGTATGTGTAGAGAAGAGTACTCACAAGTTTGATCATGAGTTGTTCTTCTGGCTGCTCTGCTTAAGGAACTAAACCACATTTCTTTAGCAGAATAAATTCATAAGCATTCTTTTTATTTTCTGGTTTTAAATAGGACTAAGTCCAAGTGGGTTTCTCATAGTATGAAAGGCATTAAAAGTGTATCTGATCATTATGTGCTATTTGAATATAGAATAGAAACAGCAAGGATAAATCTTCCTTAAAAATTATTAAATCAGTTGCCAAAGCAACCAGAAGAGTTCGCAAAGTCTGCGGAAGAATGGTGGCCACAAATTTGTGTCCTTTTTCTTTCTAGGCACAGCTTCTGTGAATGATATGGGAGATCCAACAGAAAATTAATAAGCACTTCTATTATTCATTAGATCAAATGATATGTCTTGCCTGTGAACATCTTTTAGAAGCGACATTCCTGACAGAATTTTTTTTCAGAAATTAGAGGACCAGCATGTTGGCAGAAACTTGGCTGGGAGCTGGGAGATGTCTTCTCCGAGAGCAGCATCTTACCTCTGGAATCCAGGTGAGTATACAGGTGGAATCCAGGTGGTGCTGGGTGAGTGCTCAGAGGCAGGGCAGGCACTGCTTCCCTCGCTGCGCTGCTCAGGGTGCTGCGGCTCCAGGTCTGGCTGGGCTGAGCTCCAGTGATCCCAGGAGAGGTGCTGCTCTTCTCCCCCCTCTCCCTTCTCCCCGAACTCCATGGCAATGCAGGAGTCCCCAGCCTAATTTGGGGACAGAAAAAAAATCCAAGGAGATCCCCTTGTTTCTTCCTCTTCTTTTACGTCTTTCTCCACATTTCTGACTCCTTTACTGAATTCTCAGCTATGTGGGATGCCTCCTCCTCTTTTGCATTTTGGGAGCAGTGTGAGTCTACATATGCTTAGCTAGTACTTTGGGTTTTGTGGAACAGAAGAGGAGAGAGGAAGTGGTGGTGTGTAACATTTATTTTCAGTAAAACCTGGGTATAGCTTCACGCTTATTGTTTTCAGAGAGTCTTTGGTATTTGGAACAGGGAACTCCCTCAGGCGAGATATTAATTTTGTGGCTTTTTATTTGGGCTGTGAAATTCTGCTCAGCTTTCACTGGTATCAAAAACTTGAAGAAGGCCACATGAATTTTCATTAGACTGTCTTAGGCTGCCTTCTGAAAGCAGTTTCTATTTCCTTCTATTGCAATTTTCCTTACCTTAGATTTTCTGCTAAGACATAGTGTTTTAGAGATGTAAAGTAAGTTTTAGGGCTCTCTAATTAAAATCCACCTTATCTCAGGGTGGGATTTAATTTTTTTTTATTCTAGCTTGACTTACTGCATACATCTGGGATGGACTTAGATAAACTTACCATGTAAATTCACCACAAGATGATTTTTACTCCTGGGAAGATCAGCTGTTTGGGGTGGTATTGGAGAATATGATTGGGATGCAAAAATCTGGGTTTTCCTCATCTTTGTCTCACCTGTGTGTTGGGAACAGATTTAATTGAGGGCTCTGCTGTCACTCATGGTGAGATGAGCAGCTCCCAGATATTTTGAAGATTGTTTTGAATTAAGTGAATGATTCTCAAATATTTCAAAAGAAATAAACTCCCTTGGACTACATTTGATCATTTAAAACACATCATGAACAGACGTAGCTGACTCAGGGTGAAGTGAAAGCATGTTAACTGTGCACTGCTGAGTGGGTAAACTATGTGACCTGACATTCCTGATATATTAGTTGCTGACACAAAGTGTTTTACCACATGATAACTGCTTGACTTGCAAATGAGAGGCTGCTTTGAAAAGCAGAGAACTCTGTTTCCAACCCTTGGTGGGGTCCCATGTTTCACTACCTTCTGAGGTGCCTTTAGGCAGTCCCTGTTGTTTATAGACAAAGAGTGCTGCAATTTTACTGACTTTCATGTGAGTTTCTCAGAAGCTCAGCATAAATTCTATCAGAATTCAGCTTAGAGTTTTGAACAATACTAAACTAATATTTTTTACTTGTTAGGAAAACTCTGGATTTTGCTTGTCTTCAGAGGGACTCTGACAATATCCCACTTTGCAGGTTTATTTGATGTCAACTTTGACAACAAAGCTTCACAGTTTTCCAGTATAGTAGAGTTTTGTTTGTCCTTTTTATCACCTGGTAAGTACTGGATGAGTTTCAGTGCAATAACAAGCCATAAAAACCAGAACGGAGAGAAGAATAAACTTTTATTGTTTTAGCAACAAATCTGTTCCGCTTTACCTTTCCAGTGAGACACAAAAGCCTGTCTTTTGTTTCAGCACTGGAAAGCCTTTAACCTTGTTTGCAAACACTAGCAATTCATCTTCCACTTTATGTTTATCTGAGCAAGAATATGAAAATTGTTAACACTAAACAAGGAAAAAAACCTTTTTATGCAGTTGAGTGAATATTCAATGGGAATAATGCTCCTGAGTTTTGAGTGGAGGGCTACTATTTTTATTATTATGTTCATACCATGATCAAAATAGCATAGCTGAGCAAGGCAAGTGGTACTGTAATGTTATTGCTAATTGAAAAAATGTCTAAATTACTCCTTGTGAGGCAGAGATAACCAAAGAATCCATCAGTTCTTGTTTCATAGCTAATAAATAGTTGTTGATTACACATCATCCCCAGATGGGGAAACCAAGTTTTAGCCCATTTCCCTGGTTTCTTGACTGTAAAGAGGTGGGCACCATGTGACTCTGAAAAGTAATCATCAGTGTCATGAATAAAGTCAATCAGTAAGCGAGTGACAAAACTCTCAGTTGAATTCAGAGCTTTTCACTTCCAGATATATGTCAATTTTCTTTCCTCTAAACATTTCTCAGAGCCACATATTTTCACCCAGATGGTCCAGATCCCTTATTCTCCTGCCGTATTGCCTTCATTGCAGTTACACTCGAGCTTGTATTCCCAAGATAAATCACTGCATGTTATTGAGCTTGCATCTTTGCTATAAAAATGTATTCTACACAAGCATGGACTGGGGGAGGATTCATGCACATTCTCAGTGTGGGAGGGAAAAGGTGTTTTAACATTTCTTAATGTTGTATGAAAGTCTCTATAGACTATGTGACAGTGAACGGCACTATGAAGTTTTATTGTTAGAACTTTGAAGGACCATTACATAAGGGTAGAAGGATATTCTGGTTTTCTAAGAAGCAGCTTTAAAACCCTGACTGCTCTTACTGTACAGTATTTTGTTTATACCACAAACAACTTTTCAAAAACGTCATTAATTTTTAACTTTTCATTTTGCTTTTCACCAGCTTTCTGTCTTAGAAGTACAGACTCATAAGACATGAGAACAAATATGTCACAATAGATTAAACCTGATCTAGCACCTCTTGAAGAGTTATCTCTCCTCAAGTCACCTGCCTAATTTCCCCTGTCATTCTCTACAATCAATACGGAGAAAGGTAGATACTTCTAGAAGGTGAATAATTCTACCATTCTTCATTTTTTCATCTTCAAATTGCCCTCAGAAAGTGCTCATTTCTCTCTCCTAATTTTATGGTGTACTTATAAAAACAACTTTGACAAAATGCTTCAGATTAAATTAATCCCCTGTTAAGAATCTCCTTTGTCTTCAGTGGGAAATACTTGGTTCTGTGACTTGCTTAGAATTCTGAAATGTAACATGATACTCATATTTTTCCCTGGTATATTTAAATGATTAATCTTGATGTATGCAAGAAAACTGAAGTATTTGAGATTATTTGTGCTTTCAAGGACTACTCCCAAAGGAAAATTATACAGCGAATCTGCTCGACACGGTGAAATAGCAATTTTTAAATTTGAATTCTCTTTTTATACCTATCATCCTTCTATATCTATCTATAGATAGATAGATTTTCCTATACCTATCATCCTTTGCATATGTATTTTTATGTTGTACGTGAAGTGTGTGTATTGCATAATATTTATTATTTCTAATGTAATGGCACCTAACATCAAATTAGGAACAAGTTCTTATTGCAAATAGCATTACAAAACCAAATATGCCACAGGCAGTTCCCACTCTGGAAAAAGCTTTCTCTCTTGGATGTAGGTTTCTATTTATGTTTCTATTTACATAGGAAATTTACATTCTTTTTCTATTTACGTATTTCTTTGTTTAATCATATAGTAATTGCACTAATGATGAGTACTTCTGTGACCAGTTCAGTTAGATCAAAAATTGAACTTTATTTTGTTCATGGATTTAAGAAAACTGCCCATTTTTTTATAATTAATAAAATCATATCGATTTACTTGAGAAGTTAAGAGAGGAGGAAGCCTTTCCTTGGACTGTCATGTTTTCACATTATTAAAATTTGGCTTTCTCATTCCTAAAGCATCTATTTTTGCTGCAAAAATGATTGTTGTGTCTAAGTATTTGTTTATTCATCAAATTATAAATAATTTTCTGCTCTGAATATGCGGCAAAATAATACTAAATAAGTGGCATAATTAAAAATGCATATGGAAGTAATTCTTGCTGTAAAGCTTTTCCTTACACTCCCACCAGAAGTTAGAGGCAAATTAGTTTAAGCATTAACTCTGAGCATCTACTCAGCTTAGGCAATCCACCTAATTTACTGTATTTACTTACTGTCCATGCCAACAACAGAACACAGCCCCTTACAGAACTTGCTGTAATTGTGAAAAGGAAAACACATGAACTATTTTGGTTCAGGACGTCTAGATCAAAAAACTATCATCTGATTAAAGAACAAGGACCGCTTAGAGCCATGAAAGAATGCTTGTTATTGTTTTAGGACACGTGTTTTGCAGGAATCATATGATAAGAAAATGACATGGAAGAAGTTTCTCTTTCGGACACCCCTGAATCAGCTGTTCTAATCTTGTTTTGGCATATGTAGGAAAAAGCAATCAGGCAAGTAGTAATATGCTAATCCTGCTTCATCTCCTGATTTCTGTAATTGTGGTGACTGCTTCTGCTTCTGCAGTTTCGGAAGGAGAATTTTTAAATATTTTCTCTTGCTTGAAGTTTACAGAACTCTATTTGGGGAAAGATTTTAAAAGTAGTATAGAAAAAACTGTCAAATTAAAGAGCCTTATTTCCTTCCAGTAGTTTTAATTAATAATTAGGATACCTAACAAGACATTTTCTGAACAACAGGTATCTGAAAGTACTCAACTGGAAAGCATCTAGTTTTGCTTCTTCATTTTGGTAGAAAGGAAGAGCATGCTGATTTACAGAAGTGAACTGAAGGAAATCAAGGTAGAACCAAGATAAGCTGAGATGTTAATTAAGTTCAAAGAGGTCATGAAAAATATTGCTGAAAATAGGGAATCTGCTTTTCTTTGGTTCATTCCAGACAAAGAAGTTGATAGAGAGGGATCTATATGAATGATATGCAATGTTGCCATTGCTTGCAGTGAAACAGAATGTTATCTGAAGGACTCGGTGTAAAAGATGTAAAAGATATTCAAAATGGCATCTGATGTCAGTAGAGCAGAGGTTGTTTAAATGCATATTTGTCACCAATCTCTGCAATTGCCTTCAAAAATAGAAGGCCATATTGGATGCCAGTGTAAGGGAAGAGGGGCAATTATTCTCCAAGCTGTAACATGATATTCATTGTTGGAAATGCTGAGTGGTATCCAGTGGTGGAGGTGTGCAAATCTCAGCTGGAAATGTTCACAAGAAATCTTGTGAACTTGAAAAAGTTGAAGTTTTTCCTGCTTACACAGGTCAGTTGGCCCAGACAGCCTCCTGAAACTCTTTCCAGCCTAAATGATCTTATGATTGATTATATGAAACTCTCAAAAGGTAGTTTTTTTCACTTGAAATGGGTATTCAAAGCGAGGCAAGACAGTGTCTTGAGCCAAACACTATGACACAACACCACTAGACATTTAATAAAATAATGTTATAAAGTAATGTGAACATTGAATAAAACTGATCATGAAGTTGTATTTTGAAACTATGGGGAAAAAGATGTTCCCTAAAAATCCAGCGTGATAAAAAGTCTGAAGCATTTTCCACAAGAACTTTTGCACATATGCATAAGTCCAATTAACAAGAATCTTTTTTCCCAGCAAAATTGAGACAATTTATATGTCAGTAAAATCTACATATATTTGGTACACGTATCCTGTGATAAATATCATGCTATTTCTCAATTCAGAAAATTTATGCTTTAACTGAAGTTTTCAACACTGAGACACAGATAAATTGAAGTTAATATAAGTCACAGCATTAATAAAAATTCTTTGTAAACACATGCTTAATACTCAAAATTTCAGTCTATATAGCCTCTGAAACAGGATTCATGCACATTTGGGTAATTTGTAGCAAAAAGCCAAAGACTGAAACTGTTCAAAAGGCTTTCCTATAATATCCAGCAAGACAAAATAAAATGAGGCCAGCATTCTCTGTTGCCGTGGAAACACAAATGTCCACTGCAAATTATGTGATGTTTAAAGTTATTTTCTATACCAGTTTGAACAATTTTTCTAAAATATCATGTTATTTTCACAGTGAGACAACACCCCTGCTGTTCTAAAGTTTAGAACTTTGTGAAAACAGATACATAAACGTCGCCTGGACCACCAGCCAAAGACTTTCCAAATTTGAACTTTTTTACATTTTCTTCTTTTGAGTAATAGGAAATGACTAAGCTCAGAGAGCTGAAAATCCCCTTATTGTTGGAAACTCCTCTGTTGTTTTAGGCTGAAAACTCACAAGGAAAACAAAAGGGGACTACACAGGACTGGATCACTAAAGAACTCCCCAGCCTGTGCAGGGAAATGCAGGACTTCACATCCGAGTGGGAGGGTCTTTTCTAAACTTTACAGCCAACAGTTCAGCCAAGGGCAGGGCTTGCAGGTCATCCGTTTCTGAGGCAAACAGGTCTGTATCACAGCTGGTGTGATGCCCTGGAGCCCTCAAACAGACTCTGGAGTGTCTCTGCCCACCAGGTGGAGAGAACCTTTGCAATTGCTCCTAACAAGTTTGCAGGATCTCCTTTTCACTGCCCCCAGATAGCACCATGGGCAATCCTCTGGGATGACTCATCTAAAGAGGAGGATTTGCATTCTTTGAGGTTTCTGTGAAAACCCAGATGCTTGGAACCAGCTGAATAGTGACAGATATACAATCGGCATCCTCAGGAGCACCACCCCTTGGGTGAGCCCCAGAGAAAGGTGCCCTTGCAGAGCTGTCATTAAATAGATGTTGCACAGCTCAGCTGTGCCTCAGCACATTCTTGTTTGAAGGGCCTGCTCTGCAGGAGAGAACACAGGAAACATCACGTCTCCCAAAATTCACTGATAACCCAGAGGAGAAACAACATTCCTTCCCTTCCCAGGGTTTCTAATGGCTACAAAGAGTGTCAGGGTGGGACAAAGGCCAGGTGCAGGTCCTTTATACAAATTTTGGGAGAGAGAGGAGTAAAGTTCCCATAATATAAAGCCTGCAGCATCTGTGAGTTAGGTTGCAGTGGAGAGGGTAACAACTCAAGGATCCTAATTTATTCCTCTCTTCCAAATTTGCCATGTGGAGCCCAGCAACAGCAATGTCTAATGCCAAACTTGCACAGTTTGATTTTGATCCCAAACTTCAGAAGGAAAAAATCTCATCAAGAATTTTACCAAAGTCAACAGCTCATCCAGCATGGATCCAAACATTCCCACGAATTGTTTCTGACTAGCACAAAGGTTTTATATAAATTACTTCCAAGTTTTTAAACCCCAGTATATGAAAGGCAGATAAATCATTAATCGATATTGTTGACTTCTATGGCAGCATGCACCTTCCTTTGTTGCATATCTCACTGGAGCATGGATTCTGCCCAGGCTGTCCAGTACAGGTCTTTGATGATATTGCAAACATCACAGTTGCTCCATCTAGAAACTTTTATTCAGTAAATTATTTATAAGTGCGACAGATTAAACAGGAAAAAAACAGCAACATTGACATAGTGCTCATGTGATGCAAGGCACAGCACCAGATTTCCATGGAGCAGTTCTATGTTTTCATGGTAAACAGCTTTTGAGACTCAGCAAACATTGTTTTGGGTTGCCTCAGGGAGTCAACTCATCTGCACTTGCTCTGACAGTGTCAGATGATTGTTAAGGCTTTTAAACATCACATGCATGAAATCAGAGCTGCCTGAAGGCTCTCAAGCAGTGTGGGCTAAACTGAATTTTGCCACCTTGGAGATGAGGGGTAGAAGCATTGCTTGGCTTCCTGGCCAAGAGTGGACAGTCAGAGGGAAATTGATGTGGGAGTGGAGAATGGGGATAGCAAACCCTAAAAATTGTGGTCAGTTACTTCTGCTTTTTATCCTCCCTCGTGTCTTAGTGAAAACTTTCCTTTCTTTTTCACTGACAGCAGGGGATGACCTGAGTTTCCAACTCACTGCTGCAGGCAATGGCACCAGCAGGGCCATAGCCTTTTTACCTCTCCTTTTGCCTGCTCTTTCTCCAAATTGCCTCTTAACTTGCTGCCTCTACTTTTTCTGTGACAGCATTCTCCTTCCTTGGTTGTCACCTCACAGGGCCACAGATTCTGCCCAGGAAGTGTGGCACAGGTCAGGCTGTTTTAGCAATTAGCACCATTATTTTTTCAGTAAGTGATTTATAAACATGGCATATTAGACAGGAAAAGCAGGTGGCTTGCTTTGCATACGCCTGGGTCTGGTTGTGATGAATGTTAAGGAATAACACATACTAGAAATAAATAATTCAGTCCTTCTGATGCCTGACCAAAATTATACCCAGAGAGGTCTGGCAGTGCCTGCCTAAATCAATTACAGCTATTACTTTCTAAAGAAATAATCTCTACCCTAATTTTAGGGAGTTTACGATGAAAAAGAATTTTCACCCAAATTTCAAACAGAATAGTTTTTCTATGCCCAGCCTAGTTTTTCTCCTAATACCTGAATTTGCTCTAGATGTATTTTATGACTCAGCACCCTGCCCTTGTAAGTCCCTGTCATCACTGGTGACAGAGACAGAACAGAAATGTGTCATGCAGCTATGTTGTTAGGACTGAAGTGAACCCAGAAGGAGCTTTTAATCTTTAGGCCAGAGGCTAAAAATGTAGCATGATAAATTCACAAGCATCTGGACTGTGCAGTGACTTTCAGACTTGATGGCAACCTGAGGCTGCAGAGTGAATAACTGATGAAAACTTCAAAATGTGTGTGTGGGGAGAAGTGTGAAAGAGACCAGCTACAGGCACATTTTTTAGGCAGTAAAAATGCTGTCTGTTAACAACAGTTCGTGTGAAAGCACTGTGGTACTTTATGTATCTGACTCTCCACACAGAGGCAATGGTGGCAGTCAGGTAAAGCAGGGGGAAGGCCAAAACTGCTGAGATCAGATCCAGGCTGAGGCTGTGCCTCTCCACTGCATGAAAGTAGAAGGGATTGTATGTGGCTGCTGAAATCACTGACTCATTTAGGTGCCATCTTATGCCTGTAATTAATTCAACATGCCTAGTGCCTGGAATAGTGGTGTAGGCGTTCAGACAACATGTTCCTCTGAGAAAATGCACAGTGAGACAGAGCCTTGGACAACTCTACTTACCACAGCTTGCTCTTACTAAATTATGGACCTCCAAGAAGTTGGGGGTCAATGGGAGGGCTGCAGCTCCAAAGCAGAACTTAAATACATGTAAGCAGACACCTAGGAAATATCTGAGAGCTTGAAACCAGTCCAAGATCAGGCTTCTTCCTCTCTGTCTGACTGTGGCTGTGTGAACTGGCTGTGGAGCAATATGGGGCAGGGAGGACAGTCCATCCAGACCTTGTAGGAGCACATGCGGCATAAGACTGTAAAGGTCATCTCAAAACTAGTTCTAAATATGACTAAATCCAGGCAGAGCATCCAAGACCAAAATTTGACTCAAGACCACATGTTCACAGGCACTACAGGAGCACCCACTGTACTCCCCTGGGAGCAGAGCAGACCTGGTCGTGTCTGGCTGCCAGGTGCAAGGAGACACAGACTCCCACTGCTGCTTGCTCAGGGAAGTGTATGCTTCATTTACAATCACTGGCTCATTCTCAGTGAACTTATCTGTGCTGAAGCATGTTAGCACTTACAAAAAACAGGAAAGCTGTGGACTACTGACCCATATCTGCATAAAGCCTCAAATTAATCTTCCTCTCCTGCTCTTTTCCATCCCCAGTGATGACTGAAAATAAGAGAGAATAGTGATTAGATTATTTTACTAATCTTTATCCTATTTATTAAATCATGACATTTCATCCCCCATTGAATTGCATAACTATACTATTGAGAAGTGCAATATTATCCATTTTTACTTCAAAATGCTGAATAAAAGGTATGTCAGTGACACATTTCAGCGGAAATTAGACAATGATATTTTTGTACTCAGAAATGAGATGTGTTTTTATCTTACTATGCTTAATATTCATACTAATTTACAACAGACTTTTTATTGTTATCAGAGAAGCATATTCTTTAGGTATAAATTTGATCTACTGCCTGCTAACTCAGGATCACATGAATATGGCTTTTGGCCCACTTCTCTTTGTATTCTCTTGTGTGCTGCCATGCAGTGCAAGACAATAAAAGCATAAAGATCCTCCTGAATATTTTTCCTCTCAGTTTTTTTAAACCTTCAGAAAATCCTGGTTTGATATGGACAGATGACACAGGGTTATTATTCCATTCTCTTCTATCAGAGATGGATCTGAGGCTCTTTTTACTCAAAGTACCTCCAGCTTGCTTTATGCTTCATTTCATAATGTTTTATTATACTGGACTTTTAATCACTCAAAATCTAATAAAAAAAAGGCATTCTCATGGCTGAAACAGAGCATCTTGTAATTCCCCTCCCCCTGATCATATTAGGTATGTTCAAAATTATCCAAAGCTTTTTCTAGCTCAGTTTAGGGATTTGTGTATACATCTAAATCATAAAACTCTCTCATCACATTGGGTTTTTTTCTAAATCTGTAAATCCTGTGAACTTTCCTTTAACCACCAACAGACAGATGAAGTATTTCCATTAGGATTTTAGGGTACTCTGTATATAAGAGGTTCAATATGTGCAAGCTTACTCAAAAAAGCAGGGTTATTTATTGTTAATCACCTGGCCTGATAGTTGCCTGCTGGATAAACTTCATTCTTAAAAGAAAGAAAAAAAAAGAAAATTTAATCTCTTTGGTTGATGTTTAGCTATCTTCTTCTCCAGCAGCTGTATCAACCACCTTAGCCACAGCTAAGGAGACAATTACTCACTCTACTTCTGTTTTCTGGGTTGCTGCTGTTTGTGTTTTCTCCCTTTGGATGAGGATTTCAGCAGGATCTCAGGAAATGAATGCTGTCTGAGCACAAGGACACAACACTTCCAGACTTAAACACTTTGTATAGTAGATGCTTTAGTAAATATGATGAGCAGGTGACACAATGAAATAATACATGTTATGAGCTGGTGGACATGTGCTGTTTTTATATACTGGTGACTTCTCAACAGAATACCATGAAAAAGAAAGTCTCTTTTATTTTCAGTTTTCCTATGTGCTAGTGCCTGTCCATTAATCTAACTAAAGAATGGCAGACAAGTGTCCCAAAAGATGCCTATGAATGCCATGACAGAAATATTCTCCCCTGCTGAAGATATTATGAAGTTCAATGATTAAAACTGCAATGCATCTGAGCTGTACACCAGTGGCATGTGCAGTACAAGATTCCTCTCCAGGCAGCAGCTCTTCTCTGGAGATCACCACCGCCATTCAAAGGGGATAAAACCTGTAGAGCAGAAGGCTTTGGTATAGTGCCTCTCTAGTAGAATCTGGTGCAACTTTTGGACTGTTATGCTACACAAATAAGGCTTGGAACTGGGTGGTAAAGGAAAACTACATACTGAGTACCTCTCCTCAGTTTAGGCACTGAATAGCGTAGTTCATCTTGCATTTAACAGTTACAGTAAGATATCAATTTGCCCACTGGGACAGCAAGTAGGAACAAATGGAAACTATTTGAATTTTCCAGTGCTAATTCAGCAGATCTGTGTTTAAACTCACAGATATGCACTGACTTGTTCAGTAAGCCAGCATTAACTCTAAGTGTCAGAAAGAGGTAACATTAGTGTACCTGGCCAAAATCCACAAGAGTGGAAGAAGGTTATATTTAATATACATATGTATTTAAAAAAATTCAAAATGTGAATAAATAGGAAAAAAAAAATAAAATAGCATGGTACATGGACATTACAGAGTAAATAGGACTAAACACCTTGGAAGTTCTGGTAGATTCCAGATTTAGAGCAAAGTCAGGATCAAATCGGGTTTATTTGCTCAGAAAGAATGAAACAAAATGGAGGAACAAAGTGGAAAATTAGTGGTCTCAGAATCACAGGTAGAGTCCTCCAAACTCTTTCTTAACCCTTTCTCATTATCCAAGTAGCAGCAGGCGAGTAACAGATGTTTTGTTGATGGTAAGATCCTTGATTTTCATTCTATGCCCAGGTCCTTACAACACATTATTATCACCTGAGACTTGCAGGAATGGATGTTGCTCTACCAGGAAGCCTGGTTTCTATTGTCATCCTTTCTATTCAGCACTTATTTTGCAGTATTGGTCAGGTATGATACACTTCCAGTTAACAGGAAAAAAAATAAAAAAGGAAAAGCTATGCCTTCTTTTTTTTTTAGGTCATTGACTTTTTGTAGTGGGAAAATTCACTATCGTATGACTTTGCCAGTAAATCAGGCCAAATGATTTTGTAAAGCCAAATGCTTGGAAACATGGTCAGCTGATTAAGGCACTGGGCTGTGACTCAGAGGATCTGGATTCAGTTCCTGGCACTTACTGCATCACCTTGGGCAAATCACTTTACTGCTTTTATCCTTGCAATTCCAAATGTTGAAGAACCTTGGCAATATTTCTTCTGCCCTCTTCCTTCCCCCCCACACCATGGGCCACCAGTGCATCTTACAAGCTGTACACAGCTGAGAGAATGGGGTTTGTGCTGCGAATGAAGCTCCCTGTCATCAGCTGAAATTAAATACACATGTGTAAGAAATTGTTTTGCTGCCTAAAAGGCACTCTAAGTTGGTCCTATAAATAAATAAATAATGAGGAAAAAGCCCAAAGCTCTCCTTCAGAAAGCCAGCTCCTTGCTTTCCCTTATTTCCATCATTGCCTTTGTGGCAACGAAAGCAAGCCTTGTATTGTTAGCAGTGGCAGGAGCAGAGCTGCTGCTTCTGTTTCTGCTGATAAATATTTCTACTGCCAAAGCAGCACCTGCAGTGCCAGCATTCAGAGGGTGCCTGCAGACACCCACTGAGCCTGGCTCCCCTGCTCTCAGGGTGCTCTGTTTTGGACTGGGCTCCAGAGCAGCAGCATTTCCTTCTGGAGGCTGTTCCTGCCTCAACAGCCTTTCCTGGGTATGATCCTTTCCAAGCTGTCAGCAGAGGGAAGCGAAGGAATCACTTCTCAACCTCTGATCTCCCAAGTATCCTTAATGGGCATGCATCCAGACGTTTTCATTAATGTAAGTAGCAGCTAACTAAACTGGCTAATAAGTTGTCTCTGTTTTTCACTCATTTTCAATCAACATAACTAATCAACATGCCAGAGAATGCAAAATACTGTATGAGCCCTTGAGAGGAGAAGCATTTTTAATCACCATGATTGTTCATCTGTTGATAAAAAAAGTGTCTTAAAATTAATAAAATGATAGCTTGTGATGCTGAATCTTTACCAGCATATGGAAAGCGCATTCAATACAGAGTGGAAAAGGGCATTGTGGGATATGCTCTGCATCACAAATGTACTGATGTGAAAATTCAGAGGGCTCAAGGCACAGTGATGGACAGTTAAATATCTAATGTGGTTAGAAAGGAAATATGACCTGGGGGTGAAAATTTAAACTGAGATGAAAATACATATAAGTAGGTGACAGTAATAAAGAGGAATAATATAGCTAATAATGCTTGGCATTTGTATCCTTTTGCATTTAGCAAGCACTTTATAAATCTGAATGAATAAAGACAAACCAGGTCATAATAAGATTAATATTATAATTCAAAATTTATATATGTAACAGCTGACGCACAGAGAAATTAAAACCAATATTACCAAAAGACACCTGCTTTCATTCTGATGCTCAAAAGTCTGTCTATTCTTCACTGAACAGTCAAGGTTCCCAAATTTTGGAAATCCTATTAATTTTATGTGCCTTAATTCTCAAAAAATATAATTGCCCATATGTATACAGCAAGCCTTTGCAAAATTGCTAATGGAAACCACAGTGATTACACCATATTAAGCTTCTTGGGCTCAATTTGTCTAAGTCAGTCAGCATGGACATCCTTTACAGCTAAGGAATTTTCATTAGTACTGCCAATGGAGTCTAAGGTATGATTCATCACATCTTAAAGTGACTGCTTTAAACAAGCCAGATGAATTAC
Source organism: Rhabdornis inornatus (assembly GCA_013397075.1). Lineage (NCBI taxonomy): Eukaryota > Metazoa > Chordata > Aves > Passeriformes > Rhabdornithidae > Rhabdornis > Rhabdornis inornatus. The sequence continues at coordinate 3,809,561 of VWZS01008918.1, forward strand.
ACCTTAAAAATGCATGTTTCTCTGCATTTATCATAAAGAGAACCTGCCTTGAGCAGAGCATCTGTGAAGGCTGCAGTCCCAGTTCTGGGGCTCTGAAAATGCCCAGTGTTAATGGCCTGCTTTTATGACATTCTGCCTGGATACAAAGCCAGTAGCAGGTAAATCCTATGCACACAGAGATGTTTCTGTTCTCTAAAACCTATTCTGATAATAAATTCCTTATACCTGTTGGATAGCATAGCAAATATTTGACAAAATTTCTGGAAAGATATACATGCTTCCATGACATATGCATATTTATATTACTGTGTGGCACAGTCATTTACTACTGGCATTCTCAAAATTATACAGCTGAAAATCTGACCTGTATTTTGTTTATTTGGTAAAATTTCTTTTTTAGCCAGAGAAAAGATGAACGTGTCATTTTCAGTGTTTGTGTTCAGTGGAGGCATTTTCTCTCACAAGTGTTGAAAAGCCTGCTGTATATACAAAGGCCATCTAGAAATTAATTTCACTACTCTATTTCAGAGTGAGCCTCACTAACCCAGGTTATCTTTTAAATTATGATTAATTATCCTGTCAGCTGAGATGAAAGACATTAATAAAAATACAATTTTGGAAGTACTCACAGAAGAAGTTCATCTGTTGTTCCAAATCTTTTTCTACTGGAAGTATTTGCTCCTGGTAGAGGGATGAACTGCTTTTTTGCCTAGTGTACTTAATGTCCACCCAAGATTCTTTGAAAAACTAAGTCTCTAAATATCAGTAAAAAAAGTTCCTGTAAATCAAGTAAATGGCTGAGAAGTGCTTTTGAGGACCCAAACCTACATGTATCTATAACTGTGCTATTTGCAGAAAATCACATTTTCCAGCTCAAGACGTAGCTAAAAAGAAGTATTGAGATCAAATATTGCAAGAGAAAAAACATTGTGTTTTATGATCTGTAAGGTTAGTAGTTCTAATAAGCAGTAAATGAGTGCAGTGCAAAGCCCAGGCTGGGGTAGATGTCTGCACAATCACGTGTGTGTGTTTATCCTGTGCTCCGTGCTCCGTGTGTTGACATGTACACTGTGGCCACGCACCACAGCAGCCTGGCAGGATCCAAAGGTGCTCCTTGTCCTCAGTGCTGGCAAGTGTTTGTGTATATTTGGTAGCCGGAGAGGGAGAGAATGACCTTGTCATGGGTTATGTTGCTAAGCTTTTGCTTTTCCCAGCAATTCAATATATTAGCTATTGATTTTCATACTGATGATTCTGGATGTTGAGCAAAGGTGGCAGAGGATAGGCAACAGGACAGTGTTATTTGTTCATGGCAAAGAAAATTTGAAAAACTCCTTTTGAAAAGAAATTTAATGAAGGGATTAAACTCTTATGAGTGTGAGTTTAATACGAATAAGAGAAGAGGCAGATCAAGAGATTTGCGATTCTCAGATAAGTGGGTAGGGTTCTGACATATTATTTACAGTGGTTCTCAACAATTTTATCCTTTCTTATCTCTCATGCAAGGAGAACAGTTAAAGTAGCCATGAGCTGGAAAACAGTAAAAAAATACTCCTGATTAAAAGCAGATGCTATATTTTGTAACTTCAATACTGCAAAACCAGAGAAGGGAAAATAAAGTAATGACAAAAGCTTCTGTATTAGCACCCTGTGCAAGTCTCAGTCTTCATTCCTTAACTCAGATTTTATTCTGGATACTCCACTGAATTCAGAAGAGTGTGTTCTTGTTTGAGATGGCAGTATGTAGCCTCTAAAACCTTTAGGATTGTATCTATTTGATCACAGATTAATTCTCCCCTCAAACTATTCCAAGAAAGTGCCTGAAAGGTCATAGAAATCAATGGAAGAGCATGGTGTATTTCAAAAAGCTTTGCATCAATCCCTAAAATGAAGAAAGGTTGAAAGTATTTTTGAACAATATTTCAGTCAATAAAAACGCTTATATAGTTTCTGTGAGCAGTCCAGAAATTTTTGGGACTCAATAAGAGGTGCACCGGAGAAAAATCTATAGTCTTATGAGTAGCATGTTCCCTTGGAAAGAAAAGATCCCAAATTCCCTATCACTAGAGTAAATGTCTAACAAATAAATGACTACATGAAAAAGAAAGGGAAGCTTCTTCTCTTGGTGGTTCTTGAAATGAGTCATGTTATAAAGTCACTTGCTATGTCCACTGGCGAGTTTCTCAGAGGAAGACTATTAAAATGAATACCTCTAGGATTTGGACATAGAATTGATAGGTCTTTTGGGAAGACTGTTTACCCAAGAATTGATGCATTTTAAATCCTGGAATTAAGTTTGTAAGTTTTGTATTTGCTTGTGTGTGTGTGTTTTTCCTTCCTTATTTTTTTTCTTTGTGATTTTATACTAAAAATGAACATGAAGCAGTTGTGGCATAGAAATGAAGTTAATTTCAGATTTGGTATAGCATAGCAGGGATTTGCTATTATTCTAAATTGCCTTTTTATTATTTTGGGAGAAATACCTGCAGCCAGCAGATGAATAATTTTAACATCACTCTCCAATTCCTTCCTTTTGTCTTCACTCAACTGTATTGTAGTAATGCCCCTGCACAAAGGAAAACAAAGACCTGGGTTTACACGACCAAACTTTATACATTCTGCTGCAGTGATTTAAATTAGGACCTTGTACATCCCGGAGTTTCACAAGGTAGATGAAAACAGACATTCATCAACAGAGGGCTATTTAGCATCTCTGGTTCCAGAATTGCCTTTCTTTCTTGGTCTAGGACAGTGATAAAGATTAATTGGTACTCGTGATAAGTTGGTCTTCTATCAAGAACTTGCCTTGCACCAACAATAATTAGCTGTAATGCTTCAGAAATTGCCACCAGACTCCAAAACTTGTGTTATTCTTTTAATGAAAAGAACCTTGAAAGACTTCACTGCAAGCCTAATTAAAGGTATCAGAATCTTAATTTTGGTTCGTACTGAGGATTTAGAGGTTGGGTCATGTCCAGAACCTAGCCATCATTTTACAAAGAATACATATTAAACTGGAATTATGCATTCTTTGGTGCACATGGTGGCAAATGAGATAGAGAGAAACACAGCCCTTTTTAAAGAGCAGATGGGTAAACCAGCCAATTCATATGTTTTTACAGGGCTTAGTGATTGCTAGCTCAGACATTGTTATGGTACTGAGCAAGATATTTTATGCTACAAGTAGAAGAAATAATTTGAACTGTGCATCTAAGTTTGATATGAAAAAAAAAAACATTTGAGGGAAAATCTTAGGATAGTCAATAAAAATATTTGAAGATTCAGCAGTGGTCAGAAATTAATTCCTGTGTAATGTAACATAATAGAAACAAATATGAAAGTGCTAAGAAGGCACTAAATAAAATAACTGTAGATTTTCAGCTTGAACATGGCTCTAGACACCTGAGCTCAATATATAGAGCAGGAGCCAGACGGAATCCAAGATAAGAAAAAAATTAAATCTATAGAGAAAAATTGACATCAAAAGAAATTGAAAATTGGGGGCTATTTAAAATTATTAAGGGTAAGTAATGGATGGAAAGCTTAGAGGAAATAATGAATGAGCTATAAACAGTAAAGCAGATGTTCCACTATAATTTGTCCCAATACAAGAAAGAGGAATAATCAATAAAAAATTGAAATAGCATATTGTGCACTGCTCAGAAGAAGTGACTCTGGAAAACACCCATGTAGCTTGTAAATGTAATAATTTCAAGACGTTCTTGCAATCCAAAAATTTGAAGAAATACACAAAACTCTCACTTCTGGCACAGAAATATTTAAAAATTGAATAAATCTATTCAAGATAATATAGATCACTATATTTTAGTATGTAGAAGTTTATGGACGGATCAGTTCTCATGGGATTTATTATACCTTGTTCTAAGTAACCTAATGTTGGGCAACATCTGAAGAAAAATATAAAATGAGATGGGCTGCTGGCTAGGCAGATATTAGGAATCTTTTAATCCTTTTTATATTTCAGTTTGTAATTCTGACCTTGTGAATAAAGAGCTCCATCCATCTGATATTCAACAGAATGATAGCTGGTATAGTAAGTCTTCCAATTTATAGGACAGATATATTCTAGTAGCATATGCTACTGGAGACAGAGCCAGCAGTGACATCTAATCACTGTGAGAAAGCTCATTCTGACTTTGCTGCCAACAATTTAGGTTAGATAACAGACGTGCATTGACTTGATAGCAGGTGGATAAAAGGGTATAAACTGTGTTTTGTGCCTTCTGTCTGTATTACTTATAGATTAGCTGATTTGGGGGATTCAAGAGAGACTGTGTCATACGAATTTAGTTTCTGTCAGGGTTGAGTACTTGTGAAAGATGGCAGATTGGTAGCGTTCGATTTGAAATTCTTGATTTATCTATAAGACTGATAGATATGTGGAGATGGTCACGTTTGTCAAAGCTTTATAATGCGTAGATGAAGGGGTAACCAAAGCACACAGAACATTGTCTCCGATATTATTAGTGTCTAGATTCTTCTTATTTTTATTATTTGGTTCTCAAACATTGCTGCTCATGACACAAAACCAGATGATCTGCATTTAACTTTTTCATTTTCTGGTAGGGGAGCTCCTGAACCAACAATTGCTCAGACAAAGCCTGAGACCAATTGCAGTGAGGAGAGAAAAAATGAAGAGATACATTTTCTGACAGGTTCTTGCTGTTCATAGGTCTGTTTTGAAATGTGCTTTGAGATAAAACTTATTGTCACACTACTTGAAAGCATTGTGATTTATAGACCAAAACTGTTGTTTGAGTTATTCCTGTGTAATAAAGATAATAACAAAGGAAATATCCCAGACTAGCATTATCAGAAGGGAGACCTAAAAATGAAGATGTACTTAATTCAATTAATTCTCTGGCCTTCTTGTTGACAAGTACAAAGAACCTAACATTACTGTTGGTTCATGCCATTGTATGACCCCTCAAAGGTGGATTGAGTCCAACAAATCTACCAGAACAACAGTAATCTCATGCCAAAATCTTTCATCATGGTACAATCCAGTGCAAATCTGAATCTGAAGCAGCAACCTAATAAGCTATTCTGTGCTTGCAATTTATTACTTAGTTTAAAAAAGGGTAAAATTCAGATGGTTTACAGAAATGCTCTTTAGAAGGCAAGGCTAAATGATTCTGTAAATTATATGAAGTCTTCAATAGAACCTCTGGGATGCAGATTCTTTTTTTTTTTTTTTCTGAGCAGAGAATGACTTAGAAATGTCAGACAAAAGGACCAAGCATGGGAATGAGGGAAGTCAGTCCAGAATGTCCAAAGCTCACAGCTTCAGCTCTGTCACATTTACAGATGGCCTGGCAGCTTGGGGTGAACAGAAACAAAAGAGGCTCTTTAATAACCCTGCAGGGCCATAGCTCTGGCTGTGCCTGGTTCCCACCTGACAGTCAGGTGCCTGCAACACTTTGTTCTTGCTTCTCTTGCCATTTAGCATTCACACTCCCATACGTCCATTTGTTCTCTCCTCACTGTTGAAGAGCCTGTACACACACAGACAATGTAGGAAGTGAAACAATGTTTTATGGCAACAAATGTATTAGGGTATTGCTGTTTCTTAATATAAAAGGACAAAGAATTAGAAGACATTCACCTCTTTTAGGACTTCACACAATTCCTATTGTAACCAGAGAACAACTTCCACTTCACTTCCTTCATAGACTTGGGTGAACAATGTGCTTAATCTGGCAGAACTTCACATAAACAAGATAAGCCTTCATCACACAGTTTCTCAGCTGAAAGGATAACATGCAGACTATGACAATGAACCAGAATTTAGCACTCCCTGGGGAGAGTAAAGAATAAATTCCAAGTATTTTTTTCCTGTGTATATTTTATGAATACCAATTTTAAAATGACAGCTGTAAAAGAAGAAATATTCTTTTGCTATGAACCATGCAGGAGACAGCTTTCCCTAGATCACAATTTTATGTTGTCATTTATATCATTATTAAATTACATTCCTAAGGAATTGACTTTATTTTATAAGTTACATGAACATGGGACACTTGGTTTATGTCTGGACAGTTTCCATCTTGTCAGGTGAAACTACTATTATTTCAGGTATTGCTATCCTAACTCATACATTTAATGATTTCTAGAATGTAGTACTTTGAAAGAAATAAGATTATAGGCTTTTTTTCTTTTAACAGATATTTAAGTCATAAGTGACAGTCTTTTCTCTGATTAAAAGCAACAAGAATAATTAGAGGCAAACTAATTGGTGAAAAATAGATATCCGTTCAGCACCATCAAAAAAGGTATCTAAAAATATAATGCTTGAGAAAACAAAGAGCTTAAGAGACCAAAAGTTTTACGTTCTGCTCTTGAATTTTTAGTAGTAATCAATGAAGTGCTGAAATGTTACAATACTATTTCTGGCAGTGTCTTAAGTACTAACACTTCATTTCTTTTTGCCATTTCTACATATAACAGGACTGACAGAGTTACTTTAGCAGATGCAGCCAAATATACTGACATGCTTTTTAGATATTTTTATTTAGCTAAATTTTTTATTACTTAAAATCTTAGCTATTGAAAACTAAGGAGCAAATTGATGTAAGGAAAATGCACACTATAAAATATGCCACGAGAGGAAGCAACTACAGTCAATACACCTGCATGCCTGTCTGATATTCTAAAATATCCCACTGGGGCATTACATGGGCACCTCTATAAACCTATGGACAAGTTCCAGTAGGTTTTATTGGGAATAGGATTTCATCATTTGTCTTATCTTTGACTGGACAAGATTTTTTTTCAGGACAGATAATGCATGCCTGTGGAACTGGGTTCAAACTGGTGTAACTGGGCTGTGTTCAGTGTCATTGTGTGCAGGATGGGTTGACAGATGTATTCTGAAACGGATGCAGCACTTGCAGCCTTCAAATATTAGTGTTACTAATAAATAGGGGACTACATACTCTATTTATTAAACTTTCTAAAACCCAAACAGCAGCTGTAGGAAAAGAAAGATTTATCTACCAATAAAACCCCAAAGATTACATTTACCAAATCCCCATTCTTTATTGTAATGAAATTTGTCTTTCAGCTTTTAAAATGCATTTATAGAGCCAGAAATGTATTCTGGTCCACTGTCTTTGAGATGAATAACCACATTATTACTTGCCTGTCAAATCTAAGTACGGTTGTTAATAACACACAGACAGCTACTAAAAATTCAAAACATGGGAGGTTTCCTTTGGAGAAAATTGCAGTTTTAACCTCTGATTTCCCTTCTGAATCAATTACTTACTTTCATATGCACCTTGCAATACCTGATCTCCAGTCAGAAGTGAAAAATAGTTGAAAGTATTAAAAGATTTTTTGAACATACCTATGGAAATACACTGCCAGAATTTTAAAATTCCACAATCATTAATCTATAGAATATCTGTCCTCTGCACATTATCCAGTAAACATAGTAGAAGATGTACTTGATGGAAATATTTAAAGGTATTTTTTAAATTTTGCACTGTTATTTTCTATGTAATCTATATTTGCATTCATAAAACTGGACATCTAAACCAGGATTCTTTTCTGATGTTTTATTTTAACAGTTTTACTTTACTGCTTTTCATTAAATGAACAAAAAGAAAGACACTTTATACTTAGGATAGATTCAAGGAAGAATCACCTAACCTAAATCTAATAATATAGGTTATTTCCCTAGTGTGAACATGTTCAACACATCTGCCTGAAAATTCTAGCTCAAAACTTCTCTACAGTTATAAGAATACCTTTCTACCATTTTTCCTACTAACCAGTGTAAAAAAGTCAACCCAATTTGGACTTGAATTTCAGCCCAGTGTGACTATTTCGCTAACTTCTGGAATCCCTTTCTACCTTCTGAGTGACAGATCTGGAGCATAGAATCTCTACGCTATTTTCTGGAGCCTCCCATCCAAACGATTTCATTTTTCTGTGAACTATAGATTTGTGGTTCCCAGAATGCACTATGGAACTTTGATCAGATATATAAATGTAAGTGAACAGCCCAAGCCATAGAACAGAGATGACAAAGAGTGTCCTTCATATGCCATCCATGTATTGCAAAACATTTTTTCCTGCAGATTTTAATTGGTCATCCTCATTAAACCAGCCTGATCATCCACCAAAGAAGTGGGCAGAAAGGTCTTCTGCTGACCAGATTTATTGCTAATTTTTAGGTTTTGGAAGATCTGGTATACTGAGGAGGAAGATTCAAACCAAGCTGTATAATTAGGCTCATTCACTTATCATTTCCCTCAACCTTCCCTGTTTCACATTAAAGCAGTAGAAAAGTACTGTGAGGCTCTGATCCAGGTGTATTGCAGCTACAAACTCAAGCTAAGTCTCAGTCTGAATTTTGGTATGGAGAATCCAGCCAAGTGTGCAATGGCAGATCTTCAGCACAGAAGAATGAGAAGTGAACTCACAACTGCGATGCTGCTAATAGCACTCTGTAGAGCAGGTAAAGATAGCACAAGCATCTACAAAGGGCTTCAGGGCTTGCTGAAGTGGTTACAAAGAATTTACGCAAAATGGAGGATTGCAGGTTTTTTTAATTTGTCAAGCCTGAGTTGAAAATATTTCAGTCATATTTTTCTGATGGCAACGCCAAAAGATTTATATAGAATATAATTTTTGCAGTAAAACAAGAACATTGCTAATAGGACACCTTTCCAACTTTATTCAGCAACATGGTAGTCTTAGCCTACATTCACATTCATTCAATTTAGCATCATATGTCAAATCAACCAAACGAATATCTCACATTTGAGGTGTTTCATCACTATGTTTAAAAAAATTTTCCCAAGAGGTTCTGCTCATTATTAAAAATGTCCCTGATATGGTCCTCATGTGTCTGCCTGCTCATCTATGCATTTGCCAGCTCTGGAAAACCTAATCACACTGCACTGCCAAGTCTCCTTTCAAGAAAGTCAACAGATAATTATACAATCTGTTCATGCAGTGCAAATAACTTGGCATTCTGGGAGCCTACCACTGCGACGGGAAATAATCCCTACTTTGTGGGGATGTGAACACCTTACATAAATTCAAATTCTATGCTCTTCTAATGCCACCATATGAGGCAGCAGTGGCAACATGAAAATATTTTTTAAATTACAGAGTTGGCTTTTTGGTTGTACTATTATTTTTGACAGCTCTTTCCTTTCAGATATTATATTTGGTAAAGCCCAGTGTACATCTGCATGACATGCTGCCATTCAGACAAAAACATCTGCCTTCTGTGGTATCCTATATCTCCAAAAAGACTGCTGCATGAAAAGTTGGCTCTCTCCCCCAACCCCATCAGATTGCTTCATTACAGTCAAATTACCTTAAAGTATATAAAGCTATTTATTTTTCCCCTAAGGCTGTTGCACAGCAGCTTTAAGAAAAAAGGAAAGAAAAAAAAAAAGTTACTCTTGTGATACAATGTATGAGTTCTTAGTTGAATAGCTCTATTTCCAATTATTTCATTTCATATATCTCTACATGACCTGCTACATTCTACAAGTTCCAGAGGAACACAGGGGCAATGTCTTTGGCTGATCAAAGATGTTTTATGAAATGATTGACAGTTACAAGTGGACAGACAGTTACAAATGCAGTAAAACAGAGTGCAGTTGCTTTGTCATTTGTCTTTAGATAAATAAAATACCCCTCTACAGATATCCAACTGTTGGAGTACCTTTTCAACTACTCATATAAAGAAAGAATTTATTGTGCTTGTATGCTTGATGATCTATTCTTTCATACATATGATTCATATTTCATGTGTGCACGCACTTCTTCTTAAACATGACAGGAATAAATACATTTTAACTTGCAGGTAATAAAGTGGGGAGAAATATTAAACCATCAAGGGACATAGAAAAATTGTGGTGTAAGAGAATCTTAACTTCATGTAAGATTAATTTGAATAAATGTAATTTTCCATAGCCACCTTGTCATGATGACTCATCATTCTCCCATAATTAATTTACAGTAATAAAATCAAGATAAGACTAGATTATGGGGAACAGAAATATATTTCTTTCTTCTAAGAAGGGCAGTTATAGAGAATCTTCTGAACATAAGCAAGATGCATCATGCTCCCCGAAAAAAAGATTACTTGAAAGTATAAAATGGGAAAAATACAGAGGAAGATTAGGCATTGTGCTTTGGAGTATAAAGAGTCTCCATCATTTTTTCAGCAGCAAAAATGTGGCAATACAAATAATATGCTTTAGGTATGGTGGAAAAGCATGCGAATAACCTTGAGTCAGCCTTGTAAAATGCTGCCAAAGGCCTATCAACACCTTCTTATTAGAGCTGTAGCAATAACTCTCGAGAGACTTAAGCCCCTCTAAATTTGTGAGCTCACTGAAATCACCAATAAGATCCCCACTGATGAGGGACCATGAAACTGTACCACTGGGCAGCTCATTCATCAGACACTTTCAAAGTGCTCAAGGCAGAAAAGCTAAACGAGCTGATGAAAACAGATGCTATACAAAACATTGCTGTATTAAAGCATCTTAAAATCAAAATGGGATTCCTTTTGGCAGGGGACCACAGAGAGGTACAGAGAATAACAGATGAGTACTGAGGGTGAGGAGGTGAATAGATGATTTGGATAAACCCAGGTAGAGTTTAAATTTACTTTCTTTTGGTCTTGAGGTAACTATACTGTATAGGAAACATAGTAGATAAAACACCAGAAAACAAATTTCTTCTTACTATTAGGAAGAGCTATGTTCTAGCTAATTTTGATTGTGTCTAGAATCTGTCTGTGTATAAAAAAACTCTGAAATTACTGGGGAAAATAACCCAAAACAAAATAAAACAAGGAAAAAAAAACCAATGAAAAATAATTTCAAATTTCATTATAACCTGGCTAATATTTTTTATTAAAACATCGATTTTTGCTATTTTTTATATCTAGAGCAAAATTATCTATGGCTGACATATATTTTTTGTGACTTCTCTAATCAATGGAGATAAATACAAAATTCTAAGGCTCAGTTTGTACCATCTTAAAAGAAACAAATAAAACAGCTCTAGCCAAACCCTTTACCTGCTCATTTCTTCCCATTAGCTGTAAAGATCATGATAGTGACCAACTCAGATGTAAATGCCTGATGATGGATGTCTGAAGGTAGGCAAAGGATCATCTCATCTGTCAGGAAAGGCATAAAAATTCCCTTTTCATCAGAACAGTTCAAAGTCAGAATTTACATCTCCTCTAGCAAAAATGGTGCTGCAACCTAAGAAATTCTTGCTCTCTGATTTTTCTTATGCACATTTAGAATAAAATAAGGGGGGATTAATGTTTTCAATAAATTGGCATTTTAAACAGAACATTTTTATTCACAGTACCACTGTTACTAATGCTTCTTAAATCTTCTGCTGTCACTATAGTTAAGCCCACCAAGCTCAACACATTCTGAATTGGAAGAGTAACTGTAATCCTCTGCTGTGAATTGATCAACAGGGAAGATATCTTCTCCCTGGTCCCCCCTGGGCAAAATTTGCCTTCAGAACTTGCTTTGTGTGATGAATGCTCATAGAAGTGGTGTCAAACCAGTACACAACTGTATAGAAAGATCTTCAGACTACTTCAGATCCAGGTAGGTTTCTTGACATCTTTCCACTTAGCTACCCTTCCCATTTCTCATGGTTCAATGAGAAATCTGGGCATATTTTTCACAAAGGAGATGGAAAGGAGAACTCTCCATCTGTCTGTGTGTTGTTGCCATCCCTGGAGTTTTTTTGTCCATTCATAACCAAGTATGAAAAACTTATTTTCTCAAATACTAGAAGCTCCTACACCTTTTATATGAATGAGTTCCTGCTTATAGTGATGGCTCTAATCAGCATTTCCTTGAAGGAAGAGGCTTTGTAATCCTGTAATTTGCTTGTTTCAGGAGGGAACAACCATCTGGCCAGAAAGCACACATGTATGTTTGGACAGTCAGCACATGTGCAGCTGTAAATCTGCTGCAGCATATGCTGCTGCTTGTCCAGCCAAGTACGTGGAAGACACAAAAGGAGAGAAGGTAGCACGGAGTATGTGGAAAATCCTGCAAGTATTGCCAAGAGGGTTAAAGAAAGGTGAAAACAAACCTTCACAATTTTTGCTGCTGATGAAAAAGAGCCATATAAGCTTTCATACATGTAAGCTTCATGGTTCCACAAGTGAATCTTTAACCCTTTTCAGGAATGTCACAGGTCCTCTGCACTCTGCTTATTTTTCACATCTCTTCCATTTCTGTTCTTCTGAAGAAAACAATGACTGTTAACATTTGTGAGTAGGGATTTGAAAGCTTACTTTTGACAAAAAGGAGGAAGCAGGTATTAGCATTATCATGAAAACATTATAGAGAAGCATATGCAGAATCCAGCTGACACCACACTTCCTAACAGAGGGCAGTGCACTTGGATAGTCTAAGTGCTTAAAATGCATGAAGTGAATATGTGAAATATTTGAAAACAGATTATATTTTATCACCAGGCACATGGTGAAGGTTGCTTCAGAGAGTTGCTTAAAAAAGAATAAGTTTGAAGACCAATGTCTTTCATCTTTTTTAATAAGCTGTTTTAGACAAAACTGATATTCAGAGGGTGAAAGGGAAGACTTTCTGCATTGCTAAGAAATGAGCCACAATCCTGGATATTCGATAGGAAGGCAAGCTTGTCAGGCTGTCAGAGAAGCACTAGACTGTTCATGCAGCCAGTTAGTCTTCATGTAAGCTGCTTAACTACCTTCTCTGCTGTGCTGTGCATTGGAGATTAATGCTAGGCACAGGAAACTGAAAGGGAAGATTTACCAATGAACTGAAATACTGAATGAAATACCCCATAAACAAAATGATATTCTCTAAATCTTCAAACTCCTGGAAGGCCTATACCAATACCAGGGAGAAAAGGAATCAAAGTAAGCAGCCAAGAAAGTAATTGCATTATTTCATAAACAATTTCTCAATGAACAGATTTTTTTTTGTATATGTTCAGTTACAAAGAAAAGCATTCTTTCAATTGAAGAAAACAATGTAGAGATTAAAAAAATATTTTCCTTGAATAAAAGCAATCTTATATTTCTGCAAGACGAAAAGTGTAGCCCTGAAAATTTTTAGTAACCTAACTGAAATAATTCAAAGTTACACTGTGCCAAAAACTTAGTTTGGCTAAGAACCCGTGCCCTTTTATGTAGAGCCCAAAATCTTAGTTCTTAAGCTTCTGTCTCTGCAATCAGCTGAAAAGCTGAAGCCAGTTATATGAAAATGTTTAGGAAACTGACTCCTCCCTGCTTTGTCAAATTTTCCTTGGATCTGAGCTAAACTTCCACAAGTGAAGTTACCGAGCATTTGTTTGTCTATGTGTGGAATTATCCTCTTCTAGGCACTACTGCACACTTAGTTTCTTTTTAATTCAGAAATCCTGTCCTTCACTGATCTTGCCTGGAAATCATCATCTTGTTGGTGTGCTTTCCTTACACCAAGGGCAACACAGTAAAAGGAGAGGAAAATTTCTTTTACTTCTTCATGTGTTAGTAATTAGCATATTCAATTAGGAAAAGGGGAATCAAATACTTCCTTTGAGAAGATTTTAACTGAAAAACACAATTCTTTAGACTATCCTGCTCTTTGGCTTTATTATTCCAGTGGACATCATTCTATTTCATATGTAAAAAAAAATATATATATATTTCAGAATTTCCTGAGACATGAATTTAGAAAGCTCAATGAAAAGGTGAGGTAATGTTTTTCTAGTCAGTAGAAAGCACTGAACATAGTCTTATTTAATCCTGGATGTTACAACCCTTGAAAGAAGACAGTGAGAACAACTGGAGCAAAGAGGACAAGACTGAGCCTGACAAAGTATCTTAGGACATTGGAGTGAGCACTACCACCATCTGCAACATCCACAGAACACACTGCATCACTGCCTAGAGGGAGCAGGTGGAGACAGCAATCCTGAGGAGATCCTGCATACAGAAACATTATGAAGTGCACAGTAATTCTGTCTTACAGGTGATACATAAATGTTGCATTGTTCATTTCTGCTGGTTCTCTAAGGCATGTTTCAACTGTGCTAAGGGCTGACACTGTGCTTGCTGCTCATAGAAATTTATTTGTGATAGCATATTTAGTGCAGTAATCAATGTAATTTAACCAAAGTTGAGTCAGCACAGGGATTTGTGCTCTACCAGTTCTGGTTCCACAGCGTCCCTGTCTGCAGCAGCACAAAGGGCACTTCATCCTTCATGAGAGCAACACCCAGACCCCTGAACCTGTGGGAAACAGGGTGACAGAGGCACCAGCTTCTGGTGTTGTTCTCCAAAGCTTATGCAGTTTTTTCCTGATCGGAAGGCCAGTTGGACTTCTGCTGATCCTTCACATTAAATGAAGGCATCTCAAGACCATACTCTGTGTCAGGAGTTCAGGCATTTTGTTGGAAGCTGCAGTGCAGAACAAGTGCCAAATTACCTTTATCATTTGTGTCTTTGAGGTCTCTGTTATGACTGAGTGACCTGTGTCTCATCTAGAACCTGCAAAAGCAGAGGCCAATTAAAAGATTTCACCTTTATATTTCTTGGTAATATCTGCATTGTTGGGCTTCCAGCTGTAGTATGAACATGAGTATTATTTAAAACATAGTAGCTGAAGAGTGTACAGGGTTCAGTGCAAAAATGGCTCTAGAGAAAGCAATTATTTCCAACACACATGAGATTTTATCCAGAAAACAAAAAAATCTCATTTTGTTATAGAGACACATTCTCTTTGTACTTGAGGAATTTATGTTGAATGACGTTCGTTGTACAGCAATAAGAAGTACAAACACTTTAAGGGCATCAGACACTGGATTGCACTCAATTGCTTGACACCCTTGGTGCTGGCCCTCTGCTTCACTGGAGAATAGTCATGAGACTACTTATTAGATTAAAGCTTGGGTAAATATTTGTGTAAGTGTGGATTATTAAGGTTGAAATGCAAACTGTTCTATATACAAAACCATTATTTATCTGTTTCCTTTTTTTTTTTTTTTTTATTTTCCAGAGTGGGGTAGGTTTCCCTGAAGATTTCTGAGAATAGCCATGACTTGTGAAATATTTGATGAAACCTTATTAATATCGGGCTACACTTCCCAAGTACATTATTTCCTACACAAGAGAAATAGTAGGTGAAACAACATTGAAGGTTTCATGTTAATATGAATTATTTGCAAGTTGAAAGGCTGTGTTTAAGATACCCTGAAGGAATTCTCTCATTTTTAGCATAGAGAAGCATTGTTGAGAAGCATAAGTCAAATGATGTCACCCTTCCAAATGCACAGCAAATATATCCCACACTTGTTTGTCTCTAGAGTGTACTATAAAGAGGAATAAGCTTACTTACTCCTCACTAATAATACAACTCTTTTTTTTCTAAATCTAGCATCATGTGCAAGTTGAGTCTGACAGACATATTTTAAAAATATTAAGAAAAATTTTAAAAATAAAGAAAAAAGAAAAAGGAATATTTCTTTGAAGCTGGTAATACTCCAGTTTAGGGTTTCTTTTGCTCATTGTGTCCGTGACTCCTGAGACTTCCTTGTTCTCTGTGTATTGTGGGAATGAATCTCCTTATGTGGATTTCTGGCAAAATCAATGGCGAGCACATGAATGTGAGTCACAGGATTGGGTTTTTGTTTATGTTTATTAAATCAGAAGATTTTACTAACAATATGTTGATTATGTAAGAAGACTTTACTGACCAATAATATGATCTGTACCTCACAGGATTTGAGTAATTTTTACTGAATTTAAGTGGGAGGACGTTTTATGATATAGCATAGATTCAACAAATAATAGCAGTTTTTATCATTGGAAAAAAGATTATTCGTGAGAATTTTAAATTCAGTGAAACTACAATCAAGGAAGTGGAAGTTACTTCAACCATCTGTAAGATGTCAGAGGTTTTCATTCTTGGCAAATATTTTCTAAAATTTTCTGACAAAAATTCTGCTTTTTTAAAAATTAAACAGTCTTATTGACAAATCTGAAACATTATAATGGTTGATTTGACTTATTAATTCTAAAATTCCATACACAGAGTGGGAAAACAAATACATTTTTTCTAGTTGTGGTATAGTTTTTATAACAAATATCTCTGACTGTATAAAATAATTTATTTTTGCTAATTATAGTAAAGTAAGAAGTGCTCCAATTACATAGTCAATGCTTCAGAGCTGTCAAATTAAAATATACAATTAACTGAATTGATATTTTGTTTGATATTTTGAAGTGTTATTTTGGCTCACAAAAACTGAAAAAAGCTTATCTGTTTCAGAAAAAGAAACAGCTCTTTTGGACAGTGGGATCGAGTGCACACTCAGCAGATTTGCCAATGTCACCGAGCCATGTGGTGTGGGTGACACTGGAAGGAGGGATGCTGTCCAAAGGGACCTGGACAGGATGGAGAGGTGGGCTCAGGCAAACCTCATGGAGTTCAAAAAGGGCAAGTGAAAGGTCCTACACCTGGGTTGGGCAATCCCAGCACAACAACAGATTGGATAGAGGGAGAATGGATTGGGAGGAACTCCCAGGAGAAGGACTTGGGGTGTTGGTGGATGAGAAGTTCAGCATAACCTGGCAGTGTGCTCACAGTCCAGAAAGCAAACTTCATCCTGCTCTACATCAAGGGAAATGTGGGCAGCAGGGTGAGGGAAGTGATTCTTCCCCCCAACTCTACCCTTGTGACACCCCACATGGAATACTGCATCCAGCTCTGGAGCCCTCAACATAAACAAAAAAAACCATGGATATGTAAAACTGGATTCAGAGGAGGCTGCAAAGATGATCCAAGGAATGGAGGATCTCTCCTATGAAGACAGGATGAGACAGACAGAGTTTTTCAGCTTGGAGAAGAGAGGATTTCAGGAAGACCTTCTAACACCTTCCAGGACCTAAAGTGGTCCTGGAAGATGGTAAGACTGGACAGGGCTTTTTACAAGCACATGAAGTAAAAAGACAAGGGAGAATAGCTTTAAGCTTAAAAGAGGGTAGATTTAGATTAGATATTAGAAATTCACTTTGATGGCAATGAGGCACTGGAACTGTTTAAGGTCAGGTTGGATGAGGCTTTGACCAGCCTGGTCTAGTTGTCCCTTCCCATGACAGGAGTGTTGGAACTAGATGATATTTAAGGACCCTTTCAACTCTAACTCTTCTGTGATTCCGTGAACCTTATTAACTTTTCAGTCTGGGTATCAGTTTCCAGCCAAGTGCTATTGATGGATTATCAAAGTGAAGAGCAGGACAGACATCTCACAGGTGTCAGAAATCAGTGCTGGAGGCACATGAGTGAGGAAAGCTAAGCCTGTTCTCTCCTTTCCTGATGGCCCTGTCAGAGCAAACAGCTCAGCAGCCAGCTCTGGCCTGAGTCGCTGCTCACATGGCAGCTGCTCATCCCCTTTGTTCCTCTCTCATCCCTCCCATTCTGCTGATATTTATGAAATGTTGGTTTCAAGTGACACAAACTATTGATGTTTCCTCAGTCTCTACATTGCTGGAAAGTCCTTATGGCTCCTCTCTTGATGTAGCTTTAATGGTGTGTCAGTAGCAAGCTCCTTAATTTTATGGGCTTTGATCTTTTATCTAAATCTAATATCTATTTCTGAAGCCTTTTTCTCATTTGAGATCTAAATATTTATATTATTAAAGTAAGTTACGTAATATAAGTAATTTTGACAAAAGTAATTTTTGCTGAAGTAATTTTGAAAAACAATATTTTAAAATATTTTATTTCTATTTTTTCTATTTAAATTAATTTCTTTTTTTTTTTGCTAAAAGACATGTATATTTCAAGAAAAAAACATAAATATAAAAATCAATGGTCTACTTAACACAGTTCTGTCATGTTCCCTTAAATAATACTAAAAGAAATGCTGAAGAATCATGGAATGTATACGGAAGAGAAATCAATAATATACTGAGTATACTGTGACTTAGGCACTGAAAATAGGCCAGCACACTGTTCTCAAAGCTGGTTTGCAGAGCATGTACAGTAAGTAAGCTTCCACTGGGGGTTTTCAACATCCAGTGCCTGTTTCTATCTTTGGTGTCTCCAAGGATACAATAGCACAGCTGAAACATTCTCAGGTATGGGGGGAACCCTCTGGCTGTACCTTCCAAGTTTCGAGTCAGTAAATATTTTAAATCAGCTATTATTGGTTTCTTAAATCTTTCTGGTCGTGTGTTTCTTCACTATGGGACCTCAGAATAAATGTCAGGAATAATTAGCCGACATTTGGTGAAAATCCCCAAAGAAAGAAATGTTATTCTGTAAATCTCTCAGCAGGAATTTTAGAAATATTTCATTGTATTGCCCTTTTATTGCACACAACTGAGACTGACACTATTCACCTGTAAACTGAGGTCCCTGCATTTTTCTTTTCTCTTTTCTTTTCNATTTCCTCTTTTTTCTCTTCCCTTCTCTTTTTACTTTTCCTTTTCACTTTTTCCTTTTTTTTTTCTTTTTCCTTTTCTTTTTTTCTTTTACATTTTTTCTCTCCTCCACAAAATACATATAAATTTTATTGATTTTTCTTTTATTTTATTCTGATGATGGACCAGTCTCTCTCTTCCCACAAAAGTTATTGGCAGATGAGTATGGCTTTCAAAGAAACACAGACTGAGCTGGATGATGTGGTCAGTCTTTGTAGTTGACTTGCATTTTGTGTGAAAACAAATGTTTTGCTTCCAACACAAATGCACCTAAACAAAAACATCCTCTATGGTTGTTTCTTCAGTGATTCAAAGTGTGGAATGAAAAAAGGAAAGTTACTAAAATTCTATCAAACTAATCCCATGCCTGGATTTTACCTCAGTGCTGAGCATGACACTAATCCAAATTCTTGACCAACAGGAGACCCAAAAATCACAGAGCAGATGCAAGACCAAGGCTCAGATCTACCTGTAGGGAGCCAGAACTAAAATATCCCATAACAGTTCCTCAGCAGAGCCCAGCCCCTGTGTGACACTGATCTGGAAAAAAGGTGTTTCATTCATTTGGTTTAATATCTTTCCACTGCATAGAAAGAATTAAACACAGCTTTTAGAAGAGATTAAGAATCCTAAGGTAAGTGGCCTGAACATCAAGCTTATGGTTTTGCAGTCATCCAGAACTCATCCTTATTGTTTTGGACAAGCTCAAGAACTCTTTAAGTGCCAAACCACTCTGCTTGATGCTGGGCAAGCCTGGGAACTCAGACCTGCAGCAAAAATCAGGATATGTAAAAATTACTCTCCAGACTGGTATTTCAGCATGATTCTGAATACAGAAAACTGAGGTCTGTTTTGGTAAAGAAACAAGGAACAAGCAAATATACTACCACATAAAAGGGAAACCTCTGGAAGGATTATAAATAATATTTTGACAGCCTTAGGTTTTTTTAACAAACAGCTGACATGGAAAATTTTATTCATAAATTTATTTTGCATTTATTGGTGCATTTATTAAAAAAAAAAGTTTAGATGATAATATTCATTTTTAAATTTTATATTTGATATCAAATCAATTGATATTGATATTTGCTTTTGATCCACTTCATAAATCCCTTTGTTATTTACTCAGTCCTATCTCATTCTGTATGAACTTAAACATACGAGGTTTAACATATGCTTTGTACTTACCAGGCCTTTGCATAGAAACAAATTTCACTGACAGCCAAAGTAAAAATACAACTTATGCAAAATTCCACTCTCAGCACATAGAAATAAAAAAGAAAGGTATGAGAGCCATTAAAAATAATAATACTAGAAATAATATTAAAAATCATACTAGAAGGTAATGATCTGGTTTGAAAGGAAAAACAAAACATCTGCGACATGAGCTCTAAATAATTCATTTGAATTAAATGTTAGTTTTTCTTAAATGTATGAAAATGTAGTTTTTGGGGATATGCGGGTATGAATCAAATACATGAGTCTATAGACACTTTGGATAGCTCCAAAATCTGACATCATTTTATTCAAAACACACCATCTCCACCTTTGAAATAATAACATCCCTTTTAAATGTATGATTCTTCAATGAGCTGCAAATATTTGCTGTAGAGATATGAGTTATAAAATAACCATCACAGATAGGGCAGCCAATAAACTCATTCCCAGACCTGTTTCAGGCATTAATGTTCAGCCAAAAGCAAACCCTTTAATATCTGGTTATGTACTCAAGTTAGGATGCTAATTATAATTTACTTTTCTTCTAGTGTCCATTTCTCTCATTCTTTCTGATATATTTCATATTTTCTGTATCAGTGACTATAGATATTCTCAAATGGGTTGTTCATTTGTTCATACCTCAAACAATGACTATTCTAATAAGCCATTAACAGGTAGCTGACCTATTCAGTGTCTGCAAACACACATAAAGCAGTGCCCTGTGGAACTGCAGAAGGGAACTCAGTGTGGGCAAATACCAAGGTCTGCACTGCCTGAGAAGAGATGCAAATTTTACCTTTGCATCTGTTTTGACATCTCTTAGAAAGGTGGAGAGACCAACATTTATGGGGGCGGGGGAAGGGGGGGGAAAATATCTCCAGCAAATGTCTGCTAGTTCTATGTCATGTATGTTTTGCCACTGGGATGCAAATAAAACACCTCTTCCAGGTTACTATTTTTACATTATGGTCCTTCCCTTTCCACTTCCCTTTTTCCCCTTCCCTTTCCTCTTTCCCCTTTCCTCTTTCCCTCTTTCCCTTTCCTCTTCTCCTTTCCCCTTCTTCTTCTCTCTTCCCCTTCCCTTCCCCTTCCCTTTCGCCTTCCCTTTCTCCTTCCTTTTTTTTCCCTTCTTTTTCCCTTCCATTTTTTTCTTTCCTTTTCCTCTTCTCTTTTCTCTTCCTTAATGTCTTCTTCCTGTGCCTGCAATTGCAAGCTCAGTATTTATCACAATTCAGAAATTCCCCAGGAAAATACAAAAAAACAATTGGTAGGAGGGTGTGTATGTTCAAATGAGATGTTTGGTTTTTTTCTATCCTGCAGTGAAAAATGCAGGTCAGCTGTGAGAAAAAGAGGTAGGTAGTGCTCTCCTGGGTCACCATGGTCAGCCATTATCAAATTGGGAACCACATCTAATGTGCAAATTTGGTGTAGTGTATGTGGCAAATGCAATGGTGTCAGTAGCACACTAAATAGGAACAATTGCTGCTCGACTGGGAGCTGTCACTGTTTTCACAGGGAGGCTCCTGCCCTGCCCTTGCCTGTGGCTCAGGCTGGGTTATTTCTTGCTTCTGCTGCACTCTGTGGTTTCCTCAACTACTCAGTGCTTTAAAGCAGCACAACCAAAGTACAACCTCAAACGTGAGCAGGTCCAAAGCCAGCCTAGGGAAGAACTCATATCTGGACAAAAAATGTGAATTAATTTCTTGACTTCTTTCTTATCTTTTTTGCTTTGTTTTGTTTGCTTCGTTTTGTTTTGTTTTGTTGTAGAGGGGAGGGGTGATGTTAAAATATGGCACTCATTCCTCCCAATTTTCATACTGTGTACGCCAGCAGGGTATGGGTTACATATGAACCGTTATGTGAATACCTTCCAGTGTACAAGCTTCTTCCTTCCAAAAAAAAAAAAAAAAAGTTTCACTATCCATGTCACAGAGATGAGTTGAGTTATTACACAAAATTACTGATGTAAGAATCTCATTCAAAGTCTTTGCTTTGATCCTTCTGGTACGTGTAGAAATTTTCCTTCCAGATGATGAGGCAAGAGTCTTAACTCTCAATCTGTTCCAAACACAAACACTCCTAAATGATTTGCCAGTACCTGTTCAAGCTTTATACATATTTGATACTTTTCATTTATTACTGATTATGAACATGATTACTTGATAATATTCTACTTCAGTCACACACATAATACAATTACATTATTTCTTCTTCTGTTTCTTCTACTCAGTGATCTACTTCAAGAATTTTTAGAAAAAAGTAATGTGATGAATTATTTTTATTGCCAGAACTCCAAAGACTTTCATTTTGGTAGGAAGAAAATGTAAACTGTTGAAGGAAACAAACAAACAAACACACATTCCCAATATTTTGTATTTCTATAAATGAGAACAAATGAAGTGTCAAAAGTTAAAGTATTTCAACAAATACCATTCCAAGCAGAAATTTAAAAAAATAATCTTCTTTCTAAACAGCAGGGTGAAAGAAAGAGAAAAAGTCAAATACTGAAGAACCTTGGAAATACAGCCTATCTGAATTTAAAGTGTTCTTTCTCTTAGAATGGCTTACAGAATGATAACCTAAGTTTTCATTTCTTCCCTGTGATGCTTCAAATAATAAATATCATAGGAAAAGAAAAATTTTACGATGAGAACAGGCACAACCTGGAAGTACTCATTTTCCACAGCGTAATTAGAAAAATGCTCAAGTAACCTGGCAAGAACAGTTATGTGTCATGCCAGGGATCATGCTAAGCAAGAAAACCCATAATTGAAATCCTGTGAAAAATTTGGTCATGACAGCCTCAGCATACCTACCCTCTTGTAATTTGTCATGGAAAGTTCCAGGTTGCTCTGGTTTTTCTTGCAGAAAGCCATCTGACAGCTGTAGGTGTTATGCCTTGTGCCTATAAAGCAGGAGATAATGGTGGAAAACTTAATAAAATGACAGCAGAGAAATGAAGCAAGCTGAAAGGCTCTAACTGGCTCATCCACCCAATCAGACAGTGGAAAATTAGAAGGGAGGAAAGTCCCAGCAATTTAAAGATGTTATGAAGTGTTCCTAAATATGTTCTAAGTAAGGATTCTAACTTCTGTAATGAAGGTGGACATTTATAAAATGCATACTGGTATGAAGAAAGGAAAAACTGGTCAATATGTCCCAGCCATATTTCTGGTGCTTTGGATCCTGGACTACTAGGATCCCATAAGATGCATTCTTTCCTTGATCCTCAGTTGTGACCCTACTGTACGTCATTGTTTCAAAATACATGTCCGCTTTGTGAAACATGAAATTTTTGAGGGTTTTATCAATTTGCCTTTCTTTTCCAGATGGTCGTAAGTTCTTTAAGATCTATATTTTCACTTAGCCTCACAAAGAAATCCTGAATTTCTTCCCCACACAAATGCAGATTGGCTCTACATCATGGTCACACATCCAACCTCCCCTGCACACCCTATGAATTCACTGCAAACCTCATGATGTAGAGCGCACTTTGTCATGAGCAGATTAATTAAATAAGAGATTGCTTTAGGTCCAACAGGTTCTTGATTAAGCTAACCTTCTGAGAATGCTTTGCCCAGAACGGTTTATGTTTGTCTGAAGTCAGCACACCTGAACTGTGGGTCTGTTCAGCACGGACATAGAAGGTACAAAGTATCATGGTGTACCCAAATCCGTCAGAAATATCTTTTCTCTTTTCTTCAGAAAGGTGCTTCTTCCATGATCCCATACTTCTTACACAGTATAAAGTACTTTTGTGTGAAGGCAGAGTTGGGACAGAGCCAACACTTCCAATGTATCCTTTTGGGGATTTTTAGCTTCCCTTAGCAGCCAGGCAAAATCTGGAGCAAACCTTGGCTGTGAATTAGAAACCTTCCAATTAGGATCTGAAGAGGAAGAGCTGAAGAAGTGGGGGGTGGTGGTAAGGTGGTGAAATGTGTGTGTGTGTGCATCCCCAGACTGTGGAGTGTTGGTGTGAAGGTTCCTGTAGAGAGCAGGGAACAGAGACAGATCTCATAAGGAGTTACAAGTATAATTTTATTTAAAATGGAGTCTCATGGAGTGCTCCTGTTACTCAAGCTTCCTTAGTGACACTTCTTAGTTGAGTAACTGCAGTCACCAGTGTGGCAATGTGGTGCTCAGACTGGCAATTTCAAAAAAGCCTAAGGGAATTAGAGGCTTTTGAACTAAGTTATCTCCCCTAGGCTCTCCTGAAAACCTCAGGCTTAATCTTTTGTTTTGCTTCTTTCTTTAATGATGTCTATAATCTTTTTCCCCCCACTTGCAGGCATCAAAGAGATTCCTTCGCTCTAGTCCAGAAAATTGATAACATTTAATCACTGGTAAAATATAAATTTTCCTTAAACTCATCACTTGGGAGCCCCTGCTCATCCAGAGCACCATATATACTCAAGTGACAGCTATCATCTGCTGTCATTTGCATTGGGGAAATACTGAATTACATGCAAACATTGAATATGAAAGCTTATCAGGTACTTAGCTTGGCATCATTTTTTGTGCTCTGCCAGAGCTGATGTGTGCTGTTTATGTCTAACAACTATATTATTATGGTTATTGAGCAAAACAGCTGCAGAATGAATGTTCATTTATTTTCAGTTGGTTTTCTACAGATCAGGTGATGCTAAATTACACTGTCTGCAGTTTTGATCATAGTGCAAAATGTAGCATAATTTTAAATCCATAATTTTAATTCTTTTATTTAAATTTTGCCTTTATGGAAAAACAGTCCAAAGATGAAAACTGATACAGAATACCATACTGTTCACTTACAAAGTGTCACCTTATGCTAGTGATTTAAATGAAAATTTCAAGGACAAGACTAAATATGTTAGACTAAGCATCTGGTTTTACAGGCATTTGCTGCAGAAAACAGGATACTGGAGGAGGGGTTCACGAATCGTATTCTGAAACATTTTTATCCAAGTGTTTTGTGGAGATACAAAAAGAGGACTTTTAGAGCTTCCCCCACCTTGCAGCCACCATCAGAACCAGTTCAGGTTTTCTCTTGGTGGCTTGAGGCTGTTCATCTGGAAGTTTTCTTTATAATGTGATCAAAAGGTGTAATCATCCACCAGCCTCCTCAGTGCCTGCTTAAAGGCACCAACAACACTGTGGGACCAGCAAGCTCTGCTCTCTTAATTTCACTGACCTTGGTGAATCCTAAGGCTTCCTTCTACAGGCATCCAATCCAGCACTGCCATATTTGTGTCACATCTAGCCTGTAGGTACCAGCCCCATGTGACTTAATAATGCATATTTCCTGAGTGGAGGAATTAAAAAAGCCTAGTTTCCTGTAGCTTTGTGCCTTACAGCTGCATTCCCTGGTGCTAGAGAAAGCAAAAAACGAGTGAGCAGTGCTGCTCTAAAGGTGGAATCTCCAAAGGATATCTCAGAAGGGTGGATTCTTGAGGCAGCAGCAGGGACATATCACTAAAATATCCTTTTTCTGTTGCTTGACCTTTGATTTTAGGTAGTCTGGAGGAGTGAGACCTTTACTCTTATAAATTAACCCAATAGGTAAAAAGTTACTAATGGGCAATGGGAAAATGGACAAATTGGCACATACAAATGCACACCCAGAGCAGAATTCTGGAAGACTGTTTTCTAATAGGAAATACACTTTAAAAAGGAAAAAAAAAGAAAAAAAAATTTGAATTTTTTTTTTTGCGGGTGAGGAAGAATTTCTTATTGATTCTTCCTGCCCTTCCATCTATCGCCCCCTCATCATCTTTTACAACTACTTTGCCATTTCTGAAGGTCACGCTAAATCTCAACATATGCTCTTAGTTTGAGGTCTTAAAGCAGCATTTCCCAAACTAGGATATCTGGAAGCAAGCCTGGAAGTGCAAATAAGAGTGGAGTCATGAATGGAAAAGTTTGGCAACTGTGGTATAAAGCTTACTCATTCCACCCAACCAGACTTTCAGCAAGATGTGTTCGGTTTACAACTGAATTAAGCAGCTCCTGGCATTGATGGCCTTCATAAAAAGGCACCTTGTAGAGCTGTGCTGCCTGTTATGATGTCCAAGTTGCAGCCATCATTATAAAACTCAAATATTTTAATCAATATTTAGTTTCTCCTGTGCAATAGATCTTTTAATGTAAATCTCTGTGGAAATTCTGCTATAAGAACAAACAACCCTACTCCCTTCCCCATCTCCCCTGTGGGCACTGACACTTTCACAAAATGGTCTCATGTATAAAGGCAAGTGCAGGGCTGTCACTGTGTGATCTGATGAAAGGATGGAACCCTGCTGCTGGTGATGTTGAAATTATCTCATAATTATTGGCTGAAATCCTGTCCTTGCAGGCAATGGCAAAAATTCCCTGGCAGACCGTGTGGGAGACAGGGATTTCCCTCTTGTCACAGGCTGTGGAGGGTGAATTTCTCAGTGTGGGGGTGTTTGTGGTTAGTGCAGTTATACTGTGAGTGGTTCTAAGAAATTTCCTGTCCCCAAATTTCAGTGTAATGGATAAAATAACTCACTAGTTGTAACCCATTCTTCTCATTAGTGGTTGTATGATTTGGGATATCGAAGCAGAAAATTCTGGCAGTGTGGGGAAAAGGAAGGACAAAAAAAGAGTATGATCCATGGACTGTTTCCAGGGAGTGCTTCACGTGTAAACTTCATATTTTATTTTTTCATTTATCTGCCTTGTCATTTTCTTTTAATTATATTTAGTCCTATTTACTTTCATTGGGACCTGTCCTGAAAAAAAAAAAAAAAAAGGGAAAAAATCCATGCCTGTTATATTTAAGCAGACTAGAAGTAAATGACTGATATGCTCAAGTGATTTGAGACCTTTATCATAACTGTGCCTACTGTTGTGACATTTAAGTCTTGAATGGTTCTGTTTTCAATCAGGTATCCAACCTGAAATGTTTTTATACCACTGCTGTGCACACAGATCCTGTGGATAATTGCTATAATCGCCTCACATTTGCAAATGCTCTTTGGGGACTTGAACCCAGGTCTTGCTCCTGCTCTGTTACAGGGGAAGTAGAAGGAGCAACTCTCCTAGCTCACAATAGCACTGGCAAGGAGTAGTTAATCTGAACGCTCAATTATATGCAGAAAATCTGCACATCCTGCCCAATTAAGATTTCTTTTTCCCATGGAGAAGGTTCTAAATTTTTAAATAGTTTGATTGGAATTCTAAAAGCAGCAAGAGAGAAGATTAATCTTGTTAATAATTAGAAAGCTGAATGCTAACATTTTTCCCCCATAGGAGCTGCCTCAATGTTATTACTCTCAGAGCTAACAGCAGTTATAGTCTGTGTGTAAGGAACCTGATATACATGTAAATTGACCAACAGTTTGTTTAAAGTGAGGAGTTTAATTGTGTCTGCCTCTTGATTTGCACTACAAAATGAAAGGATGCAAGAACAAGATAAACCAATTGATCCCATGACTGACATGGTCAACCTACATCTTCGCTTTCTTTGTGGTAAAAGGAAATGTTGCTTCTAAGCCACATCCTTTTGTAAACCAATACAGGGAAATGTGCACAGCACCTCTGACAAATGTGTTAGATGTTTAAACATGCCTTTTCCACTTTCTGCTTTCTGGATAAATCTATCACGGCTCAGTGAAGGCAGTGTAACCCAGAGCATGAGGCAAAAATCCCTTTTGATGGGTTTCTCCTGTATAATAGTTCCCAAATATGGTTCATTTGTCAAGATCAGTTTTTCTCTTCCCCTAGGTCTTTGGCATAGGACTTTCAGAGGCCTTCCACATAGCAATTGTCATCTAAATATCTGTTCAAAAATTTAATTCTTAATTCTATAATACTGGAAATCATGTAACTTGTTACAACCTTGTCAGGGTGTCAAGAGAGCAAAGTATGGGATAACTGCAAATCTAGTGGTCAGATGGTGACTTTTTGGCTTTTATTCTGAGTAGATTTTGAACTAAGGTCCTGCTCTTCACTTGTGAGCATACTGATCACAAATAAGAATTTATCCCTATTTTCTTTCTCTCTAATTGCAATATTTAATTAAATACAAGGAGAGAACACTGCCAACACAGATGGCTGGCAGAGATAATATACCAGTCCACCTTTGCTGCTACCGTATGCAACAAATGAGACAGGAATTAAGGGTTCATTTCTAAAATGGAGATACAAAAAAATATCATAATGCAGAAGGGAGATTATGACACTGGTACAATAACTTCATTATTTCATTATATTTCAGTGCTTAACTACTAAATAATTGTATTTAAATAGACATCACTAAGAATGTGCGTTTATATGTGTATATTAAATTTATTTAAAAAGTCATTCAGAGTTAGAATCGGAAAAAAAATTCTTATTATCTTAACTACAAAAGAGTTTTCAAAACAAAAGAAACATTCACCAGGTTTCTCTCTCATTTAAAAGCCTTTGTGGTTTACTATTCAATCCAGTAATGTACACTGGGTGAACTGAGATTAAAAGCTTTATTCTCTTCTTTCTGACCAATTTATGCTAAAATAACCGTACATTTTAAAATGAAATGTCAATAAAACTGGAATTTTTGAAAATAATTTTTACAAGTTGTTGACATTTGTCCTATATTACAAATTAAGATATCAATCACAATAAATCATTACTGTTTCCCAGCAATTTGATTTCTCAAAAAAGAGAAAATATTTTTCTTTTCAAAATATCCCAACTGCTTACTAAATATCAAAACAATTTGAAATCGTATATTATTCCATCCATCATCTATATAATTTCTTTGCTCCATTAATGGAACTTGAATTATGAAATATTAGAATTGCAGAAAAATATTTGTGATGAGCAGTAAGATACAGTAGAAGGAAAACCCAAGGGAACTTGAGGTATTTCTCCTCCATCTTGAGGCTTTCGTCTTTCTTGCATCTAAAGAAAGGCATTTCTTTTAATGTAAATTTCAGTCTGAGATAATGTACAGGTGAATTCACTGGTAAAACTGAAGGAGGGGGTTTAAAAGCTATTAAAGTCTTGCATAACTGTATGCCTTTTTCTGGTCTGTGTATCTCTTCAAGGATGGAGGGAGATAATAAATCATACACTATATTCAAGAGAAACTTGCATCAAGTCCAGAAGATTCCTATTTTTCCAGCTTTTTCTGTAGGTCAGGATTGGCTTCTGTAGTTATAAATGAATATGCAATCAGATTTTTTTCTTACATACAACAAATTTTAGACAGACTTTTTTTAGTAAATCTAGCACAATGACTGAATTGATGTTTAAATTTTATTTTTCTAAATTTCAACATAAAAATATAAGGGAAAAAGTCTCCATAGCCTGATGATATTTCTGTTCACTGAATATCAAAAACCTTGAGAAAAAGAATGTTCATACAGCATAACTTCTACATTTTATAAGTGTATCCAAGAAGTGCTGTTGTGATGGGCAGGACTCAGAATTACATGTCCATCATCAATACTGGTCACAACAGGACAGTAAGTTTTACATCAGCATTCGTTTAATCTTCTACAGCAGTTTAGAATATCTAGCAGTTGTCATACTGTATTTTAAAAATATAACAAAAATTATAGTTGTGAATTACCATCATCAAATATAATTGGACACGATCATCTCTATCATAGCACTGCAAGCTAATGTCTCATATTAACAGTTAATCACATAGCTTAAATGGGTCCATGATGCATTTTTATGAACTCTTTAATGTGCATTGGTGAAGAATGCAAATTATGGAAAGAACCTAGGCAAAACCATTTTTGTTGTTAATTTCAATATAGAAAGCCAAAAAGCTGAAAGTGGTCAGGGTATTTAAGCAGACATTAAACATTCACTAGATTACAGAGGTTTTTTTCTAGATTGGTTGATGCATTTTACAAAGAGGAGTGCTTCAAAAGCTGTCAGAATGAGGTGGGAAATTCAAAACTTATATGGAAATAGATTCAGAGTAGCAATTCATGAGACACCTCATGAAAGAACATGGAGTAGTTTCTCACACAGAAATTTGTAGCTTCAATAGGTGATTATTATGCTGTGTGTATTTTTGCAGCCTTTGTAGGCAAGGTTCAAAGATTTAAAGAGGAAAAGACAATTTCCTTCAGTACTATAGAAGAAATAAATTCACATGTAATTAAAATTTTGTCTTTAATCAGAAAGCCTGAATTTGAGTATATATATATATATATGTGTATTTTGTAACAGACCATTAGATATTTTTGAAATAGTTTTTTTAGAACGAGACTGTGAACATCTTCAGTCCTTTCTAAGGTGGATTAGGCATTGCTGTTAACCCAGATGGATGTGCTGAAGGAGGACAGAGCAGTGGTGGCCTGACAGCAGCTCTGATCTGGAGACATCAGTGCAACACCTGGTCAGCAGCAGAGGGAGGAGAAGAGAAAGTCATGGCACCACAGGAATGATGACTGGGAGGTGATTACTTGCAGAGACCCTCTAGGGTCAAGAATCCCAGTCCCATTTGTGCAGACGGAAGGACAATCAGTGGCTCAAGGCAAGTAGAAGGAGAACAGGGACTCCAGCCAGAGTAGGAAGTGGAACATGGTGACTTTTGGCACCAGAAAGGATGTTTCTCCTTAGAAGTGTTTGGTTGGAATAGTGGGGTCTGGAGGCAGGGAAGGAGTAGGCACTGCTGGGGAAGTACCCAAAGTGATTGCACCCAATTCAGGTGATAGAGCCAGTGCCTCAGGCAGGAAGGGTAAAGGATGATGGAAGTCATCTGTGAACAAGATTTGCTGTCTTGAGACACTTTTTTTGGAGCACCTGAGCCCTAAATCTGGAATACTGTGAAGACTTTTCTGAGGTTCATCTGGGACTCAGGCTGTTACTGATTGCTGCTTCTCCACGTGGGCGTTGTGACACTGACAACGGAGACCTTGAGCAGATCAAGGGTCACTACTTGAATTTAAAAGAGAAACTCTTGGTGTTTCCCTCAAATCTGCTGGTCAAGGGGAAGCAGCCAGAGAAGAACTGTGGGTCTTGTGGATCAATGCTTGGCTGTGTGGTGGGCAGGGATCTGTCTTTCACAGGAATGAGAAATTTTTAACGACTAGAAAAGAACAAACGTTACAGCTGTTTTTAAAAGAGACAAGAGGAAAGATCAGGGGAACAGCAGCCTAGTCAGCTTTACATCACTCTTGTGGAGGACAATGGAAAGAGTTCTCCTAAAAGTCATTTCCAGACACATGAAAGATAAGAGGGAAACTGGGAGAACCCAGTCACACCAATAGAAGAGGGCAAATCATGCCTAGCCAACCTGATTGCCTTCTGTGTTGAAACGACTGGCTCAGTGACTGAAGGGGTGTGTTCAACTTTATCAAAGTTTTTGACAGGGTGTCACATGGCATCCTCGAAGTCAAACTGATAGTTATGGACCAGATGATGGATCATAAGGCGAGTGAAAGACTGGCTGTATTGCAGTGTTCAAAAAGTGTTGGTCAATTTTGAAAGTATGACTGCCTGACAGGTATGAGAGGCCTCAGGAGCTGATGTTGAGGCAGTTAGTGTTTAATATCTTCATTCAATGGACTGGATTATGAAATGGAATTATCCTTCTTCAGATTACCAGGACTGCCACTCAAAAAGACCATGACAAGCTGGAGTAGCAGCTGCAGAAGTCTTATGAAGCTGAATGAAAACAAATGCAAAGTTCATGGGGAGTGACTGCCTGGAAGCAGCTCTGCAGGGAGTTCTGAGGGACTGTGATTGAGGACAAGACACTGGAATGGCATTGCGGGAACGAGCACAGGTGGGCACTGGGACACGCTAATAAGCCATAAGTAGCCAGCAGGCCAAGAGAATATATTACCACCCTCTATTCAGCTTTCATGAAGCTTCATCTGAAATATTGAGCCCAGTTTTGTCATGTTTCCCAAGTGTTGGATGGTAAACTGGAGAAGGCCCAGCAGCACTCCAATGAGAAGGGAAATTGTGTGAAGCACATGGAATAGCCAGAAACCCTGAAGGTCCCAGGTTTACTTAGTCTGGGGAAGAAAAGGAAATGCAAATTCTTCCTGTGATAACTTGATGGTTATAGAGAAGACTTCCAGGCTCTTCTGTGAGATCCACAGTGAAAGGGTAAGAATAACATTCATAATTTAAAATTCTGGCTGTGTATAAGGAAAAAAATGCAATGAGAGTGGTTAAACACCAGAAGAGTTGCCCAGCAAGCTTGTGGAATTTACAACTTTGGAAATACTCAGAATTTGAATGGAAAAAGCACTGAGCAAATTGATTTCATCTTAAGGATGCACCTGTTGCACTAAATTACCTCCAAAGGTCACTTCCAAAAAATTATTTTATTATTCTATATTCAATTTATATCTATGCGCTCCTGAGAGTGGAGGATATTTTATATCCTTCTTCAGTCTAGGAATGAAACTTATGGTCACAAATAATTAGTACTCTAATTAGGATGAGAGAACTTTCTGCATCTGAGTTTCTCTCAGTCTCATCGACTAGCAGATAATTTTATGTGTATGAGAGAATCCTCTTATGCATGAAAGCTTCCAACAATATGAATGTTTATGATCCTGATACAGAGAAACCATATGTAAGCAGATGATTCATGAGATTCAGGCTTCTGTTCTGTGTTTCAATCATGTCTGATTTATGAAATGTAAACAGTGGATCCAAACCCATCCTAGTTGTCAGTGGTCCTTGTGAGGCAGTAAATATCATGAATTTCAAACTGTTAAAAAATCTTTCAAAACTGCTCAGCATGCAACTGCTTTTATAGTTACATGAGCTTTTAAAATGCACATTTCCTGAAAGGCAAGCAAGCGGGAATAATTACTATTCATTTTTTTCCTCTCAGCTTAGAGAGTTAAATTGTACTCAACAGTTATTTCTCCCTAGTGCATGATACAGCAGAAATCCTTCCAGGGCAAATGCACTGCAATCACAGAGTTGGCTTCAACAGCAGAAGCACTAAAAGAAGTAATTCAGATTAATGAATGGATGATGTAGATACACTCTGTCAGCACTGTTTGCTACAGGGATCTCCTAAAGCTCTGGAAATGAAGACTTCCTCTGGAAAGTTTGTTTGCTCAGTCTGTGGTAGGTACTGAGAGTCTGTTCTTTTAAGGACCCTATTTCTCCCCACTCCACTGATTTCAGAAAGCTTACCTTTTCTTTTTGTACATGAAAAGGATGGACATTGCAAATAACAAAACTCAAGTGTCAAAAGACTTCATCACTGTCAGCAAGAAGCTTGTGATGTTTTCTCAAGCAACAATCCACACATTCATCTCTCTTTAATAAAAGCAGATCTGCCTGGCTGTATCAGCTGATGTGCTGTGCTTGCCTTGGAATAAGAATTATTTGTTGCTTTTTTTTTTTCAGTGGGAGGGTTTTCAAGATTTATGGGTGTGCTGAGAAAACATGGGAGGAATCTGCCTGGAGGGCTGATGGATCTCCATGGAGTGAAAGATGTATTCAATGAAGTGTGTTTATACATACTGTCCTTGGCTTGCAGTGCAGCTTTCCAAGGGTGAGCCTCGCCCAGCCTCTTGAGAAACAACTTATTTAGTAGTTTCTTCTCCATATGATTTGTTAATTTATGGGAACAGAATTGTTGAGACTTGTTGCAGAAATGCAAGTAATCCTATTAATGAATGTGGCTTTGAAATGGGAGGCTGTGGGAAACAACTTGAAGTTGTGAAACACGTAGATCCATATATTTAAAGATGCTTAAATGTTCCAGAAGTTAAGTAAGGTGTTATAAGAAGGTCCTACAACATTTTATAGCAAATTCTTGAGAAATTAAAAAATAAAGTTACAGTTCGGAAATGTTCAAACTAATTAGGCATAATGAAGAAATTCTTTATAGAAGATGCCACCAATAATTT
Source organism: Rhabdornis inornatus (assembly GCA_013397075.1). Classification (NCBI taxonomy): domain Eukaryota; kingdom Metazoa; phylum Chordata; class Aves; order Passeriformes; family Rhabdornithidae; genus Rhabdornis; species Rhabdornis inornatus. The sequence goes on from VWZS01008918.1 coordinate 3,843,101, forward strand.
GATACAGAAAAAATTAAAAAAAAAACTAACTGGGCCAAAAGGAAAAGTTTGGCATAATATAAGCAATTAGCCATTTCACCACAAACACTGCCTACTGGTCTAATCTCATTCCTGAAACTAAACTATGAAGTGTGTATATATACTTCTAGGATAGAGCTCAATATTATGGTTTTGATCACATCATGCCTCAATCCTGCCCTGTGGCCTCAACAATCTAGTCATTACTAGAGTCAATAAAGATCATGACATATATTCAAATCTCTTCTGTCATGCAAAGTAGCAGAGATTTAACCTTTGGGACTCCAGCCTTCTGTGCTAGCTTAGAAAATAGTGTATCTTCTTTCTTTCCTTTTAAATATCCTGTGTTCGCATAAAATGTTCAGACTTTTGGTAAAAGAAGAAAGAATGATAGCTACTAACATCACGAATATGACTAAAAGGTCTCATATTACTCCCACATAAGCATTTTGTATTTTGTACCTGGTATCCACAACATAAGTGTTCCAGTCATTTGATATGAATATAAAAAAGAAAAAAATCACATCCTTATGGAATCACAAAATTCATCACTCTTTATGAAGAAACCTTTCTATTCATAGAGGTTTTAGAGAGGCTGCAGGTTAGATAACAATAGCTAAAATAATTCCTAGCTACAAGGTAACTCCCTGCCATCATTAGCTGCATTAAATTGTAGATTAATTAGTGCTGAACCATCAGTTTCTGGTGAAATATTTAGAGGTGCTCTAGCCAAACTAGGAATTCTGATGTTTGCAGGACTGAAGATCACAGTTGATACCTCTGGACTTAATAGTAGAAATGGCAGGGGCTTAGGAAGCTTGGGTTTCTAGAAGTATTTCTAGCAGATTTAGGACAAAAAAATCTCAAAGAACCAGGGATCAGTCTTATGCACACAGCTGAAACAGGGTTTAATCTCATTCTGGCTGCATTACAATAGCATTTACTATGTTTATTAGCACATAATACCTATTCTGTGTACACAGAAGATATGCTACTGGGTACCTTTAGTTCTGTATGTGTTGGCAATGAAAACAAGTTGGATTATGACCTTAACTACAATCCCTCTCCCCTCTGCTTAAAAAGTGGTCTTTCTTAATATCTTCTATAGCTCTTTCTAAATGTATAGGTGGATTCCTACCTGCAGTTGTCATACCTTTTCACCAGCTGTACAGCTCAATTAACACTTCAGGTTGTAGCTTTATTTTATTGCCTTTCGAGTTGTGCTGTAATTAGCCAATGCACAGAATAAACTCATAAGCTATAAAGTCCCTCAGTATCTATTACTATGGCTGTTTTGATATAACCATGCCTTTTAAAATAGGTGAGCTATTGACCTTATTGATTTCCACTGCAACTACTGCTAAATAAAGTTGAGGTGGAAAAAAATAAAAAAGCTAGATCTTTATGAGAAAAGCATTTACCTAAATGTTTGCTATCTGAAGCTGATATTCAGTGTTGATGGATGGGAAAATAGGTCTTTCAGTCTAAGCTGTAGGTAGGATATCTCCAGATGTCAGCAGCAGAGAGACCTACCAGTGTCTTATCCATAAAGCATCAGGGAGCCTACTTCAGAGTACAGGAAATTTGTGAATTTAAGTCTGCCTACACCAGCTCCATTAGTGAATCCCAGTTTTAACCCAAATTAAGGATAAATTCAGTTTTGCGTTATCCTGTGGAACAAAACTTTGTATTTTGCTTAGAGACAATGCAAAGAGAAAGCACAGCTCATATGTGTCTGAGAAATTCAGTGTAGCCAAATCTGTATGAGAGCCAGAAACAGCTGTAGGTCCTTCATGTAGCAGCATATAATGCTGTCGATGTCTACACACCCAGCAGAGGTTACAAAATCTCTTGAGAAAGCTACAGGATGGATTTTACACACACCTCCAAACTGGATTGGCATCTGCCATGGAAAGTATTGACCTTCAGGAAGCATCTCACGGGGACCGTGATACGCAGGAAAACAGTTCAGTGTTTAACACATAAAGATTTGAGGATTGCTTGTTTATAAGCACCTGCAATGCTTCAAATGCTGACTATTGTGTGCTAATTCTCTCATACTATTCTTTTATTTTTTTGATTCTTGTTCAGAATGTTCTTGGATTTAGTTCACCTCATCTGGAAGTGTGGATGAACACTGGTCTCTGATTGCCTGTGGAGCCCACAGATTAACTCTCTGTCAGCCCAGAGAAAAATCTTCATTTTAGCATTAGCATTTTCTGAAGCCAGCGGCCACTAACATGCCAGCCAGAAATAAAGACTTTTGTGTTGCATTCCAGTCAATGGGAAGATGGTCAGACACAATCATTTAAGCACAGAGGAGAGGGAAAAATAAACAAGGGACATATAGCAGCTCCCAAGTTAAACAGGAGAAATCACTGTTTCTTAACTTACTCAAGTCAACGACCACCTAGTGCTGTGTTTGTTTTCTTGCACATCGGTATTGTTTTCATAGCATATGTTTAGAAAAAATGCACTAAATTCCCACTGAAGTATAATTTCATGGAAGTCTTGATACAAGATAACATTAGAACGAGTTCTGACAGACTAGAAAGCCAAAAAGTATTTCAGTGGTGCTTTTGGTTGTCTTCATTGTGAACCTATTGCCTCTAATACAATATTTCGTTCCATGAAGTTCTGCAAAGATGCATACAAAAAGATTAATCCCTGACAAACACATGAATTTAGATTGAAAAGGCAGGCCAAGACAGAAATATTATTCTAATACTTTCAGGTGCTTCAGATCATCTATTTTGGACTCTGCTCTCTTATGGCACTGTTTAATGGACTTAAAGAAAGGGGGAGTGAAGAAGGAAGAGTGACCAGATCTTAATGTTAAGCATTAAGAAGCATTAAGAATCATTTGAATGAATCTTAATATCCTAAGGTTAAAGGCATTCCTCTCACTCTAAGCACAACATAGAGTCCAAGACAAATTTTGCAATTTTATGAATATATCTTCAAAATATATGAAATCTGATAATTTCCTATGATCTTTGAAGGAGCCACTGACCATGCAGGGATGACACAGGCAGCAGAGACCCACAGAGAATTGGAGGGATGACATGAGGCTTTTCGTGGGCACACCTCCCCTCCAACACCCTTGTATTGACTATACCAGTGCCAGTGCTGTATAAACAGGTTCATTATTAGACTACTGTTCTTCCACATGTAATAGATCCTGTCTGCATGAAGTTCTCTCTGTTTTTCAATCTCATGAGGTAAAGAAAAAAATAATTTACTTTAAATGATTTTTCTCTGAAAGGAAATCTCCTTACAGAATATTTCGCATGTTTCACACTTGCACAATTTCTTTTTCCTTTACCCTTTTTTTCTTTTTTTTTGGCAAATATCTTCCTCATCTTGTTGGTGAATGCTTAGGGAAGAAGTAAGATCCAACCAGTCTGACATTTAAAACCAAATGTCTCAAGGTAAGAATAAGAACAGCTGTCAGTAGGAATTAGCAGAAGCCAGCATTTGAGAAGAGGTTGGTATTTGACAGTGTTCATGAATACATTTCACACTGAAGATGTTACCTTTCAAGCTTTAGGTTTCCCTTTTCTTTTTAAGCAATGTCTGGCCTTACTCACCCTTTTAATGTTATGAAGTGGTACAATATTTTATACATGACAAGCATGAGGAAAGGACCCTATTATCATTCTCCCATGTAGGTGTTGTAACATGAATTAATGCAAGGAGGGAAATATTAATCCATTTCATGAGGACAGCTGAAACATTTGCTGCCAAAATTCCTTACCTGTCATTTATTACTGACACTGAGAACATTTTTTACGCACTTGTGAAAAAGCTTTCCAAAAAACATTGGAGTTTATGAATTGCTTGCAAATTTGCAGCTGATAAAGTTGATTTTCAATACCTTGCAGGGCTTAAGTTTCTCTGTGGCTTTAGAAGTAACCTGTACATTTAAATTGCCTTACAAGGCAATTTAGGTTTGCTCATAAAGTGCTACATGCTCGGTGACGTTTTCCTTGTGCTGTTATTCCAGCCAGCAGTTAAGTCAGTGCATACTTATGTCTTCTGCAGAACAATTCAGCTTAGGAGGAGGAAATCCTTTGAAATTCGTCAAGGTTTCCAAATTCCTTTCATAAGAAGAATAAATATTTTGTGGATCTCTAATGCAGCCTGCCGTTAAAGTACAGGGAATACTTGTCAGACCACAGTATAATTACCATGTTCATGGTGGTAATTTTGCAGTGCGCTAAAGTATTTTGACATATTTAATCTGATTTAAAGAGAAACTGAGGGTCTTCTTCATTTTCTCAAGGTTGCTTAGTAGCCTATAGAATCTTACATTGTATTAGGGAAATAGATATTTTAGAAAACCTGATTTTTTTTTTATTAAACTGTAATTTTATTAAATCCCTTTATTCCTAGGACAATTTCCAGACATTTTTAAAAGAAAAAGAAGCCATGTAAAACATCCTTGAAGTATGCAGAAGTCAATATGTATGTCAGAGGGTAAAACAAAACAGAATGTTGTCCTTGAAGAACTTCAGGGCAAAAATCAGGAATTTTCTGCAATAAAACATTTCCACCTGCAAAGAGGAAACATCAGAACTGAAGCTTTCCGAAGGAATATGTCAAATTTGATAACACTATCACATGGAAGCTCTGGTAGAAGTTAGAGAGAAACCGGGCGAGAGAGATAGAGGGAGAGAAGAAGAGAGACAGAGAGAGACAGAGAGAGATGCTGTGCACCAGGATAACCCAGACCATTCCCTAGCCCTGAATAACAACTGCATGACATTTTGCTTAGATAGTCAAATGCACTTCCCTGAAAACAGCAAAATGCCTCCAAACTATCTCTTGGACACCAAACCCTGCCTGACCATTGTATGAGAGAGCACAGATTTTTAGCAAAACCTACATACTGAGTGTCCTATTAATTCAATGGTAAAGATGACAATGTAGTTATTGCTGTTAAGAGATTAAAGAGGATTAACTATCCTCTTAATATATTTTATGTTTTATTTACAAACACAGTGTAAGTGTTGATTCCTGAGTATCTACCTGACTGTAGAAATATGCTTTGTAGTTCTTACCAGTCTGTGAATAAGAGAAGAATAAAATATAAAACTGTAAATATCTGTCTTTCTTTTCCCAAATTTTTCTATTGCCTAAACACTACACTTTAGGTTTACAGCCTTCCTGAGTGTTTGATATGAAAGAGCTCAACACTCACATAAAACCAGAACTGTATGCATTTTGTTGGAAGTGATGTAGATTTCTTACACTTTGCCCAAAATATCTCAGAGCCAGTATTGCTGTACCTGTCTGTGGCTCTTTCACATACACCTCAAGGGATGAAGATACAGAGACACAAGCATGTGTATCCCCAGCTACTTCCAAATATACCCCTCCTTGTTTTAGTGTATTGTTCTTTACCACGATTTGTTCCTTGCCTTCTTTATTCCGGCACAGTTTCTGGCAGATAAAAATATCTATGGAAATCAGTTCTCTCTCACTTATATAGTTTTTCACCATTCAGCTTTGTCCTCTTACTAACAGCTGTGGGCAGTTTCTCATACAGTTGTATGCTCCAAAGTGTTTTTTGAGAATTTCAGTTGGAAAAGACTGGAGAGGTGAATCTTGGGGGGAGCAAGAAGTGCCATTTAGTGACAATACCAAAAGTGGTGAGTACATATTAGTATTGCTTTAAATAAATTTTAATTCTCCTGTTATTTAACAGGAATTCATATTCTGATCCAGCAACATTAAAACAACAATCTGTTTTGGTAAGACCCAAAGTCTGGCTGAGTTCATTTTAGCCATTGAACATATCTGCTTGTTCTCAGCATGTCTAATGCATGTCTTCAGAGTTTGTTTTAGGCTGAAGTGCTTAGCTGAAAGGAGCTCTGGATTATTCTGCTGAATAAGCCTGTTATGGCAGTCAACAGCAAATCTGTTTTACACAGATTTGAAAATAAAAATCACCATTTTGTTCTTAATTCATTCAGTATTTTCAGGCACATTTAATGGGGTGTGGTACTTAGATGAGAAATAAGGATAGTCTAAAACATCTTTGGACCTTAAAACGCCTTCTTGAATTAAGGCTATTAGAATATAATATAATATGAAAAAAATTTAGGTGCTCTTACTTCCTTCTCTAACCCAGCTCTGGCCAGTGTTTTCCTTCTTCCTACCAGCAGTTTGCTGCCCCTTCAGCTGTGACATGACAAACTTTTGGGGAGAGGAGGATGCAGTAGATAGCATCACTAAAAGCTCTGAGTTAAACTTCCAGGAACAATAAGAGTGCTGATAAGGAATGCAGTAAGTTGGCCTTGCACAAAAGCTGCCATCTCTTGAAACTATATTTTTACTCAAATAAATCAGAACACAACAACATGTTGCACAGATAATGCTTCAAGGGTTATTAAGGATAGATGGTACTTTTAAGTACATTTAGGGCACAAAGCAACCAAATGTTCTTGAATAGTGAATTCTGCATAAAATGTGGAAAAAAGGGGGAAGCGAAAGAGTCTCCAAGAATCAAAAGAGAAGAAAAGATGTGTGAAATTTCTACTTTCCATTCTTTTTTTGTCAGCTTGTCTTTTTAAGGTCATATCCTCCCATAAAGCTAAAAGATGTGCAGAAAATATTCATACAATTTTTTTTTTCTAAATAAACTATACTATTTTTTGCCACTGTGAGTGTTTTTCAAGGTGAAACTGATATGCTTATACATTTTCAATAAGAAAAAGAAATTAACTGTAAACATGTACTTTACTGAGTGCAGCATAAGCATAGTTTCTACAGTAATTTCTGATAAGAATATACATCAATGCATATTTGAGATCACTGCAGCTTCAACTATTTGGGTAACCCTCTGGGAAAGGTCATAGTTTTCCAAAACACAGATCCAGAACTCTGTCTCATGCTCACAGCAATAGTAAATACTCCTCAGTAGATGTTTTAGCATCTCCTCCTCTCTCCCATCTCTTTAGTGATTTGCAAGCAGCTAAAGGGTCCCCTGGTTGTCAGAGCAGTGTTTATGTCCTTTCAGTCTGTCGGGCTGGCAGTGAGGAGGTCAGCTTGTGGCGCAGCATCCCCAGCTTGCCGAGCATCCTGCTCTGCTGCGTGGCCCCATCCCGGCACGGCTGTTGCCATGGCAGCAGCACAGCGCAGGGATCTGATGGACTGGGAGGTGCTGGGGGGGCTATTCCTCATCTACAGAGACATAGCAGTGCTCTCGTGTAAACTTACAGTAGGTACCATGTCACTGGGACTGAATGGCCCTATATCCTCTGCTGCCTGGAAACCACGAGGATTGTGGCTTTTGCTTCCCATGAGGGTGTGCAAAGAGAGATTTTGTACATCTGGACTTGATTCCCTCTAAGCTTCAGTATTCCATACGTTTGAGACTTGTTTTTCTTTTGTATGCATTCTACATGCTTTACCATGTTTTCCAGTGGGAGGTAACACAAGGCAAAGGTGGATGAAGCAGATGACCTCCTGCTGAACCTTCCTGTCACTCTCCAAAATCATTCCCTACTTGGGAAGCTGTCAGCCCAGGAGTGAGCCCTGCCCCTGGCCAGCCCTGGGAGCTGCCTCAGCTCAGATGCTGCAATCTTTCAGAGCAGGGGAGATCAAATACACGCTGATACATCACTATTCATTAGCTGAAGATCTCATATGTATACTCTTTCCAATGTTATAAAGATCAAGAATAAGGCAACACTAAGTTTTTTCGTTCTACTATCTAGAATTTGTTAATTAGCAGTTTTTTGCAGGAATAATCTCATTCAGTTACATCTATCTTAAAATTAGATATTTAGGTTAAGACTGGTTTTGGAGTTGCTGTAGTGAACTATTTCTCAACTGGAATCATAATACAGTATTTCTGGAGTGCAAACTCAGTTTCTTTAGACAATTGTTTTTAATGGATAAGGTGGTTGATTTCTGAAGTATTGAAGCATTGTGAAGTATCACATCCTTAATTACATACAAATTAAAACTGGTGTCAACAGGATGTTGTTCATTTTTTAGCTAAATGAACCTGACCAAAAGGCTCTGTACTTCCACCTGGTAGTTATAGAGACAAAAAATTTTAGATGATCAGAGCTACCAATCTTGTGTACAAAAGTTTTGCTGTTTAGATTCTTCTATAGAACTTACCATCTTCTACCAGAAGAATAAATCCAACACCGTGCTCCTTATGGGTAAGAACTAACATTATGCAGTACTAGTGTGTTTATATAATAATAATTTGAAGGACCAAGAAACAAGTGACATTTCAGTTTGCGGGGAAATAAAATTATTTGCATGAAATCAATAATTCATTTCCTTTTGCCTACCGAATGATGTCCCATAATTTAGTATCAAAATAGTGGCTTCTGTGGAATGGAGGTGATTTACAGCTGACAAATTCCTCTTGGAGCACCCACCACATAATGAGATTTCTCTGGGAGTCATTCTCATGCGCATTTGGCTTACAGCCAGAACAGTTGGAATCTCTGGGGTTTGTTGAGAATTGGGTTGGATTTCTTGGTAGTTTTTCTTTCTGGCTTTCAGAAGGGACTTCCAGCAGCAATGAAATCTGTAATTGCTTCAGCTCTCAGCATCTCCATGCTTCCCAAAATAAAAAGGGCATCTGTTTGTAGATATCCCCTTACATTTTTTATTACTATTGCAACACTTGCATGTAGACTTATTCATGAACTGAATTATTTTTTATGTTGTGACACAGCATGTGATTAAAAAAAAAACAACAAACCCATCAAAAACCACACACAAAAAACTAGTTGTATGGAAGAAAGTTTGGCAAGTAAAGTACATTTTCTGCATTTTCTCTTTTAGAAGATTATGATTACATGTAATCTCACACCCCTAAGCAGATGCTATCTGTTTTCCCTTACAGAGCTTTAGGCTGTAACCAACAGGAGACATGAAGCAGACAGAGGAAGCTGTGAGAGACTTTAAGGCTTTCTTAACAGGGTTTTTTTAATTAAAAAAAGAAAAGTAAAAAAAAAAAAAAAAAAACCCCCAACCCCCCCCCCACACACAAAAGCAGAAGGTACATTGCTGCAATAGTTAAAATAGTAGAAGCTAGTATGAGAATTGAATTTTAAATTTAATGGAAATTGCTGAAAAAATTCCACTTAGAAGGATTACAATACTCATCTTTAGCCTTCCCTATTGTGTGCATTAGTCCTGCTGAGACACCGAGATCTTTCATCATTGCAGCATGTCTATTATAACTGATGGTGATGACACTGTTATTTCTGGGGTACAAATCAATGGTAGTGGATATCTAAGTGAATGCATTTTCTCGTGTGCATGGTGGCCTAGCTTGTACTCATAAATCTGTAACTATTTATTAAAACATCTTGTACTTTCATGGTTTCTTATATTCCCCTTTTTCTATGTAATGAGCTGAGGGTGAAAGGCTGTGCCAAGGTTTTACTGGAAGGACAACGCTGCAAGGATTACAAAAAATTTCAGAGGATGTAAAGAAAGGCACAAAGGAAACAAAACCAGAAAATACAAATTCTTCTATGAAGAACTTTTCTAGGTAAAGATCTTGTGTAGGAGAGGTTTAATGCACAGTTCTTCCTCCTGACAGAGACATTTGCATACACAACCTTCAACTCTCAGAAAATACATCAATATTAAAAGAAAGGATAATCAAGGACAGTATAAGTATCGGTTTGAGCATTTCCAATTGATGCTCTTTGTTTTCTGTGGGCAAATAAATATTCAATTAATGCCATCCAGGTTTCACTTTCTAATGCAAGAGCCTAAGAATAAATCAATAACTGGAAAGAATATTTCAAGTGTAAAAGCTCCAATAGAATGAAGATGAGGGGCTCCATCAAAAAGTGGCCAATGATCTGATAATTCAAATATTCACTTGAGAAGAATGATCACAAAATTTGAATCTCCTGTTTGTAGCAGTAAGCAGATATTTACAGTGATGATCCCCTCTTCTAATGAGTGAGTTATTTATTCTCTGACTTAAGTAAAATTTACATTTTACACAGAGTGGAACATCTCCCACAAAAAGTTTTCCTGTTGTGGTGAAGGGGATGTGAGTCCACATATTTTAGCCAGAGTTGTAGGTGAATCTGAGTCTTCCAGGGCCAGAAATTTTGTCTGCTGACAATAAATGGAATGATGAACACCTATCTGGATATATTCTCCAAATGGTGCTGGCTCTAACTGATTTACCAACTTATTCAACTAGAAATTAAAAATACATTGTGAATAGTCAAAAACAATCTTTTAATTAAATATAAATTTATTGAAATACAATTTTGTTAGTATATTAATTAACTCTATCATGAAAAATTATCATAGGAGTAGTTGTAATCATCAGTAGAATATATTCTCCATTACATCAGGATTATTATTTTTAACCCTGATGTTATGACTGTGAATGGCTGAACTAAGGCCTGTGGTTTGTGATTTATACAAACCGTGATCCTCAAACCATCACTGTTATTTTCCACAATACTTCAGATTATTTCGCCTTTGACACCACCATTAAAGTGCATTTTTCTTTTCCTAGAGACCTCATCTAGTCTTTGTTTTACCTCCAACCTTTTCTAATTGAAACTTACTTAGTTGAAAGAAACTGAGCTTAACTAAGTGAAAAGTTATCTACAAATCAAAATCTAATACATGTTTTTCTATTCTGAAAGAACCCATATTTGAGTAGTCTGTTGGTTCATTCAGCTTATTCCTTACCATCTGATGCCAGACCTTGTAGAAAGAATACATATGTGCATTTATCGCAGTTTATATCATTTTTTCACTTAAAGGGAGCTGAGAAATAATACATTTTCTTCAGTGACTAGCATGTCATGGCTCTGAGGGACTACTGATTTGAAATGTGACCTTTTTAAGAATCAGAAAAAGACAGGAAAAAGAAATGTAACAGCATGTCAACAGCAGTTTTCACCACTCAAATCAGCAGAAGTTGTCTAAATTACTGTTTTGTCCTACATATTTTTTCTTAGATTCTCCATAATTTTCTTCATATTTTTCTCCGTATTTTTAATTTTTTTTTCAAACCTGAACTTATTTTGAAAAATATTTAGGTATTGCTATTATAGTCTTTGATGGTTTTATGTGCAATATTTCATTTAGGTTTGAGTGGCCCAGTTATGATTTTTCTGTTTTCTGCTTTTTTTCTCGTGTATATTTTAATTACTCTTGTTATAAAAGGTATAGAGGACATGTTAGATGACACAGTTTGGCAAATGTTCCCACCTGTTATACCAGCTGTGGTAATGGTAAAACCTCCCAAAATTCTCCACTGAAGATGTGAATAATCACCAATTTTCCTATACGTGTCCATTTCATCTTTAAGGTCTCTATTTTTTATTTCTCTAGCTCAAAAAACGTATGTATCCTAATACATACAATTACCTAGATTAAAAAGGTAATAGTTTTTCTTCAGAGTTGGCATTAATTTTTAATATTTTATTGCATACTTTTGCTTAAAGTATCTCTGTGAAGTGTCTCTGGGATCATTGTTTAGTTCTATAAAGATGGTTTTATAAAATGTTGTTTAATGGTCTGTGATAAGATTTTTTTACCCAAACGTAAAATTCCATTTAAGTCTCAATTAAAACTTTATCTTACTGTGTGTCCAAAATGATATATGACTTCTGCATTATTATTAACACAATCTAAAATAAAAGATAGACTTTTGGCTACCCCTAGTTCTCCTTTCATTACCTGTTTCCTTGCATTTATGCATAATAATTAGACTTTATGGAAAGATTTAAACTTTCTCCTTTTTTTTTTTTTTTGGATGAAGTAACTTTTTCATGAACCTCTAAGATAAATTGATAATCCTAATTTTCAAAAGCCAAAATTAGATGCAGAAATGTGTATTCAAATACCAAGAACTACCCTTCATGACTTGGACTGTAAAACCTCGTCTGAATTCCAGAGGGTCATTCTTATCCACTGCTCAAGTCAACAGAAATTTTGACCTGAATTTCAGTTGATATATGGAATAATGTTGTGAGAAAAGATTATAATGAAATGTGTTTCATGCTCATTACCTTTCCAGTGCAATGGTGACTGAATTTTTGCATTTAATTCAAGCGGTGTCTTTAGTATTACTATCAGACAAATCCACAAACATGCATGACTATGTTATGACATAAGGTATATTTCAGCTATTGCTTAATAATAGAATTAAGATTGCATGTGCTAATTTAACTTCTAGCCTGTGAAAGCCAGTATCACTTGCTGAAAACAGGGCACCTTTTTTTTCTCAAAAAGAACTAAGATTCATTCTTATGTTTAATAGTTATTTTAAGAATAAGATAAAATGAACAGAGATATTCAGGGGTAGTCATAATATCACTGATATTAGGAAATTCTAATGAAAGTGTTCAATAAAATAATCATAATATGATTAGCTATAATAATAGCAATAGTACTAATAATGAAATATGATTCAATAACAGAGTACACCAAAGGAAAGCATAGTCTTTAAAATGGAGAGTTTCTTCTGTCTCTTCTATTTTCAATACCTCACATATTCCATTTAAGCAATATAATAGCATGATTAGTCATGGGTTCTTTGGATGATACTGTAAGACTTTATATATAAGCATGGGGTGATAACCAGTGTAGTAATTTGTATTTTCACATGGGAAAATTGTAGTACCTATTATTAGATTTATTATGACATCCAGTGATGAAATTCTTGCCTCATTAAAATAAATAGACTATTTGCTAGTAACTGCAGTAGAGCCACAGTTTCAGCCCACAACCTCAGCTCATAATTCAGAATGTCTCCACTGAGTTCATTGATTCCAAGCCAAAAAACACATGCTAAAGTTCCCAAGCACTACTGAAATATCTTCCAGAAGCAGGAGACATGATCTTCCAAATAACACACAGAAGGTTAGTCCCTTATATTTTTGAAAGGATATGGCACAGCTTTCTAAGGCATGTATCATCCACACGGAGGAATACAGATGACATCCTTAAGTAGTCCTTGGTAAATTGCAGTCCTCAGTAAAAAAAAAATTATTCTATGTTTCACCTGTTCAAACTGTTTCAAAAAGGTTGGATCCAACTCGTTCTTGGAAGTTCACCCAGGAAAACAAAAGAAATACAGAAAACAGTGCCAGTGATCCTTGTCCATGTCATCCTGATTTGAGCAGTGGTCCCTTACACAGATCTTTGAGTACACTTCATTGTAAAAGCTATTCTTCACATGAAATTTAACACTAAAATTTAACACTAAAACTGTGGCTGGTGTCTATTACAGAGTAGGGATTATAATTCTAAGTAGCTTGGCTGAATTCCAGTATGAATACCTTCATTCTGCCCACAGGAGAAATTCTACTGTAACTTCATGAATGGTACTTTGGGTCCTGCATCAGAAGTGTTCTGGGCAAGAGCTGGGCTTTGGTGCATTGCTGTATTAATTCTCATTGCAGACAGAAGGCACTGAATATGTGTGCATACTGAAGCTCAGATACAAAGCTATCAAGTTCCCCCATTTAAATTTTTTTTTACTTTGTTTTTGTTTAAGCCTCTCCTCACCTCTCCCAGTTTTTAACTTCCTGGTGAACTCTTGCTGGCAACCACCACATTTTACCTCCAGCTGGCAGGTCAAACAAACACCCTCTTTGAGGGCTGATGTTAATGCACAAGCAGACCAGAACATGTGTAATGTTATGTAGCAACCCAGCCAGCTTCTCTTTGCTCTTCTCTCTGCCCTCCCAGACACCTTTTGAAACTGCATTCCTTGGAAAGGCTGGACAGATAATCCAACCTTGAACCTCTCACATGGAAACAGTCTATAATGTTTTGTGCCAAATTATCTATTATGTTCCCAGTGAGCATGTAGTTTTACAGGATGTTGATCTACTTCAGCATGAATTTAGACAACAATATTGTTTTCTCCATCTCCCAGTCACTCTCTAAGCTAGTTTATTAAAGTTTATTTTAAAAGTCTCTTGTTTTTTATGAAGTAAAAGCTGACAAGTCACACTGAATAAAAATTCCTAACTAGCTCAAACAGTCTGCTTAAAAGAAACTTCTGTCTTCTGTGTAGTGTATTTTCTCCTGAGGCCTTCCTGGATGGCAAAATTGAGCAAACTCCCCTCTGATGACAGAAGAATAAGTTTCTGGCTCCTTTGTGGAGCAGAGACTGCCATTGTTGCCATCTCTTATGGATGCCAGATTGGAAAGATTCCACTCAAAGTCAGTCCACCTACATTTATTACACAGAGTAATAAATGTGCTTCATCAAATGCCACTGTAGGCCTGGCTTGTTTCCGCAGGACCTGTGCTCCACTCACGAGGCAAGGCAAAATCAAAGCTGGCTGTGCAATGGTTAATATACATCCAGAATTTAAAGTAAATTATCTGTGCACCAAATGAGCTGGATCTTGTTGAAATGTAATCATGTCATCTAAGTAATACTACTGTAATGTGACTTTTTTATAAGCCTATTAGCTATACATCCTACTGAATTATATGAATACATGCTCAAGTACAATAAATTTCAAAGCCCATCCAATCATCATATCCATCTAGTAAAACACACTTTTTAATGTACATTTAACACAATAATGATTTGAACAGTTGACTACTCCATTTTAATCAGACAAACTGGTGTGTCCATATTTCTTACAAATAAAAATCTCTCTGGCTGAGGGAAGTAAATGCACATCTCTTCAAGAGGAGTGATTTGTTCTGAATGCAATTTCTCTCTGGAATGCCCACAGACCAGCAGAATGACCTACTGTACATTGTTTCCTCTGCAGCATTTTGCTGGCTTCATATATTTTAATTTCAGAGCTAATGTCTTTCAGTGTTCTTTTTATTGGAAGTAGTGAAACACTAATGAACCAGTGTTCAATCCAAGAGATGATGAAACATAGGGGATTCTTATCTTTGCAAAGGCAATTCTATAGACCAAACAAGTGATTTACTAATACCTTGACATGTCCTGTTAATGGAGAAGTTGTTTTCTTAAAAATAAATGGTAAACTATTGACCACTATGTAATTAGAAACAGACCTTTACAAGGTTCTTTTCTGATCTGATTGACAATATATACTTTAAAAGGTGTTTAGTAGATAGATTTTGGAAGACTGATTGTCTTTCTAATTCTTAAGGAGAGCCATTGGCTGCAGTCTTATGTCACTGAATAGTTACGAATTCAAGGAAACCATGATACATGGCCTAATCAGAGCTTTTATTTGACAACTGCTAACAGGACAGGTGTGCCCTTGGCCCTTCCTGTTTGTTATGAGCTTGTTTCATTCTCTTTTTGCCCCAGTGTCTGTTACTCACCAAGAGCACATTAATCATGTCTGCTGCCCTGCACAAACTGCAGCACAGATTGAGGCAGCTGCTACAACTACTCCGAGAATGGACATGAACCCAGCAGGCAGCAGGGGTCAGACATCCTAACTAAAAAGGGCTCTCAGAGGCCAGAAATTACTTGGGTGGAAGAGGAGAGGAAGAAAAAAAGAAGTGGTATATGAAGGCAGGGTTACTGAATAAAAGAACTGTGACCACCAACCAATTCTTCAATAAAAGTTTATTGTTTTACTGCCTATTTGAAACCCTAAATGGAGGAACATTAGGGGAAAGTAATTAGAGGATGGTTTAAAGCTTACAAAAATTTCTCAGCAACTCTGGAAGCAGCGTAACAGAATGATTATTTAGTGACACCAATTGATCCAGACAGAACACAGTGATAATGCAGATACGCTGTTTCAGGTATTCAGGCTTGTTTGGAATGGTTTCAGCTCCAGCTAGGACAGCAATTCATGTGTTGACACACCCATAACAGCCTCCCCAGAAAAGGAGCCCCAGTGCTGTGAATCAGTACATTACATTGATCAAAAGCAAAATAGCACAACAAAGCACAGAAAGGTGGAACAAATATTTAAAATAAGAGTGCATTTCCTCTACACAGACCTTTGAGTGATTGTGTTCAAAAGCTCTTTAACAGATGAAGCTGGCAAATATAAAAGGAAAAACATGGGTTGGCAGGAGGAGACAGGCTATTAATATCTTTCAGCAAAATATGCTGGAAGAAAGGACGTATTTTCTCTCTGGAGCTTTGGTGTGCTGAAGAATAGCATTTGGGCAGCCACTTTAATACAGGAACTGCTGTTCTGCTCCCTGTTTCTTCACTACAACAAGAGAAAAGGCCAGCCAACAGAGCTCAGTAATGGTATGTAAAAAGGTCTTACTTGCCACATAATAAGAAAGAAAAAGGAGTAAATTATAGTGAGCTGACTTTCAGTGTGGGAGTATGAAACATGAAGGCAATATCAAGATTTGCTACAAGTCTTGCTTGAATTTTCATGTTATGTTTCCATGATGTGTGTGTAGTAAAAGTGTGGGAGTGACAGGACATCATGTCCTTTCCCTTCTATCATGGTTTAACTCTACGTTATCAACTTAAACTGTGAAATGCTTGCTTAACAGAGGTAATATTCATGGGATGCACATGAATATTAGAGTATACCTTAATTTTCTGATATATTAGGTTTTGGAACTTCCAGAGACCATTGACGAGACAAATCTGTGAAAAAATTTACTGTCCTTGAACCATTTCTGAGTACCTTCATAGGAGACTGCAAAAGCACACAGCACATTCCCTTGCAAAGCAAAGCTAATCTAATGCTTTTGCAAGTAGATAGATTTAAATCCCTTCCAAGACACTTTAGAACTTCATTCCTTATTTGACCAAGTGACTCTCTCTCTTCCTCTGATGTACTTGTAATAACCAATTTATGCAGACTAATTCTTCTTGTTATTAATGCCCATTTATTTGGTAATAGTCTTTCCAAACCATTTGAGATCCTGCTACTGGTGAGTGAGTCAGTCTATCCTGACAACTCTCTGTAATAACAGCAGATGAGATTTCTCAATATAATCCAGGTGACCCATAAAGTAACTTGCAGAAGATTGACCATTTTGTCAGGCAAATAGTAGAAGGTGTCTTTTGGTTTTTTCTCTGTTGCTGCTCCCTCCATTATCTATAATAAAATACCCATTGACTTCCAAGACACAGAATTGATTGTGAAGTGCTAATCACACTGCTTCTGGCTCTGGGAGATTTTGATATTGCCCTTCTTTTGCCAACATACTGCATAGAAGATAAAGACAGGGAGTGGAAGCCATGACAAGCCAGATCCTGACCCCAGTCAGTAATTCAGTGTGAATTACTCACCATTTGAGCATTCCCAACTTTATGGTGACAGCGGAAGGTAAAATATACTAATTATGAAAGGCTCAGTGGATCTAAATGTTTGTCTTTGAGGCTTTTGTGCTTGTATCAGTTTCCTGATCTGAATAAATATATCTATTAATCACATGGTTTGTTTGCAATTTGAAAGTTTCCAAATCTCGCAAGAAAATTTATTTACAAACATCATGGGGGCATTAGATGATATCAGAAAAAGACGCTCCCACTTCTTAAATTTTTTTCCTTGTTATTTTTTTTCTCATTATTTTTCCCTTATGATTTTATTTTGCCTTCATTGGATAGCACAGACTGCCTGTAAAATGCGGAAAAAAGTACTATTCTAACACTTCATCATTCATTAAAAAGTGGTGCTTTTTTAAAGATTAAAAATTAAACTCCAAATTCTGGATGATTGACAAATCTAAGAGTTTCTTCACTCCCACATCTATATTTAATCTTATGGTGCATCAATACAAAGGATTGGTTGATGTTATTAACAAAGTACAGAGTAGCTTAGGCCACGTGAATTTTTGGTTGGAGTCAAGAGAGTTAAATGTCTTTTATCAACCACACATTTGCTTTTGAGCAGTTCTGGGAGCACATGAAAGATAGCAGAGACTTAGAAGAGAAAGAGCCAGATGAAATGCTACCCTACATCTGCCTTTATTCACGAAAAAGATTAAATTGTATCAGGCATTCATGAATGCAGGTGTAAAATTAGGAAGCATGCAAAGTGCAGCAGAAGATGGTTTTTAAAAGATTATAGTATTTTAAAATCGACAATATTCCTTGGCCAGATTACACACACCAGGAGTGCTGAAGGAAGTGGGGGATGAAACTGGCGAAGCAGTAGCAGCATTTTCACAAGTTCACTCAATTTTTATTCACTTCAAGAGCCAGAGACAGATCTGAAGACTGGGAAAATGGGTCACACCGTTTCTTTACTTCAAAAAGATGAAGAAGAGGAAGGAATACATACATGATAAGGTTGATTCAGTCTTTTTGATAGTGTTGTAGGAAGAGAGTGAAAAATGTTATGAAGGCTTAAAAAAAAACAGAGCTATAAAATATAGCAAAGGGTAAAATGTCATTCTGTTTGTTCAGCACCATTCAATCAAGACCATCTAGTACCTCTCCAGATTAATTCATTTGTGCATACCTAAATGTATTCATGTTGTTTGGGAAGATATTATTGTGATAGATAGGAATCATCAAAGAAGAATAATCAGTACACACCCTGCTAGTTTCTCCACATCACAATTACTTATGGCTTAGAAGATCCTTTGAGAACATTCCACTTCAAAGTCTAGGACAGACCGGCATGAAACATGAGATACCTTTCTGTAGTTCCAATTCCTTCCTCAAACTCAGAGGCTAAGCCTTTAAAAAGGAATGTACAACATAAAAGATAAAAATAGGAATTCCAATATGCTATATCAGGATATGAATTTTTTTACGTTTCACAGTGAACTGTAGCTTACATCTATTTTACACTCTCAACTATAAACAACGCTATTTACCTGCATCCATGAGAAGCTGTTCCAAAAGCCCTGTATACAAGCACAACTTTGTTGTTGTTATTGTAGAAAGAGGGTATTCTATTCCTAGTTTATGAACATCATGCCTCCCTGAAGACAAGATTATGGTTTGCCTAATTCTTGACTAGGTGCCAGTTTTGTTAATTTCTCTGAACAGTTTAAATATTGGGCAGTGATGCTGCGTGTATACAGAGGCAGTGATGCTGGTCAATACAAACTGTAGACACCATCCCTTGAAACCTGTAAATTAAATGCTTGTTACCGAGGCTCAAATAAGTAAAGTGTTTCTGCCTTTTTGTTTTAAGAGCTTGTGAAGAAATGCTGTGTTTCTCTTATGTGCTCAGAAGTTCAGTCCCTCTGTGCTTGTCTGCTCTGGCAGTGTTCATGAGAGCACCCTTCTGTCACTCAAAACAGGATGGTATCACATTCTGCTGCTGGATGGCTGCATGGCAAGGCCAAAAGCTGTGTGATGGAGCTTGTGAAATGGTGCTTATTTCCAGAAGAGCCCAGGAATGAGAGTTCTACAGGATCATTTTGCCCCAAACTACATACACTTATGTTAAGCATACACTTATTTATTACCAAAATACTAGCCCAGGGAACAGTAAATAAAAGATAAGGTGAACAGATGTGGTAATGCTGCATATTAGAATCCAATTAACTGATATGCCGACATAGCATTTTTCTTGTTCCTCTCTCAATATATTTTTCCATGGCATCAGGCTTGCTTCAAGTGACAAACTGCTGCAGCAGCATAGCTGGTGTGGCCATATGGCATGTGGTCAATAAAACACACTTGTAGAAATGCCAAAAATGGAAGCATTCTACTCTTCCCCAAGCATGTTTCGTCCTGAAATTTGTATCTCTGTAATAAATACTAAATTGCAGCTGAACAGGAAAATCAAATTATGGAACCAGTATTAACCAAATCGTTATTAAAAGAGTAAGTATCTACTTTTAATATAAAATTAGCATGTCATGTCCTTTTACTCATAAGAAAATTTACCAGATACCACATACAACTGCTTCTTAACTCTTGCCTTTAAGGTCAAGAACTCATTCTTGGAGGTCAATATTTGAGGCTCTTTACACTTTTTCTACATTACAGTTTTTTAGGGATACAGCACAGAAAAAACATTATTCCATGATCAAAACTATAAGAAAAATATGTGTTTTTTCCAGTTTTTAGCAATTCCCAAAATTAGCTATGAAGCTATTCAATTAACTATTACTTGGCATCACAAATTGATAACTTTTAGTTATATAGTTACATATAGTTATAACCCTTAGTCTCATTTACAAGCACATATTGAAAAGTTTTCATATGGCGAAATCAGAAGATATGCACCCTTATTTTTAGAGAGTAAAGGTAAGGGGGAGCACCATAGGCAAGAAATTTCAGTGTTCCCCAAGACACTCAAGAGTGACAAGAGAACATTCTCCTTCTCACAGCTGGAGATTTAGATTACTCGGGAGGAGTTCTGTGGCTCTGAAGAACTTTTCATTTAAACTTTCTTGTGAAACACATGTATTTTGAGAGTATGTACTATCAAGCCTATTACAGACTGCGCTAAAGTTCTATCAAAAACCAAAAGAAACTCACATTCAGAAGCGACGTCCTTCCAGAAAGAATGTGGAATAACCAACATTATGCAGATAGTCATATTACATAAAGTCCTCTCTTAGTATGATGAAAATGAAAACATAATCTGATGTGAGTAGCCTATCTCATCCAACATATCTCATTTCCTATTCAGCCAGACAGAATGGTACTGTCTGGCATTTAAACAGCCACTTTAAAAGGAAAGATAACTATGTGGTTTGGGGTTGTCTTCTGACATTCATCTGACACCAGCTGACACCTACCCTAATTTCAGGCACCTAAAACTGATGCACCACGTGGGCTAGGCCTTCAGCTTTGCTATGTAGCCCATGGAGATAAGCATCTCCAAGATAACTCACACAACATGTCAGGGAAGTTCTTCTCTTGGATGTGGCGTAGGCTGACAGTAAATCAACAACATGAGATCCTTGCATCACTCACAGGAAGTTCCTCCAGTATCTGTAAAGGGGTAAACCAACAGGTGTAAACCAAAAACACTCAGTTTAGATGTGTTAATAAAATGAACCTTACCCATGAAATAATGACTGTAATTTAGCAGGCAAATCCTTTGAAATGACTGGCTTCTTTCTATAACAAAAGTGTGTTTCTCATTGCAGATTTCATCAGATAAGTTCTGAACCTGTAAGAATATGGCTAATGTAGGAAGGAATTTTAGTAACTGACAAAAAAATATAATAATTTGAAATAATTCTCTTTAAACCCTCGTTTACCATTAGAGGCAACAGTAATTGTTGTGGTAAAATCTGTCCAAGAAATAAATAAATTCTGTGAGGTAGAGGAAAAGCCATCCAACAAGTGATTTCCTACAAGAATCATAAATACTATCAGAAGACTTGAGGGGGAAATATTAGCTCATAGACATGAAATTTCTTCTTACATTCCAATTTCAAAAAAACCCCATACTCAAAAAACAAATGAAAAACCAACAAAAACCAAACCAAAACAGAATTTAAAAAACAAAAACAAAAACAAACCAAACCAAAACCAAAAACAAAAACAAAACCCCAAAACCAAACCCCAAAACAAACAAAAATACCCAAATAAAAATTAAAACAAGAACAAAACACAAAACACAAAAAGAACCAACATTCACAACCAAGATGACAGTAATTTTCTCTCTGTTCTCTCCTGAAGACTGTGGCATTTTTAGAGCAAGCTCTTATCAGAGAATTACTCAGAAAGGCTAAGAAATCCATTTAAACCTGTGGGAGGTTATATCCATGCCCATAAGTGCAGTAATGTTTTTAGTCACTAACTATCTTTGATTTTGACAAATTCTCTGCATGTTGATTCAATAGCCCATTGTAAGTATTTTTTGCCATAGAATATTGATACTTTTTCAGCTTTACATGCAACCACCTTTAAATAAAAGAATTTCTTGGAATTTACCTATCTGCTCTCAAAACTGTTATTTTAAATGACAAACCCATAAAAGGCAAAAGAAATAGCAGTAGCAATGATCTTAAGGTTAACCTGGAATCATCAATTTCTTATTTCCTCAGGGACTACTTTGAAGCAAGACCAAAGGGTTATACTGACTATCATACAATATGGGATTTTTACAAGTACAAATCCAGTCTGGAATACTCATAAACTTCCCACCTCCTCCAGTTGGGATTAGAGCTGTATCTTCCATTTCCTTTTCCTTCCCTCCCCCCTCAGAAATATTTTCTTCTCCTGCAGAACCTTAAAACCTCTCAAAAAATCCATTATTGTAAAACAAAGACCAGCTGTTAATATTTTATGAGACTGATGAATATCTCTCTCCACTTTGGCAAGGTAAAATAAAAGTGAATGTTTATGGTATAATAATTAGCATCTTTGGAGATAATTCAAAAAAGATGCAGGTAAGTCTTGACTAGAGATGTCAAAAACAAGGAAAAGAGAGTTCCCTTTTCAAGAATGACATGAAGCCATGGTTGTCACATATGAGATCTATGAATATTTAATGCAATGTGGAAATTAATATTTAATCTACTCAAGTCCTATACAACAAAAGTACTTGGCACATTTCTTTCAAAATAAAATAATAAAAATGTTTAAGTAGATTCTATGATTTTGACCCTGAAACCTCTACATTTTGCAGTTCTGAAAGAATGCCAAACTCTATCCTACAGCATTAGCATAATAATTTCAGAAATTGCATATGTAAATCTGCATGCCAACAACAAAATAAAAGCATTCTGTCTTTCAAAGCTGCTATGAGACATGGAATCCCTTCATGTATTGACCATTAACCGAAGAATTTATTACAAATGATTTCTTAAAAGGAAAAACACAAGCAACAAGGTCGCCCACAGTTTGATTCTCAATTGGTTGGGTTTTTTTCTGTACTTAGGATCATACACAATATATTTTTTTGAATAAATCAAACAGCTAGTGTTGAATAATTTATTATAATAATAATGTGACAACAGTGAGGTTAAAACTCTTTTACAATTACTAACTCCTGAAATCAGTGCGGAGGTGTCCCAACATTGACTTGGTAAATGAGATTTGAATTGAGTACTGTTAGTATTAAAGCAATGGCTACCTTCTTCAGCACAGTACCAGATTTGTTGATCCAGAAGGTTCTATTTTGGGTCTGCATTCATAACTGGCCAGCAAATTCATTATTTCACTGTACAGCAGGGCCATTATTGCACGTACATAAAAAGTGCATATTACATAAACTTGCTCTCTGATTAAATTACCGTTTGTTTCACTAGCAAACGGCTGGGGCTTGGCTTGTGTCAAGGCAAGGGCAGACAGCACAGTTGGCTCAGTCTTTTTCAACCTTGTTTTGGTGGGAACAGTTCAGTATAGATGAAATGGATTTGATTCTCCTCCCATGCCCAGTGAAAATTATACAAAACATTGGCAAGCCCAACTGATGTCTGAATTTGCAATGAAATCTCAAATGAGCCAATACCTTTTCTTTCTGTAATTCTAACTGAAATGTGCTAATTTAAATCTCTAGTTTATAACACAGCTCTTGGACACTCCAGAATTATTTCACCAAGCAGAAAGCTCTAGCATTCTACATGCATGTTGGAGAATAAGACTACCCTTTTCCTTCTAAATAATTTATTTAATGATATCATATATTGGTACTTTGTACAACATTTAAGTCCTTCTAAATATTTACAAGAGCTTTGTAATTACCTTTTTCAGTTATTTGCAGTGTTAAAAGTCACATGATTTTTGTTCTACATTCTAATTATCAGCCTAATTTCATTACCGAGAGTAAACAATTATGCACATTTTTAAAGATGCCTGCAGTGCTTTTAAAACCAAGAGAAAGCCTGATTCAGAAAGAGAGGTTAAGCATTTATTTGATTTTATTTAGCTTGGGTCTGAATTTTTTAAAATGCATACTATTGCCTAGTTCTAAGAAAAAGTGGGAAATTTATTTTGCTCTAATTGTATAATATGTTTCATAGTACTGACCATTCTTTGAAATATTAAAAAGCAATATATTAGAAACTAAGTTCCTAGACATAATTCTGAAATTCATAAAAAATTCCAAATAAACCAACAGATAAGTAGTTAATGACTGACACTTTTCTCAAACAAAATAATTTCTTAGATATTAGTAATTCCTTTAAAATAAACATTTGGAAAATGTACCACATTGGTCAGAGGTTATCCTCCATTTATTATAGCATACAATTTTTTTCTTTGTGTTTTTTTAAAATTTATATCAGTTCAGAATTTGAAAATAGTTGCCTATTGTGAAAATTAGGCTTCTACAAAAATCTAAAATGCAGTGAGAATGATGGCTGAGAACTAAGACAAAGTTAATATTTGCCTTGAACAGTAATTGTTTCTTAAGCAGTCACCTAAATTCCCACATAAGGACTTACAATTTATTAAACCAAGCAACAGTTTGTCTATTTGTCCAAAACTCTTTTAGTACACAATTTTGATTTGTCTTTTCGTTGTTGTTTGCTTGCTTTTTGGCTAAGCTTCTATTTCTTCTATTCCACTGAAATCATTCTGAGAAGTTAAAAAAAACCCTGTTGTTGGGGAAAAAAACCCACCTTAATTTAAATTCCTTTGGTCTTTTGTCCTGGTACATATCTCTGGATTGGCAAAATGATTCCTCAGAAAGCTCTGCCTTATCAAGCTGAACGTCAGTGAAGTTGTCTTTTTCCATTACTGAGCAATCAACAGATTCTTCAAAGATTGCATCATGGACACAGATAGTGGGAAGAATTTGACCATTTCTCACGCAGTCAGCAAGACAATGTTGCTAACAAGTATTTAAAACGTAAGATATGGGAGCCATGCCTGCATTCATTCCTGAATATTTATCATCATCCTTCTCTAATAGGTGCATAAAGCCTCAGGTGAGCTAGACTTCCCTATATTCAAAGATTTTTGGAAAAATAATGTAATTGGGAATTCCCTATTATAAACTTTTCTATGGAAAAGCTCAAAGCCTTTCTCTTATGCTCTTATTTTATTTAACACCTGTATATCTCTTAACTTTCTAACATGATGATTGAATTATTAGGCAAAAATAGAGTAATGAGAAAAAGACATGAAGCTCATCAAAATTTTGGAATTCATAGTGAATTTAGAAAGCCATGTCAGATTTTTTTTTAAATAGCCATTTTGTCCACTTTTTAGCAGTTACCTGGTATTTTGTTTGCTTTCATTCATATCCCAAGATGTGAGTTTGCCTTTGTATCCTTCATGTGGGCCTAGCAAAATATGTATTAAACTATGTCCACTTAAATTAATGACTGTGAAGATCTTTAAAAATGTTCCAATAGTTTTTTGATTAGGACTAAATTCAACAGCATCTGTTATGTTATACTTATGTAGTTTTCTCAGTGGTTGAAATAGCATGCCGCATCATCTTTCTAGACATTTTTATTACCTATAAATAATTTTTGTTCATAATTTTTACATTAAAAAATAATTTCATTAAGTATAAGGCACTTTTAAGTAAATCCCAGCTTATCAGGAAATATTTTAAAAATTATTCAATAAAATTATTCAAAGAAACTCTTTCAAAATTTGTTACAAAAATGATGCAAAATATAAATATTTTCATCTTATCTTGATATTAATTGATCTGAATATTTTTCAACATATTTTTTCCAACTTTTATGCATCTTCATCACTTATTTAATTTGGAAACAAAAAGGTTGAAAGACTGAGCATTCCTAGGGAAAAGGAATAGGACTTTTTCCCTAAACTTTTTAACAGTTTCTGTGGAATCTTGTCTGTTCTCCATATACCCATGAAGATATTTAACTTTATTAACAGAAGAAATAATAGAAAACTTTTATGGGATAACGACTTGTTTAGCCCATAATCTTGTTTAAAGATCTTAAATTGACAAGACACTCTTATTATGTCTTTTGCTATGTATATGAGCTTACCCCTTATGCACATGACCAATTTCTCCATCTAATTGAGGAAATTGGCACTGTTGGGGCAGAGAGAGGCTGGATATTCCCCCAGGGATTGGGAAACAGCGTGAGCCAAGGCAGTCAGTGCTTTCCCCAGTGGGACACAGTCCCACAGGAGCTGATAACAAGCCTGTCAACAACTTCCAATAAGGCAAGAGATGAATCATGCTCTGAGTACATCCTAGAGGTTCAGTCAGGAGCAAGAGATGGAGCCAGAGACAAAGTTAGAAACTAACCCAACACAAACACCTGAAGTTAGCAGCAAAGAGATTTTTCAAAATATTTCCCCAGGTGGAAAAGAAGGAAGATCTGGGCAGTAAAGCCTAAGCTTTGGTGCCAAAGAATTTATGCCTTTTTAACTAGGGAATCTTGAAAATATTTCTCAGCAAAAGCTGTAAACTGTATATTAGTATATTCTAGAAAGCCACCATAGACATCGAACTTCCATTTGAAATCTATAATTTTCTTTATGTTTAAAGAAAATGACAGTTAGGGTCCATTTGTAAATTTGGGTCCTGTTCCTCAAAGGGCAAGTAAGGGTAGGAAGTAAATCACATGTGAAGTTCTGCAGAAGTCGAAGACATCACCACACTGAGCGTCTGCAGTAAACTCAGCCCATGTTTTTGGCATGCTCTGGCTTAGGCAGCCTGGTCTCATTTGGCTGCAGGAAGTCAGTAGCTACAATTATACTCACTTATGCTCTCATGGCAAAAAAAGGCCAAGGTTATCTTGATCTGCATTAGGCAAGACATTGCCAGCAGGTTAAAGGAGAAGATCCTTCCCCTCAGCACTTGTGAAGCCTCCTCTGGAACACTGCACCCAGGAAAAGAGAAATATGTACATACTGAAGAGAGTGCAAAAAAGGGTCATGGAGAGGATTAAGGTACTGAAGTGTCTCTCATATGAGGAAAGGTTGAGAGACCTGGCACTGGTCGTGTCTGGAGAAGAGAAGGCTCAGGGGTGACTCGTTAATGTATGCAAATACCTGCAGGGAGAGTGCAAAGAGGATGGAGCGAGGCTCTGTTCAGTGGTGCCCAGTGGCAGGACCAGAGGCAATGGGCACAAACCGGAACAAGGAAGGTTTCCTCTGAACAACAGGAGACACTTTTTCACTGTCAGGGTGACTGAGCACTGGCACAGGGTGCCAGAGAAATCATAAAATCTCAATTTTCGGAGTTATTAAAAAAATGTCTGGACACAGTCCGAGGCATGGTGTCCTTGCTTGTGCAGGGGTTTTGGAAGAGATAGTCTCCAGAGGTGCCTTCCAACCTCAACTATCCTGTGATTCTGTGACCTGTAAGGATGTAAGGATTATGATAAACACTGAGCCCAGCATTCTCGCTCTGTTCAGAAGAGACATATTTGATTTCCCATTACTTATGCCATTTCAGTCACATGGCATAAGGAACAAATGTGGCCTCACTCTGACAGTGTTCAAGCTGCCTAGATGGAGCTTCCAGCTTTGGATTGTGGAATAAGTGCAGTAATGTTCCCAGGGTAATATAGCGCCTCTCTCTGCAAGGTATTTTATTTTAGGTACACTGGAAGAGTGTGACTTATTTAACCAAAGTGTGATGTTCTCACCAGGAGGGCTGAATTCCCACTCAGTATACATGAAGTCCTGTTTGTACTGCATGTCTTGCCTTACTGATAGACAGACATGATTATTTCTCTTATGTATCTGTAAAATCTATTTATTCAGTCTTGTACAATTAGTTAGGCAAAGGACTGATTTTCACTTGCAGACTTTTTCACCGCAAAATCTGGAGACATAAGTTGGAAATCTGCTTCTTTGAAGTATTTTGCAGAGCAAAATGGGAAATGGGAGACTTGAGCTCTAGGTCTCACCTTGTTTTTGTGGTTAGCTATGTCCTGTGAGCCTGTCTATGGAACTGTGGGTTTGTATTTTATTGTTGTTCTGTAATGAACAATAAAGATATTTATGCAGAACAGCAAACAGCACCTTGGAATTTAAAATGTATGTACAAGCTCTTTAATTTATTCACATTTAAAAAAAAAAAAAGGGACGTGTGATAACTTAGTTCCAGAAGGCTTTTTACACTGCCAGTAAGGACCAGACCCTTGAACTAAAGCAACTTTCTGCCCACTCAAAATCTGCAAATATAAAGAGCAGGAACCCAGTGGGTGGACTATTGCCAATATTCTCACAATTGTGCAAAATTGCTTTGTCAGTATCAGTCTGACTGCACTGGGTAACTTCTGCCAGAGTTTAACACAAAAAGCTTCCTGTGCCAGGAAGATAGGCCAGTCTGTGAAAGCTTGAATCAACATTTGGGTAGCTTCAAGTTACTGGTTTTGCTTTTGTGTTACTATGCATCTGCTTTACTCATTGCCCAATTCCTGACTTTGTTTTTTAAAATCCTTTCTGATCACATTACATACAATTAAATTACTTCACTGAACAAATCATGTTCATAAATTTGCTGTATTGATTGTCCAGAACACAGTGCTTCAAGAACCCAGTGTGCTGCATGGCTCCTGTACAGCTCTGCAAGACAATAAAATGATTTATTCTAATGGATGACCTATTTATGGTGGAAAAACAAATCTAATTTCAATTACTGCTCTAATTAGGATGACTCATGAAAACTGGAACTTTTGTTTTAGTATAGGTCAAAAAACAATGGAGAATTATTATTATTCATTATACAGACTCTTTCTATCTGTTATTTACCAGTATAAATAATATATTTCAGTTTGTGTTTTTGTTGATAATATTTTTTTAAGACAGAAAGGATCTGTTGATGCTTTTGTTATTATTTTAGGGTTGCCTGCAAATGGATATCATTATTGTGACTGATAATAATACATGGTATAGACATTCACAGTGAAAGAAAAGGATTATCTGCTACATCAGGTTTCTGTATATTAGAAGGATTTTAAGATGAGTGAAGACCAAAGAAGCAGCAGAGTGAGCACTTCTGGAGCAGGGAAGGTTGACTGTCTGCACTGTCATAGTGTCTGATCTCCAGAAAAGCCACACAAGGACACATGGGCCATCAGCAAGGGGTGGCGGTGGCACAATGGAGCAAGTGTTGCTCCTAGAGACAATAATTACATGCCCACTCCTTTCACATGGAAGAGGCAGAAGTGCAGATCCCCAAGAACACATCCCTGACTCTGAGTTTTTCAGTCCAGGTCTGCCCTATTTGGCAACCATCATTCTCTGTAAAACTAGATCTAGGTAGGTCCAGTCTGGTGTGTTCCTTCATTGCTTAAAATTCTGCAAGCAGAAAGAGCTTTATAAGCTTGAACTGCTATTGTCATTTAAGATCCTACTGAAATCAGCACCTTTCATGAACTAAGGTCAATATGAATTGCATGAATGCCTAGAGTGCTCTTGATACCTCTGTGTCCTAGTGACAGATGTTGAGAACTAATTTCACAAAACAGTTCAACATATGTTGAGAACTAATTTCACAAAACAGTTCAACATATAAAACCCGTCAGTTTTGTGGCCTCTAATAATATCATAGTACAGATATTAAGGTTATTGTTTTATTTTGCAGTAAACATCCAAAGAGTCCTTGGGGATTTTGAGTGGCTGTTGTATGGACAAGCAAATTCCAGAGACAGAAAGTGTGCATTTCCATCACAATTCATAGCTAAATATATTTTGTCCTAATGAAGGGTGAATGACATGACGCCCTGTCTAACTGCTCAAAGAAGTTCCTAAAGCCCTCAGAGAGGCTGATACACATTTCCAGTTCTTGTTCTCAGTACTGGTTTGGAGAAAAGGAATATCTGGCAAATTATTTTTATGTCCTAAGATTAACTCCTACTTGTGTTTACAATCTGTGAACAAAACTCTTCAGGATATGAGAATTCCCAGAGGAAACTCATTTATATTGAAGAGTTGAAGCATCAGGGGACAATCTTTGAGAAGTGATGCCTCTCAGCATTCAATGAAAGTGATGAAAATCAACCCAACCCCAGCAGTGTCTAGAAGTCTTAAGATCTTTTTTCCCAGTTAAAGGAAATGAATAAAACCTTTAAGCAGTGAAGCAACAACAGGAAGAAACATGTCAAAGTCAGCTGGCACATTGTTTACAAAAATAGCCTTGCAAATGTGTTGGTCAAGTCAGTGAGGTGGGGGAAAAGAAAAAAGAGCAAATGTTTTTTCCTTTCTCCACATCTTTTCTGCTAGCCATTGTAAACATGCTCAGAAAATGGTCCTTTATTTGGTAGGAAATATAATTCAGAGTAAATGTGTACTTCCCTACTGCTAAATATTAGATGATCTTTATAGAGAACATATATCTAAGTAAGAGATTTTGTAAGGAAAACTCAGATTCCAGAAATCCTGGTGAGCATGCAGTACTTCAGCTAGCAAACAAACCCAAAACAGGTCTTTCAGATAAATTAAAAAATTAGTTTGCTCAAAGACTGGTGTTCTGACTTTTATAATAATAATTATTTTATTTTCCTTATTTGGTTAGTTCTGTTTGGTGTAGCTTTTTTTGAGAATAATGATAGTAAAGGATTGAAGCAACATAAGAAATTAATTTCTACTATATTTCAAATATTTAATAATACATGATCTAGGATTTTTCAGGTTCTAAGCCATAGGAGTATGAATATTTTGGTATAGCTAATATAAAATACAGCTTTCTGAAACATTGTTTGAAAACCCATTCAGAGGCAATGGGAGTCTGTCCAATATCTTTAGTGGGAAAATTCCTAATTATTCCAGTGAGATGAGGATTTGGCTGAAGCTACCAAAGGATTGGAATTAAGCATAAATAAAGAATTATACTCTACAAGCATACTATAATAACGAATACCAGAACTTAAAGGAAGAACATCTCTTTTCCAAAGGGGTTCCTTGCCCATGTCTATGTCATGACAGATTTCTAATAGCTTCTCCTCCAATGCTAGTGTGTCTCACAGTTGCTTGCTGTCTGAGATCAAAAGTGACTGCACTGAAACCATTTCCATGTCTATGAAGAATAATTATGTTTGCCAAGAGTATAGAATAATAGCAGAAGTAAGGTGCTATTGACATTTATTTGGGGAAAACCCTGAAACTTTGATATCTGGTCTCTGAAATCATGGTTAAACTGCTGTTACTTTCATAATGAACATGATGTCTGATTCAGTAGCTCAGAACAATGAAATCTTAGGTTTTTTAACACATAAAAAATTCCATTTGATGCTACTGGGAGAGCTACACTTCTTCAAATTAACTAAAGAATGAATGTGAAGTTCTAATACTATTTTTTTCTACAGGGAAGTTGATTTTCAAATAAATATATTTTCATTTTCAGACTTCCAATGTACTCAGACGGTAGCCTCTACATTGATTTGTAAAATTAAATACGTGCCTGTCATATTGACCTTATGTGTTACAAATCCATAGTAAATAATTAGCATGAACGGATAACATGAGCCAAGCTACAGGCAATTTGGCATTTAATTAAGGGTTTCTGTGTTGAAGAAATATCCTTGTCTTAGCTTACTGGAAACTTTTTTTTTTGTTCAACTCTGAAACACCATTCAGTCTTTGGTCAGTTAGAGATTTAGTTTTAACCCTTGTAGAATATTATTTGTTTGATTGCCTCATTATTTCTTGGTGTCCAAATTACTGACTCATTGCAAGTACTTACCAGGTGCTGATGCCTTTTACATTTGTTGAAACATTCTCCCTCCTATTTCTGGTCCTTCTGCTGTCTGGGTACAGACACATCCTGAGAACTTTTTTTTTGCTTTTTTAGACATATGCTAACATTTTTTTTTTTTTTTTTTAATTTTATTTTCCTAATCATTCTTTCAGAAGTATGCCAATACCCTAAAATAGATTTAGTTCTTAAGGTTTGTAAAAATATAATTTCAAGAGCTATTTGTCTGAACTAAATGTGTAGGAATTAATTCACCAATGCATTTTTTTGGTATTAGTCTAGAACTATAAAAAGGAGTAAAATTATAGTGGAAAACTGGTGCATACCAAAAATAGATGGAAAATATCCTTGTGACTAATCCTCTTACATTTTTCTGCCACTTTGGTAGAAATCAACAGGTTATTCCCCTGAGTTCTGTGGGAATTGGTTTAAGTTTTCAGTTACCCATCAACAAATTCCTCTGACTTTGGCATACAAAAAGGCAGTTTCAGCCCTCTTAGGGAAATCTGTGTTTCTGCAGAACAGAAAAAAACAACCAACCAAACAAAAATCAATCAACCAACCATCCAACCAACCAACCAACCAACCAACCAGTCAAACAAAAACAAAACAAAAACAAAAACAAAAACAAAAAACAAAAACAAAAACAAAAACAAAAACAAAAACAAAACAAAAACAAAAACAAAAACAAAAACAAAAACAAAAACACAAAAACAAAAACAACCAACCACACAACAAATTTCCAAGCTATTCTCAAAGGCCCAGGACTTGGCTTAGGCCATTGTTAATGGCTTGGTGCTAAGTTCAGTATGAATATGAATGCAGATGATACAGATGATATAACAGCACACGATTGCGAAGTTTTTATCTGCCTTACTGTCTGCACACAGGTAAAGCTAGACCTCTGCCCCAACTTTAACCACGACTGGTCATTTTCTACTATAGTTGTCATAGTCATGCCTCTGACGTCTACCATAGAACTGTGTGCAGTGCTGCTTCTTCAGCTGCATAAATACTGAACAAATGTAAGTGCAACATGAAAAACAAAGATTGACTGTCTGAGGCCCTGTTTCAAAGCTGTTAATCACTGATTTTTCTAGTTCTGTAATATTTTGTGCTTTGGTTTTCTCATTTTTGTCCCTAGAGGCTTTCTCCTGCAGTTATCTGAAGTCATTTGACCTACTTTGCTATATGTTTCCTTCAACATTTGTGATCATTAGAAATCTGATGGTGTAGAAAATTCAATACTTTAAAATATTTCTTAGCCTTCCTCGACATCAGAATGGTGGGTGTTGGTATATTATTTAAACTATTTCTTACAGGAGCTGCCAGAATTATAATAGTGCTGAAATGCCACCAAAAAAAAAAAAATAAACTAAGTAAAAGTTGCAGATGAGATTTTGATTGTGCTAATGTGTACCTTATGGAAGGATGGAAAGCTAACAGAAAATAAAAAGGGATATAATAAAACTCCAGAGCATCAAGGATTCATTTCAGCAAGGCTGCTTCCAGGCAAACTCAAACTTCTTCACCCTGAGTAGCTTCTATATATACTTAATAAATATTTCATTCTTAATGTTCAGTCTGTTCAATCCATCCCTTGATAATGAAACAGTTGTTTTTGAAAGCTCATCTATTTATATCCACCTGCTTCACATGCACGAGCAGACTGCTTGATATAGAGATGAGAGAG
This sequence comes from Rhabdornis inornatus, assembly GCA_013397075.1. Classification (NCBI taxonomy): domain Eukaryota; kingdom Metazoa; phylum Chordata; class Aves; order Passeriformes; family Rhabdornithidae; genus Rhabdornis; species Rhabdornis inornatus. The sequence continues at coordinate 3,876,227 of VWZS01008918.1, forward strand.
ACGTAAATATAGATGTACATTAATCTCATTTTGACTGCAGTTACATTTGGTATTACTAGAGTAACCCTAAATCTAAAGATACATTAGTCTAAAACCAGTGCATTTGAAATCAGTCAATGTAAATCAGACATGAATTGGTTGATTGATTGATTGATTGATTGATCAGACATGAAAAATCAAACGTAGTTATGTTGCTGACATGTTTGTTCTTCATGCTGAATTCCCCCACAAAGAGACAATTTGGAATACAATATGTGAGCCATTAGAGAACAGTCCATGGTAACATTTAGTATACTTTACTAAAGATTGCCTTTCACATAAGGTTTTGATACTGCTGCAAGATTTTGATGTCTATGGCTTTTGAAGGAGCTCAGGTGGCTAAGGATACTGTCATTTTTCTTAAGCTGTTTCTCTGTGTATGACTTTAGACATAAAATATTATGATATTCAAGATATTATCTAATCCTTTGTCCTTCTTATATTACATGATCAAAGACACTATGAAATCAATAATGAGAGTAACCTGAGCTCTTCTTTATTTAACTTAAGCAGAGAAAATGCCTTTAAAACTGTGTCTGGTTTCAAAGTCTGAGGAAGGTTGAGTTCAGTGTTTATAACTGCCTTGGTTTGCAAGAATAAAGAATTCTCCTCACTTCGCATGTATTTATCATCTGGACCTCAACACTCGATTTGAACACAGAAGCAAAGGTTCAGTCTCCATTCAGAAATCCATTTCTAGAACCTGTGCTCGACATATTTTCAAGTTTTTAAAAAGGAGATACAAATCTACCCATCTGTCTAAATTCTTAAGCTCTATGGTGATAGACATTTCCCAGACATTTGTAACTCTTTGGCCTGTGTTAAGCAGAAAATCAGATCTTAGTGGTATTTCTTAACCTTAAAATGTATTAATGTAGCTTGAACATTAGTGATAATAATGGTAAAGATTATGGTCAGACCTTTTCCATGAAGTGGAATTGGAATATAGAACTGTGGGGAGGAAAAAAAAAAAAAAAAAAAAAAGAAGCCAATTCGCTGAAGCTCTGCAGAGCAGCACAATTGATCCCAAGTGTAAATCACTGAGAATTCAAGTGCCCAAAAGATGAGCTTTGCACACCACTGTTACCTTTGGGAGGAAAACTAGGAAATGTTTAATTTAAGTGGAAAAATAAAAGTAATTAACAAATGGAAATAAGCACAATAAAGTACAACAGGACCTAGAACATGAAAGAGATATGTGTCTCATTGCCATCTCATGAACCTGCTTAGGTGACTCATCCAAAAAACAGTGAGACACTGAATATCAGACTCTTGCATTTGCAGTGAATTTTAGCTCAGACATTCAGCAGATAAAAATATGAAGGGAGGATATCAACAACATTTTAAAAAATCAAACCCTAAAGTATCTGCCTAACAGTCCAGTCTAGTTTTTTCTTTCAATTCAGCAAAAATGTCTGGCATTTGTGAAGGTTCCTTTAGCCTGTTGTGCACTCTGATTGCTAGGAAGATGAGGATCTAAGCAGGTTTAGGTGTATGAAGAATCATTCCAGCTTGTTTCTCGAGGAGTGGACTACTTCCTCAAGAAAAGCAGCAGGAACATCTGCTCCAGCCACATTTAGGCAGTATAGCACTTCTCATGACCAGAAATGTTTCTCCATTGAAGATTTTGACTCCAGGAAGAAGCGGGATATCTGAACCCAAACTGCCCAGAATATCAGGAGGAAGACGAGTTCAGAGAGATTTCTACTCCAAATGTGCATTTCCCCAACCAACATTCAGAGTGGTGTTTGGGGTTTGTGTGACACCTTCCAGAAGTGCCTGACTTTGTCTTGGTGCTGTGGCTGGGGTGCAAACCTTAGCTGTGTGTGCCAACAGAGGTCTGACCTACTCTGGTTGTTTAGCTCCCTCTATAGTCAACTGAGATGGAGATGCTGCCAAAGGGTGGGAGGCTCGTCCTTCCTCGGGAAAGGACATTTGGGACTGGCAGGTAAATCTCCTTGGGTCTGGTTATTTCCTCTTCCTCTGGCTGAAGAGGAACCCTACATATTCAACTATGTAAGTTTCAGATGACTTAAATTATGCAAAATATCTGACTTAATTTATGCGAAAAATCTTTCAGCCCAAACTTGCGTATTCTAACAAGAGCTATTCATTGAATTCTTGTAATATTGGAGTTGAACATTCCCAGCTATTCATGCTGAACCTCACTTCATCCATTCTTAACCCCACACCACCAGTTATATGTCCTTACTGACATCTGCCTGAGTTGTCCACTTGCCACTTGGACGAAAAAAGCTTTAAAATCGATATTCTTAATAGAATTGTATTCATCAAGTACCTTTTACTTTTTTTTTTACTGGAAGAATTATTTTGCCCGCTTGAATGCCAGACTTATTAGCCTGTGAATATACATGATTTAATAAAGTCAAATTTGCTCTAGCATCCTTTGACAAAATGTTCAAATTACTCACATTTCCCTGAGGATTTAGGTTATGTACCCCCCAACTTCCAATCCTACACGTGTTCTCAATAAATGTGGCTGTAAATGGAACTCCAGCAAGCACTTGCCTTTCACCTTCAACACATTCCCGTTTTTAGACTACACATATTTCAGAGTTTATTTAAATGAAAAGAAACAGACAAACTTTGTCTCTTAAGATATGTTCTCTATTCATGTGTTGTGCAAGGGATGCCATACAGGAAAAAAGTACGTGTTTTTTGTGTTATTGAACACTTCAGACAGCCAAAACACAATTTCTTATTTATAAAGCCAAAGGAAAAATTATTTTGGAACCTCAGAGTTTGAATATGTTTCTCTGTAGTTAATTGCAAAAGTAATTATGTTAGGGACTTCAGGTTAGCTAAACATGGTTGTTGTTTTTTTTTTTCCTTGATTATTTTTGTGTATGAGTGAGAAAGGAGTACTATATATGAGATTTCTTGGTTATTTTTGATACAAGACAAACTACGTAAAAGTCAAAAGTCTTATTTACTTTCATGCCCATTGGATCAGGGCCACAAACCCAAGAAAACTATGTGGTTAAGATCCAAAAATTTATTTACAAGAATACAGCTGCCTTTGATGTCTAAATAGTCTAAACACTCAAGTTTCTGGAGGGTTTGAGACACTAAAATTAGAGTTTTATTTCAACATAGTTTTAATGATCTCTGAATTCCTTGACACTATCATTAATCATCACTGATACTCTTCAGATATAGTCTTTGTTTTATACACATTTATAAAGGAGATGAGATTATCACTCTCCATATTAAAAAAAACAAAACAAA
>VWZS01008918.1:3879545-3993288 GCA_013397075.1 Rhabdornis inornatus
CCCAAAAAAAAAACAAACTTAAACAGAAAAGCATGGATATTACTGCTCCTGCAATAAATTTATAATTTGGACTACTTAGCAGCTGGGATAATGCCTAGGGATTTCAGATTCTTTCTTTCTTACTGTGTTTCTTGGATTTCAATCTTCTTTTCAAATGGACACGATAAGTTCCTATTTAGACATTTCCTATAAAAGTCATGTTGAAGACGTTGACCATCATCTGAGTGGCTGAATCAATACATGATGCACATCAATGTCTCCTTCTTGGAAAGCAACTTCTGATTCCAGCAACACGGTTTCCAGAAATATTTGGATCCCTCTTGAATCTGAAATAAGTAATTTGTAGTTGTTAGAGGAATCATCCCTTGTGCAGTGTGTCATTCTGTTGTGCAATGTGTCATTATCTAGTGAAACTGGTCTCAAATGTAAAACCTTGACAGAAACAAAAAAGTATTGTAGCAATGCAAAAAACAGTTCCTTCTACCATTGCCTAAGGACATCATCAGTTTATTTTACATTTTAACCATAGATCATGACCTAATACTGGCAGTAGTGTAGAACTGCATTTCATATAAGAAATGAAATGACTCAACTGGACTGTTGATTTTCAAATAAAAATTTCAAACACATATCTTGAGTTAGCAATTAGAGACCTTTATAAAAGATATTTAGAAAGCAAAATCACTCCTGAGGCATCTGGGAACTTGAATGCATGAAAGACAGTAATGCTGAATCTTAATTTTTCCTACTGGTAACCAGATAGATAATGATTGGCTTGCATAGCTGGATGTCTTCCTGAGAAGGAGAAATCTTGGATTTTCATGTAATCGAACTATGGAACACTTATAGCATTAGCCAGTATCAGCTGAGGCCTCCTGAAACACCTTTTAGTTAAAATACAAGGCTTAATGATAAAAACCATGTTCTTTTTCATCATTTTAATTACATGCTATTTAGTGATACGCTGAAGTGCAGAAGAGATGGATGTTCAGACCCCTATGGGACCAGTTCACAATAGTCAATTCAGATGTTTCAATAAGTGCTACTGAACTGCTCACCTGTGTTTGCATCACAGAGAAATTCTTAAAGCCCAGCAGCGAGATCCCTTTCAGACAGAAATGAAACCAGATGACACTCTCCAGAGGGTTTTCTAATGTTCTCCAGATTCTAATGGTCACATAGCTTGTGGAATCAGACCAGAGGCATTCTGAACTGCACCCCTAAAATGCAGGTATCTAGATTAGGGGAACTTAGCAAAGTATGTGAAGGGAGAATGTCAAGAGGATGAAGCCAGGCACCACACCAGTGGTGTCAAGCAATAGGACAGGAGACAGTAGATAGAAAATCATGCCCAGGAAGTTCCACCTGAATGAGGAAGAACTTTACTGCACAGGTGACCTGCACTGGAACAGACTGCCCAGAGAGGCTGTGGATCCCTCACTGGGGATATTCCAGAACCCTCTGGATGCAATCCTGTGCCATGTGCTGTGGGATGTCTCTGCCTGAGCAGAGGTTGGGCCAGGTGTACACTATGGTTCCCTTCAACCTTACCCATTCTGTGGGGTTTTTTGGTCTCGGTAAGAAATATTTTATTGTCTAGACCTGTGCTGGGTATAGTGCACTATGTGCTGCTATATACATGTCACCACTATGTGTCTGTGGACTGCACATAAAAGCAGATTTCTAATTAAAGTACTAAAAGGAATATTTTTCTAATTTAAGATTCACAGTGAAATACATTAAAGTAATTGTATGTCATGTTTTGAGAGATTCTGCAGAGATTTTTCCCCATATCTGAAAGGCCCTTGCTGGGAAGCCAGTTTATGTTGTCTGAGGTATTGCATTAGAGAGGGATCCTATTCTGAGCCTGACACCTATTGTGGCAAATATTCCACATCCCTTATGTTATTGATTTAGTTAAAATATGTTTGGATTACAAGGGGAAGTTAAATATTGCTGCTGCAGTACTAATATGTACCAATTTCAAATCAGTATCTTTACCAAAGAAGCTGTGAAGCAGAGCAGAGACCTTACCCCTGTCACCTTTTAAGCAGGGCCAGTTACACTGGTGCAACACAACCTTTTGTTATACTGTTCATAAATACCATTTCAATCAAAAACAAAACACGAAACATTGACCTGTGTTGACTGATAATTTGTTTAAATCTCTTTCTGGACCAATGTACTAGAAGATCTGATATATTATTAAAATTAAATATTAGATTTATTTTCATGTAGTTTCATTCTCTTTGAAATGCAGAACGCTTTAAATAATGTATTATGTGCTTAGACCCTCTTTGTGCAGTAAGACTTGTGAAAATGACACCTTTGGAGCATACACAGGTGCAAATGTATTCCACTGCCACCCTTAAAATAAATATAACTCCCACTTCTTCTGAAGAAATCCTTTAATTATGTATTACTTTTTATCTCATTATTTGTTTAAACATTCACAGTTTTTTTCAGAACTGACATTGAACCAGCTTGTGTTTCTGTGTCCCGAAGGCATTGGTAATTCCAAAACACTTGGGAGATTTATGAACTGTAGCAGACAAGTTTTCTGAGTATCCCTCGAAGACCACACCAATTTATTAGCATGTCATTGTGACTTTTTAAAAATTAAAGGCAAAATAATGAGTTTTCTCATCCATCTGCTAAGAGAGAAATTGCACTTTCCTCATCTCTCATAATACTTTTTATGTCATATTCCTTTTATTGATCTTGGACTAGAATTACATAGGAGGTTTCTTAGCAGGATTTATGAAATATTCAAATAGGATATCATAATCTGTTATAAATATCCATTCCTTGCTTTCTTTGATTTACTGGTTTTATGTACACATGCTGCTGTTGCTGGGCCCTACCCTCAGATGCTGAAAACCAGTCAAACAACCAAAGGCATGCAATAGAGAGGAAGCAATAGTACTTTTTCCTGTGCTGGTGACCCATTCTCATTTCCTGCCATTCTGAGAATTTTGCCTCATGTGCAATGCCTGGCTGAGAAGAGACATTTCCTCCAGTAGGATCATTTGCATATGTGCTGATGTTTTGTCCCCTGTTAACTATCCACAGAAAACCAAAACAATTGAACACTTTTAGAGTATTTGAAGGGAAATTTCTTTCTGTGATCACACCATGGACACCACCAGCCACAAGAGGCTGAAATGACATTTCAATTATTTGGGTCAAACATATTTGATTTCCTTTGTGAACGAAGAGCCAAATAAGACAGATATAATATCAAGACTGGTTTCTGTGAAATTAATTCTTTCAGTATTATCTGTAATAATTGATTGGGAAATGAACAAGTTGAATCCTGTCTCCCTGAAAATAAGAATTTTTCCACATAGTGAATATATCAGTATCAGATTAAAACTGTTAAGAGTTACAGTTTCTAGAGTTTTCTAGAATTTTGATATCCAGATTTCCCTGGAAGTTTGTGATCTTCTCTCCTTGTCTGATGTCCATTTTTGTCATTTTCAGGTGTACACTCACATTAAGCAGCTCTTTTTGTCATCAGCTATGAGTGGACTTTGAAATACAACCCTGCAGTGAAATCCCAGCGCTGTGATTCCTTAAGAAGTCCTTTTAATGAATTTATTGCAAAAGTGAGTAGAATAGGAAATGCTTTTCAATTTTATTAAATAATTATAAAGAAAATGCAAGAAATTAGTACATGGTACACTGCTTTTTATAGTAAAATTTGCAGCAGACATAAATTCTTTTAAGGACTGATTATAGGAATACCTTCAAAGGCAGCAAGATCAATTAGTAATCCAGTTCTCACTGAAAATTAATGGGGCTTAGGTACATCAGTCTACTTTGTACTGTCAAGAACTCCTTCAACATGACATATTTTGGAGTTTTCCATGTGTTTGTCATTTTAAAGGTTCGGTTAATGTTGCATTTTTTCCCAGCCTTATTTCCTGAAAAAATTTATTTGTGAACTTCTGTTTATACTTTAAAAAGCTAACTTATTTTATTCCTCCATTGTAATCTTTTCCTGAAGGCAATAGAAATAAACAAAATAAAATTAAACAAATCAAATAAATAAATTACAAAATATGAAGATAAAAATTTATCTAAAGAAATACTGGTGATTTTGTGATATCTTTCTTGATTTTCTCAATTCTCATGCTCAACTATACTGTACATTTTTTTTTTTTTTGGTCGTTAGGCAAAACCATTTTAATTTTCATGCAGCTTCAAGAGGACTAAAGCAAAATTATCTGAGTGAATTCAGCACAAGAAATAGAAAACTCACACAAGATTAGTTCGTGCTGTTATCACTGCTAATGCAACTGGTCAGCAATTCAGACTTTTTGGACATTTGGAAGGCAGTCATTGCAGACCTGACACAACATAAGTCGTTTAGTCTGGATATCTGTCACACAATATCTTTTGAGTATCTTGTGACACCCTTAATAGAGATCGGTGTATTCATGTTATTGTTTTTGGCAGTCTTTATTTTTTAAAATTACTTCAGTGGTCTTCTAGCTCATCCCAGGCATGCTTGTTTCCCTGTTTTCTGTCAGCATGCCATGTCAAAGTATCTATCAGAACCATCACTACTCAGTCAGAAAGTCATTGCAAATGTAAAGATCCACGTCTGCTACCTATGCATGTTTGTCTTCCAACAGCACACAAAACAATCTCAGAAATTCTGTCCGGGTGGAATTGGGTGCCTGAAGGGAGAAGTAGTGGGTACCATCATTCAATACTTCTGCTCCCAAATATGATCAGTGACTTCAAAAGATAGGTCTCTACTTCATTTTAGAACACTTTAAATTCATTTGTGACAATTGCAAAGGGACATTGGACATCACATTTTCTGTGTCTGCAAGTAATTTTGAACAGCTAAGTAAATATTTATCTGAGCAATGCTGAATGTTTCTTTTCCCTAGTCTGTACAAATGGTCATTTTCTTAGTCATTCTCACTGTACTAATGATTTTAATTGCAGAATAATGATTAGGAAACAGAGATCTAAGAAGAAATATACTTATGCTGTGGATTTATCCTCAGAACACCCATCATGATTCTCTTAAGTATTTATATTGGCAGTCATTTGGTACTCATAATTATTGTAGTACTAATAAGTAAAATGAGAAAATGTTTTTAAGCATTAGCTTTTTTAGTGTTTGAGTCCAGGCATACTTAGACACCACACCTTCAATATCTTATTTAATTATCTTAACTAGAGTGAACATGAAAAAAGAGTGATATATGTGAGAGCCAGGAAAAATTCAGGGTATTTAGGATCTGAACAAGAATTAAAAAAAAAATCTAGGCAGTAACAGTGCATCATGGCTTATATTTTTTGGGAAGTCACTAACTTACATTCCCCAGGGTCCCCTTATAATCAGCAGAGAGATATAGGTACTTTTAGGCCGTAACCAATTTGGTTACTTTATTTGCCTCTTTAGAATGAACTAAATAGCATCCTGGTCTTTAATGACCATTATTTTTATAATGCTCAGATTTCTGATGATTTTAAAGGCTCAGAGTGAAGCAGATATAAGTTCAAATTAATCAAGTTTCAGTCAAAAGGCTGAAATCAGGTTTTACCTTACTGCCTTAAACAGAAGATATAAGGACATCAACTTGCAAATTGATGCATCCTTCTCACTAATTTTTACCAACTGAAATTAGCTTTCAGAAAACAATTGATCCCAACATCTTATCTGTGTAACGTCATCTATGGCACTCTGCAGGTGAATGTTCTTTATCATTGCATATAGTGGGGGATAGGTGATTTATTCAGATTTAGACAAATAAAAATCGGGTGGTTAAAATTAAGCAGCTAAGAAAGAAACATCCTTCAGGTACTAACTTTATAGTTTTAAAAATACCTTTATGAAGATTTGAGCTATGATGATCAATCAAAGACGTTGCAGAGGTGATAAATTACTTGAGGAACAGAGGCCATATTATTTGATGTTAATATTGATGATTTTAAGTACAAAGCACTCAAATGGAAGGTTAGGATATTCACACCTCTGATTTATTGGTGTCAGTCAGCTACTGAGGTCAGTGGAAACATGAGGTGATACAGCATAAATGGAATTAAGTGATGAAGTAACTTGTATGCAGTATCAGAGCTGCAATGATATACTCCGGCATGGATCATCACCATTTTTTTTCTTCTTTTGTCTCCTCCAATACAGCTTTTTTCCAGTCATGCTCCATCCCATATTCTTGGCCAGCAGCAACGATTTCTTATTAGATTCAAATGTGGGTCCCTGGATTTGGAATAAGATCTTCACCTTTGACACCTTTCTGTATCAGGTGAGCAATGTTTCCGTGCAATTTCAGGAAAATAAGCAAAAGGCTTTTTTTTTGAAGCTGGGCTAGGATTACACTTCTGGTTCATACAGTAACAATCTAGCACAAATAAAGACAGCTCATTTAAGCAAGGGACATTTCAACACTGTGTGATTCTCTGTAACTTTTTGGCACAACTACTTGATAATGATAATGGGAAAACATTCTGGTGCATTTCAAAGTTTCTGTTAAGTAATCGTGTGCTCTGTATAGTAATTTCTAGACTAAAAAGTTTTCTTGAGAAACCATTTCCATATGAAATTAATAAAAAACATCTCCCTTTTGTAGATTGATCTAGATTTACGTGTCTTCTATTAGGAAATTCCTAACTTGTTTCATCTAGGCAAACATGCTCAAAATTAGCTGCAGATTCAGTTAAGGAAATATTTGCAATAATTCCTAGTATTTTCGAGTCCTTTTTGATGCCCTGCAAGTTCATGTGTTAGACATTGCTACAATTTAATTAGGAAATTCTTGTAGTTGTCCAAATGCTTGTTTCTGTTATGTAAATAACAATGGAACAAATTTTATTCTCTTGCTATTCAAATCAGGGGAAGCTAGACCCACTGTAAACATGTATTTACAGAAGAAACAGTAACAAAATGGGAAATAAATAGCCTTCTGGTATGTTTGTGGCACTTTTTACAAAAAAACCTGAATGTTTAGAAAAGAGATTTACTTTGATTTATGTTTCTTAACTGATTTGTATATTATTTCATAACTATAAAAATACATTTATGGAGTAAAATCATCATAGTGACTTTCAATTTCATGGAAAGTCAAGAAAAGAACATTTAGTAGTCAATATAAAATAGAAACATATACTTTGTGGAATTGACTAAATAATAGCTATTGTATACCAAATAAAAACTTCCAAATACTGGAGTCAGAGAGGCTACTATTCACTTCCAAATTTCTAAAGTGGACTGGAATTATTATTGTTACTGATGTAGATTATTTTGATGGAAATAAGTATATTTAATGTATTTTTCCATAAATCTATTAACTATTTACAGACAAGTGTTAAATATAGAAAATTTATATAAGCATGCCTCCTTTCCAGTAAAAACCCTCAAATTGTGCATTCCAAAATTCTGTTGCTGTACCTTGGCATACATGATTGTGCTAGAAAGTTGCAGATCTTGTTTCTCATGCTCCAACTCCTCTTTGGGCACAGAGTTTGTGTGTGTTTGTTACCACACCTGGTGCAGGGGGTCCTTGGTCTGGAGCGTACTGAAAGTGTTGTCCAGTTATGGAGAATTTCCATATTCAAGAAATTTGGAATAAGCAATTAAATCTTCAGAAAAGCTCTACTGCAGCACACAGACTTACCTATTGTGGTTGTTTATTTGGGAAAACAGTATTGTTTCCATTATTTTTGTTTTGCTTTGTTTCTTCACAGAGATGAATCTCACTGAAGATGGCAAAGGCATTTGTAAATGTTTTCAGTCTGAATTAATCAAATGGGAACAATTAAAGTTACAGAGCAATCTTTTCTTATAAGAGAGGGAAATTTTCTAAAAGCATTCTATTTATTGTTTTGTCAAGTACATTTTGTTGGAAACAGAAGATGAAACACCTTGTTTGGGGCAAACTTTCAGAGAATTCTGACTGTCACTCTGGGAGCTTCCTGGAGGCAGACTACAATACAGCAGCCCTTGGACTTTTCAGATGTTGCTTCAATACGATAAGAAGTATAAAGACCCTTGAAGTGTCAGCTGGACTTCAGGGAGTTTTGGATTCTGATAGTGCTTGGTCTTTTCAGGGACTGGATCAGCCTTTAAAGTTTTTGCCCTAGACCCAGGCTTCAGAGGTTTGCACTTGGGGAATAAGGTTACAGTACTTTCATTGAAGAGCTTTTTCAGTTTTGAAGTTAGCTATTTGCACAATCTGGAGTGTTGGCAGATAGTGGCAGCAAAGAAGATGTAGGAACAATGAAAGCTCCCGGTAAAGTCAATGATAGTTCTATTTTTACAGTAAATAACAATAGAAGCATTGCAATTTTTATCTGAAAAAATATTGAGCTGATGATAATAAACAGTGGCAGCTTTTGGGACCTTAATGCATAATGTTTTGAGGCGATGATAGTCTTTTAATCGACTTCAGAAGAACTTGAATTAAGGCTTCAAATGTTATTTCAAATAATCTGCTAGATCACAATACTTTCTCTCATTCAAAACATCTCATTACTTGTCAAATGTCATTACTAAATGGGAAGAGAGACACCTCTCAAAAGAATGCTAATCTACTGTCCATGACAATGGTATCTGTTTCTGACATACTTAATTCTGCTATCTTCACACTTTGCATTCAATTATAATATTCTTGGGAGTTTTTATGAAAAGTATCACAACTATGAAATATGCCACCAAGTAAAATCTCTTTTATTTGCTTTAGAAAAAAACATTCAGAAGGTAATTATTGTCCTATCCTTCATCTAAAACCACTTGTAAGCACAGTACCTACACAGAAACAAAGTTATCTGCAGCCAGATACACAGCGAGACTTAAGCCAGAAGTGTTTTTTAAAGTGTCTTACAGCATGCACTTCTTTCTCCAAACACCACTTGAATTTGCATTGGTATGAAATAATAAATAATCACTGGCTGGCAAAATGAGGGGAGAGGGAAAGAAGAGGCAGAAAGTATGCAACTATATAACCTAAGGGTAAGTTCTTAGCAAGATGAAATGCTCAGATCCTTGTACCAATGAACATTTAATCTGGTATATGGTGTGGAAAAAATCCAACAAGAGACACTTCAGGAGTAGAAGAGCATGAATTAATTCATACTCTACAGATTAAATTGCTAGTCTAGGATATCTGAAACTCAGACTCAAATTGCTATTTTGAGGTTGGCGAAATGAGATTTGGAAGTGCAGGACAATTTTGAAATTCCTCCTTAGTGATTTCTGTTCCTCCTATCAACAATTAAATGCCCTGAAGTGTGAAGGGGCAGGCAGGTGGGTTTTTTGTTTTCTGTAAGAAAGATCAACTTGCTCAAGTTCCCAACGGAAGCAAAAGTTCATAACTGATGGCCCTAAACAAAGAAAGGTGCTGCCATTGACTTTCATCTTCCCTTCAGAGCTCCCCTTCATCTGTGAAGAAGAAGAGTTGGGGAATTCAAAGCTGTTACACAACAACAGTTTGGAAAACCTTCTGTGAGACTTGCAAGAGGATGCCTTCACTGGAGGGAGTCCTTTAATCCAATTTTGCCTCTGGATTCTGAAGGACAGATTGTTCAAACAGTCTCTGAATTTAGCACTTTTCAAAACAGTACTGGGCAGTAACTTCTCATAATCTTACTATACTGTAAGTACACAGTGTTCTTGAAAAACAAATTTCTGTTCTAGTGTCTTTGTCTGGTGTCTTTGAAAACACTGGTTTATGTTACCATGGGATATTTTAAAGGCAATACTAGGAGCATAACAAACTATATGTTTTTATTTTTGTTTAGTTAATCTGTAATCTATAAATTTCTGATTTTTAAGTTGTGTCCTGGGAAAAAAAAAGTTTGCCTTTGCAAGAAATAATCCCCTCATGAATTATTGAGTAACCATACTGCATAAAAGCAAGACTCTCAAGGTTTTTGCAGGGGTATTACTCAGAAATTAGGAACTTTGCCAAAGGCTGGGATAAACTAAAGAATGCAACTATAAATCTCCAGGGTCAAGTACAGGGAGTGTTTTATTTTGAACATGATTCAGACAATCTCTCATGTGTTTCTTTGTTCTTCAGCTCTTTAAAAGCCAGGCTATCAGTAATTCAAAATATGTGCCTAATGTGTACTTGCACCCCCTGTATTCAGAAGGTGTAACATAGTAGATTTTCTTAGCTGTTTGAACTGTTGGTACTCTAAAACAAATAAAAGTTCACATTCTTGCTCTTGCATAGAACAACTGTTAGGTGTTAAATTACCCTCAGGCATTTTTGCCTTAGCAATACAATTAATAGTCCATTTTTTGTCCCTCTAGTAAAAAATGTTCTTTACTCTCGAGAAATATAGGCAGAGATGTTGCCAATATTCCTCCCCTCATTTAAATATGCATTTTGATAATGCACAAAGTAAAGCTGGAGTGTGGAAAAAAAGACCAATTGCAAAGTTATTAATGCCTTATTTTCAGAGGAGGCAGATAGGAGGTAGAGATCTGGCAATCTTTTCTTCATTCCCCACAGGACAAGTGACACACCTGACTTCATAATAAGCTGCTAGCAGACACAGCCCCAGCCTTCCAAAAGGGGAAATCAGGAATTGATTGTATCATGCTTCATGCATGTACTACTGGGAACTCTCATACCACCAACAGATACAGGAGGAGGCTTAAGCCAAAATCCAGCACATGGAATCACAGAATTGGAGAATATTCTGCATTGGAAGGTACTCACAAGGATCAGTGAGTCCAGCTCTTAATGAATTGCCCATATGGGATTCAAACCCATGATTATTAGCACCTTGCTCCAGCCACATGAGACAGGCTAGATACTTACTGGTTCCTATATGGTGCTTGTAGAATACTCCACAGAATAGAAATAATCAGTTCTCTTTTATGTCCAAGACTTCACACAACATCAAAATATTTAATTCAAATAATATTCAAGTTAGGATAATAATAATAATTAGTAATAGTAATTAATAGTAACAGTAATAGCAAGAGAGGAAAATGTCCACATTTTTGCGAGTAAAACTGATGCAGGTTCAATCTTTGCTTACATGTGTGCTAAGGTACAGACAGAATTTGATCTACTGAATATTTCATTAAGGTGTTGACAGCTAAGCATCTGAGATACAACTGCTGAGATTATATATGAAACATGCCAAGAGAGACTAAATAGCAGACTACTCAATCTTTTCCTCTATTTTTGGTCTCTTTGTCTCTCTCTTTCTCAGTTTAACTGCATACAGTGTAAAAACTGGCTCACACATGTTCCTGCAAAGAGAAGAGTTGAGGTTCTGGTTGCTCTGTGAGATTGTGGCAGCCATTATTCATACAGAACTGCCTGTGTAGTAAAGAAAAAGCCCTGAATCATACACTCAAACACTAATAAATCTTTCTATGTGAAAACTAACTCCAAGGGCCTTTATTCGACCTAATGACTTCTTTCTAGCTTTAAAGAATCCCATATAGGAAACAACAATCTATAGAGTGAAACACAATCTCGAGACAAATTGAGCAGCTGCACTCACCAGAACCATGGACTTGCAAGAATTGTTGTTTAACATCTTGCAAACAACTGGTCAGTCCAATAAGCATTCTTCAGAAAGTTTTAATGAACATAAATAATTATTTTCCTTTAAATAGTTCTTTAAACCAATGCTGCTATAGTTTTCTCTTTTAGCACATCGTCCTACAGCCAGTATAACAAAAATTGGAATTAGACATTGTTCGTGTATTTTACAAATTAGGACTAGTTTGTTTATGATTAATTAATAGGAAAAGGGATGCATTTGCAACCAAATATTTCTACAATGAATAATTAATCCAAGTTTACTTTTACATATTTGTAAAGCAGGCTTCATTTGACATACTGCACAGTAAAATCTCTCTAAAGAATCTCATAACACCAAAAAATTACCAAAATAAAAATCAATTGCTCCTTTCCATTTAAAAGTTGAGTTAGAACTATATACAGTAGATTTAGCATATCCTCATAATATATGCGATTGTCTAGGAAGGATATAGGTTCTATTATTCCCGGACAGAAAAAGAATTGTTAATTTCCCTCGAAGCAAGTTCTTGGTGTTAATTTATTCCTTCACATATTTCTCATTCCCATGAAAACACTTCTTTGTGAAAATGGAGAAAAATATACAGTAAATTAAACTTGGAGCTGTGATTTAAAGCAGCAGATATCCTGTAAAGGGGGGAAAAGATAAGTTATCTTAATTTATGAGCCTTACAGTTGTGAGTCATGTTCTGTTGTGGTTATTATATTTATGAGGTCTAAATGACTGCTGAAATAAATAACAGATATATGAAGATCCAAAATGTAGAGTGAGAATTCTACAAAAAAAAACCTTCAAAAACATGCTAAGATCAAAGAAAAATATTTAATTTCATTTAATTTAGTTCACTCAGGAATTCTGAATAGCAAAAGTGATGTACACAAATAAGCAATATTGATTTCACAAGAAATCTCCACTGTAGTGGTTAGAATTTGGAGTTGTTATTCTCTAAAGTTCAGATAATTGGTGGTGATGTGTTCTCTCTGGAGATAACAAGAAGCAAGGTGCTGATCAGAAGAGAGGCAGGAGGACTGACATGGCACTGACTGTTCAGGAATGCGACACTCTCACAAAAAGAGGCAAGAGAAGTGAACTGTTTATGCATCTGGCTGTTTATATAGCACAGAATATCAGTCACTGATGAGAAAATGTCCCGTGTTTTAAAGCCAAACTCTTTATTGTACATTAGCCATAGAAACAATAGTAGAAACTTATTTTTCTTCTGAAGTTAGAAAAGCTCATTTTACTCTAATGGCCTAATGTGAATTGACAGTGAAGTGTCTCCCTGGAGAACCAAAGCATTATGCTCTAAGTGAAGTAAAGACAGCACAATTCCATTTATACCGACATAAATGCCAGCTTATAGATTTCAGTAAGCATCAGGGATTTTTCATGACTTCTGTAATGGTTTTAACTAGTGAAGATGTAGATTTTGACAGTCTTCGTTTTTTCCTCTCCCTTTTTTTTTTCCTCTAATAAAAACACTGATAACATAATTGCTATATCATGTTTCGTGAAAAGACAGAAAATAGATTACTCTGATCTGAAGTTGCTGCTAATAGAGACTGTTAGAGCTTTGACACACCTGTGTCTCTACCATACTTGTCCAGCCCCTTCCATAATTCAGTGTCAGAATCTTTGAAGAGTGCCACAGCCACCAGTTTGGTTTCTCACAGCATTTGAAGACTGGCTGATTGGTTGTGCAGTCTTGGTTTTATTGCGTGGTCCTCTCATTCTTTTCGTGTCAACTGCGCTATATTTTTGCAGGTTGCAGTTTTCAGGTTTCCACTAAAGGGTAAACAAATGAGCTTTTACATGGCTGCACAATAAACTGAACATGCAAGTGCTGTGATGGTGTATGGATTCAATAATTCAAAATATGAAGGAGGCAGGAAAAGATAAGGCATTTTTTCCCAAGCTCATTATTTATTACAAAGGAAACAAGATTAAAGAATTATGCCAAACAAAGGCAATTTCCAAGCTGCTGTGCCATATATTTAAAATATAGGCGTCCTTTTATACTTAAAATTCTCCCAATAGGTGTGATGAGGGCAGCAGCTGGTAGCCCTGGGCTGACTACCAATCCTATGCAGGAATTTATTCTGCAGAGTGTGGAGTGTAGTAATCATAATGACCCCCAGCACCAGCTGGGAGTTCAAGGGAGAAGGCTGATTCCTTGCTATCTCCCTCCCTCATTTTTTTGGCTGAGTGTTGCAATCAAGTAACCACAGTTTGACTTTCATACGGGGTTCCTATGTGTGTAACATTTGCGTCAGCACACTGCATTGTCAAACTCGTAAGATAAAAAACTTTAAAGTCACATTTACTAAACAAACATTTTATTGTGGTGTTCATAATGCAGGGAAGGTTATAATCTTGTAGCAAGTACAGTACTGTGGTAAGATCTGATCAAAGTACAAGGTGTATTCCAGAAATGAAAATGAGGGAATTTTTATTGTCCTGTGCTTAGGCATGTACACCCCAGCTTCTACTTGGAAAGCATAAGTTTGACCACCTCACTACATGGATAACCTTTATGTTGTGGGGGGTATTAGGGGCGCCAAAATTGCCACAGCCAATCTCTCTCTTCCTTTGATGCATGAGTTGGGAAAGAGATATTGACAACTAGAGAACTTGGTAATCACTTTTTCCTGGAAGAAACTGATTGCACTCCCTTTTACACTGCAGCACTCCTTGACAACTATCATTTTCACCAGCCTCACTCATGACTTAAGGGAGCTTTTGTCCATGGTTGTGTTACACTCAAGAAAAATGCAAATCTGAATGATGCAACAGTGTGATCTTACAGGTCAAGGACTCACTTCCTTACAGTAAAGTCTTATGCTACCTGAAATAAATCTCGAAAAATATATTTTCTGAAAGGGTTTCAATGAGCCATTCACAGCCTCACCCTCACAGATGCAAAATCCCAACAATATAGAAACATTCTCAGGCTTTTTGTTGCAAAAAAACTAGATGCAATTTGATATTCTCATAGAGAGGAAGCTCAACAGGCCCATGGACTCAGCTCAGCTCAATATGTAAATTGGTGTCCTTTTTGTGGATTCACTGTAGTCATACTGCTCTACATCATCTGGCTTTCTTAATTCAGTTGCCTTTTGTTTGTATCTACTGAGGTGCCCAGCATGAGTATTTCAGTGTTTTAAAACTATTTTTTAATTAGGCCTTTAAGGTTTTCAGTTTAGTTTTTTTTTGGATTTGGGTTTGCTTTTTTTTTTTCCCAGCTAGGAAAACTTCCATTTCACTGATTGCATTTTTTATTTATTTTAAAAGGGACTAATTTTTGAAGTATTAAAATATAAAAATGCATAAAGAAGATCATATTTTTCCAACTTCACATACCATAAAAACAGCTGAAAAAATGTTTCTTTCTCTTCTCACCTTCTATAAAGAATATATTTGAGCTCAATTAGGTAAGGAAACTTAGCTGCAAAGGGCACATTTTCATAAAAATATCAACAAATGAAAATGGAAGGATAGAGAAAAATGTTATATGTATAATGTTTGTATAACTATTGATGCCATAAATACCATTATACTTTCACCAGATATGATTTCAAACATTAGCTACTGGCCTGCTGGGTTAAATATTTATTTTCTAGGAGTCCCATCTGTTTCAAGCTACCAGCCAAAAGAACTAAATAATAAAATGTACAATATACACAGTTACAAGGTACAAAACAATATTTTTCAGGATGTTTGCACTTCTGTTAATAAGAACAGATAAACAGACCCACCACTGGCCAATTAGCTTTTCACTGGTGGAAATTTTATCCAATAATTTTCTACCTGTTTTGCCATGTTAAAGAGTGCTATAAAAGCTATCTTTCCTATTGCCAATTACCAAATGCCCTTGTGGATTTTAACACCCCCTTTCATGTTGTGACTAAGGTGTTGCAGTAAATAATAAATGACCATGTTGGGAGGGGTGAGGGAGGAGGAAGTAAAACTATAGCTTGAAAACCAAAGATATATTCCTGTTTCTTTTGTAATGAAATAGCATCTTCTTAAATCACATAAACAGAGCAGAACTGCCTTAATAAAAAGAGTTTACATTCAATCCAATAATTTCTTACATAAGAAAAATTGTTGTGTTCACTCTGTTTTTTGGTTTTGAGTTTTTGTATTACCTAGATCATGGCTTCCAGAAAACTATATGCAATCTATAAATTCCACAATATTTCAGCTGTTTCAGAGAACGACTTTTCTGCAATTATGCATGTAAATCTTAATCCAAAGGCTCTCTGAGATTAAGCTATGGCTGTAACCTGTAGAAAAACTGGAAGGCTGCACATATGTAATTTTTATCCTTATATTCTTGAAAGTCTGGAACACACTACTTAAAGGGCAAAGCAGTGCTCCAAAGGAAATTAATTTGCATTTACACATACAGCCATGCAATGGCCCCCTACTACACTGCTATTCCAAGATACACTAATTCCAAGATATCACAATTTAAAAATACCTGTTGCAACAGAATCTCTGAATAGATAGACTGCTTAGAGTTTAGAAATTGTGAGTAAAATGTAATTTATATTATGGTCTATGCAGAGAATTTCTTTTCAGACTACATAACCTCAATGCACCCCAGGAAAGAAGAACTTATAGTGATGCAAAAAGGGAATATGATATTTCATCCATCATTTTAAAAAAAAATAATTCTTCCCCTTTTTTAATACTTTCCTGCTTTATCAACATCATTTAAAGATCTCTGGCTTAGTAATTTTGAGTCATAGTCACAAACTGAGCAGTCTTCAGTGCTTTGGCAGTGACACTGTTTCCGTAGCGATGCACCAAACAGATTAATTTTCCTCCTCCTGCACAGAGCACATCCTTCTGATGGCATTCCTGTTGTGTGGGAGGGCGGCTGTGCTCCGTTCACACACTCACAGGTGTGGTCTCCTGGGCTTTCTCCTGAAGGGCTTTCCAGCAGCTGAACATTTGTAGCCTCAAGGCCACTCTGCAGCCGTCTAGTAACAGGCAGAGCATCACAGCTCAGGCTTTGTTTGTTCCTCCTACTGATGTGTTGGGCTGGATTTTATCCCGTGGAGCTGAGAATTTCGAAGGGAAGGGAAGGGAANAAAAGGAAAAGGTAATTTAATTTAGAAAAGAAACCAATTTTGGTATTTTCTAAAACTATCATGGAGAAAAGCCCTGTTCCATTCAAAACTGCTGTTTTACAAATAATTTTAGCTACATGCCTATGAAGCAACACATAAATTCTGAATCCCAGGAATAAAAACTTGCTTGAAACCAATGATTTGATCAAGAAATGCCACAGAATGAGTTGCAATCTAATCTCTTCTCAGATATTTAACGACATACATGAATGGCAGAGAGTAATACATTTAAATCATCTTACTTCTTTGAAAAATATTTCCACAGCAAGCATTTTGTCATAACAGCTGTAGCTGCTGCTTCTTCCAATAGGACATTTGTATGACTGTATAGATCAGCAGAGGCCATTTCCTGCAGGAATATTTTAGTCTATAATTAAATCAGGAAGAAAAACACCTGGAACACTGTTGAAGGATGTAGAGACAGGATTATTTTGAAACAGATTTTACTCCATAGTATACTTCCTGGTAGCTTGGTAACAGAGATTTCTGGCATGTTGCAATATAACACAGGAACTGGAATGGACTCATGCAGGGAAAATGCCCCTAGGAAGCTGTGCTTAGGAAGGATGGGGAGCTGTAGCCTTGGTGCTGAACTGGTACTGCAAGAGGGAAGATGAAGTCATTGCTTCTGCATGAAAAGCAATATTCCAGATATATGTGAAAAGAAAACCTGATTCCCTCAAAGCATCTCAACATATTCTCTTCCTGGAGAAGACAAAGAGAAGTTCACTGCAGAACAGGGCTATTTCCATTTTCAACTTTACAGTAATGCCACAACAAAGCATGTGAAGAGAGAGCAACAAAAGGATTTCCTTACATTTGATTGTGATCATACTCTCTCTACCAATAAATCCTCCTCAGTTCATAAAGATTCTTCTAAAGAGCAATTTGATTTTCCTTTGAAAAGCACTGGAGTGCATCCAATGTCATTAGTTCTTTAAATATGTCCATGGACTAATGCAGGCTTGAAGCTTTGTGCAAAGTCCCTTGTCACTCCTGGCCTTACTTTTCCTTTGTAGGAATCCAAATTAAATTGTCCTCTGTGTGTTTCCAGTAGCACACAGGGATTGAAGGGCTTTAACATTCTCTATATGAGTAGCAAAGCATATTGGCTGAGGCTCCAGGATATGGTTAAATTGCATGATTGTATTTTAATAGATTTTTCCAAAGAAGGCAAATCTTGATGCAATAGCTTGGAACTACATAACTAATCAAAATTACTCATATTAAATCAGGGGTATCATATTCTCATTGGACTCTTTTTTTGGTATATTAATTTAGCTAGACCTCCTTCTTTTATTTTTCCCTAATATTAAGATCTGATTATTAAAATTATTAGAGAGATGCCTCTGCGTAAATTAAGTGCAAAAGACACCATATGCCAAAATCAACAGGAAATGTAGAGGCAAAGAGGGTGAGGCAGAAAATAATTGAAAGTGGGAGAGAGAGAGAGAGTGACAGAGGGAGTAGAAAAATATCACCACTCTGTGAATTGCCACGGCATCCTGTTGATCTTCTTCTGGTCTCCTCAGTGGTGAGGGTGCCATGAAACATAGAGTTCAATGGATGAATACAGGCTCAGTCTGGCTGGGCTGGCAGTTTGATACTGCCTTTGCACTGCTCTGGAGCTGTTGCTACGCTTGGATCACGTGCAGTTCTCTGGCCTCAGCGATGGGTCTGGGGGGTTTGGGAGCCCTGGATGGGTCGTGATCCCTGCTAGGATGTGACAGCTCCCTCTCATGTCAGCATGGTTGAGCCAGTTATGGCCCATCAGACCTTCCCTGGGGGAACTGAGGGGGAGTTTTACAGCTGAGCTTGTGTAAGGGGGGACAATTACTGTCATAAAAGGGACTGTCTCATCCTGCAGGATTTGCCTCTAATCAGCCTCAAAGTCAAATTGTAGCTTCCCCGTTGTTCTTGTGCAAATCACCACCACACCCCCCAAAACTTGTCTCCTCCCTCTAAATGGAAGCAAGCCTGAACTCAGCAAAGCACCCTGATACCTACAGGGTTTTTTTGAGTCATTAACAGTGCAGTCTATCACACATGACTGCTGAATACTTCAAAGAATATCTGAGGCTTTCTAACCTTAGCATTGTGGTTTTCCCTTCCCTCAACACCTTCAACTGCTTTTCTTCTGTTTTACTCCTTAGGGTCTACAGTTTTTCAGTAAAGATAATTATTCTCCTACATCTTCACCTTCTTTTCTAACTTGGGTCATGTCAGCTATCTTTCTGTGCTGAATAATGCAAGCCCTGCAACTCCATCTTTAGATGCCTGTCTGTATCCATTCCCCCACAAATCTACTAAGAACCACTCAGGGCTTTTGCATGTTCCATCCTCCAGTACTTCCTTTCTCTAGATGCTCCATTAGGAAATGGTAGATCTGATCTTACAAACACATTGATCATTCATGACCACCCTATTTGACTTTGTCTTTGTAGAAGTGGTGCTACTTTTGAAGATCTACAGGAGGAAATCCGGGCGACTGGGTCTAGTGCCAAAACTGTAATCCACATGCCCTGGGAAATGATGTGCCTACTCTGACTGAGACAAGCTTAAACCACAAGCTGTTAGAGGAAATTCAGGCAGCATGTGTATTTAACATTAGATGCTTTTGTAGAAAAGCCTGCCAATCATATTGATTTGTGTCAAATTAAGTGCAATGGGATTTTTTTTTATTTTTTTTTTTTTTGTAATCCATGTGGACAGCTCGGAGGCAGGAAATTAAACAAACCTTTTTCAATAATCATCTTGGCTGAAAGTAAATTGTGGTCTTAATAATCGGAGAGGGACAATCATGTTATAAAAAGCTATCCCTCAGGTAAGAAATGCTTGCCAAAATTAAACTCTCATAAAAAACAGCAATAAGAGAGTCAACTTAACAGGCATGATCTTGATTTTACGGACAATACTCTAAAATTAAGGGATAATTCCACACGTTCATTGGGTTTCAATGAAGTTTTGTATCACCTTGCACTATTGATTGGTTATTCTTACAGTTCTCTTCTGAAGTAGAAAAATACCCTGATTTTAAAGAAATACATATCATATTTTTTTTAAGTTTCACAAACCTATAAAGTTCTCACTTCACTTTAAATTCTTTAACTATCATTTCTGACTTTAAAAACAAACAAACAAACAAAAGAGAACCAAACAAACTTCTCTGCTATGAAATATTGCTTCAAAAGAGGGTAAAGTCAGCAGTAACATTGTGTATATCTTACACAAAATTACCAATGACTTAAGGGGATACATTTGGACATCTGCAACACAGAGCATTTGGGACTCAAACTTGCACATCCTGTGAAAGTGGATACAAAGACATTTCAACTTTAAAGTACATTACCATCCGAAGTACTACTGGGAAGTATTATGTATGGCTGCATTTCTCCTTTCCCTCTTCCATACTATGCAGTTCAGATTTGGGCTGCTACATGACTGCTGTCCAGTTTTGACACCCAGAGCAAAGAGCAGTACATCATTTGTATGGGCTCTGAGGGCTGGCAAAATCCCCACTTGCAGTGATTGGAGGGCACTCAGAGGAATCTTTTCCTATCCAGCTTACTGGGATGTAGAATGGCAATACTTTTTATGACCTCTCTTGCTAAGGTGATAGAAAAGGAAAGCTAAATCACAGCTAATCAAATATGTTCCAATAAGAAATAGGAATAAACTTTTCCACATATCTCACCTTTCCATGAAAGAACAGAAGTGGCAGAACTTTGCATACACTCTTGATTAATAGTGCTGACCTGCACCCAACTTTATTTAAAAGCAAGTCAAAAGGGACAAAAGAGCCCAAGAAGCTCCTCACAAAAATAATCATTTACTGGAGGTGAAAAGCTAAGGCATCAAGAGACGTCATGATATTCGCATCCAAGAAGGATTTTTCTGGGCTTTACACATTTACATGGAGATGATGACACTGTAAGCTCATTTTAGAGTAGATTTGGTTGTAAGGCATGATTAATTTAATGTGTTTTAGGCATTTACTTTAAGACAAATAAATCATGTCTTAGACACAACTTATTCTCATGACCTGATGTTCAGTGACAGCAAGGAGAGCTGAGGGTGGCTGTATTGAACATCTGTACATCTGAGATTAATCCCATCTTGGCTTACTGCTGAAATCAACATATAAAGTATATTGAGGAGATGTTCGTCCTTCTTTTGCTGCACATGAGCTCACTGCCCATGGCCACACATTCCACACTAAAAGTGAAAGTCAAGAACAGCCTTGAACGTGAAATCACTTTTGTGTTGTGCATGGCATTTTCTAATTTTCACAGTTCCTTTGTCTTTCAACCACTATGAACAGGTATGTGAGTTTCCCTGGTCCCCTCCTCAACTCCCAGTACATTTAGGGAAAACAAGTAGCATTTCCAGAGGGACAAGGACACTTCCAAATGTGCCCTTCTTGGATGACAGACTGCTATCTCAGTCTCTGCCATCAGCACTCGTCAACATCTATTATCAGGAAGACATTGAGATTCCTTCCTTTGCTAATATTGCATGAAGGGAAATTTTCTTTTCAGGAATGCATTTCACTGCTGGTTTTTGCACATCATGTGAGGCATAAATGATCTGTCTTTGTGTGTGCATCTAGACCCATGAAGGACTACTTCCCATATTGCATTACTGAGAATTTTGTCAGATATAGTTTCTACAACAGGATTTTCTTGTTTAATTTCAAGGACATATTACACACACTCTATTCACAATTAACCTTTTGGAAGTTCTGCTTAGATGGATATAACTAAAGGCTTTTTCATGACTTTGGTTGGTTGTTGCTTTGTATATTCTTAACTTGAAAATATTAGCGAAATATAAATATCCAATTATTTTGTCTGTAGTATCTGCAGGTTTACTTAACTTCAGCCTAAGTCTTCCAGAGTTATGTCTTAGAATTCCATTTCTTTCCCCTTAAAAAATACATGCATATGTATATATTAGTGTTTATTACTAAATATATTTTTTAATATATATTTTATGTTTTTCACACAGAAGGTTTCATGTTGTCAGAGGTTCACAGACATTCTAGATTGAGTCCTTCATATTTGCTATTTAGTCTGCCTTCATGTTAATGCAGAGCACACGTGTTTCTCTCCAACAAATTTCTATACTGTGCAATTTCTAATAATTCAAAAAATTGGAACGACGCAGTGATCTTCAAGACGCATACATTTTATGTTTTCGAAGTTGATTTTGATCTGATTCTCTCTGCAAAGTGATCATACTGCCACTGATTTCATGTAGCACCACTGCTGATACAGGATAAGAAAGATTTCTCTGTGTTTTGTCCTTTTCTGAAATCTGTAAAACTCACTGGTCGTGAACCTTCCTGCTGAGGATGGGGTACACATTATCTTTTAAGGAAAACCGTGCCACAACCTAATGATATTTGTTAATGATACAGTAGCAAAACTTACCTGGTTAGATATCTGGTTCTACTAATAGACTGTCAATAGACTGTAATAATCATTGTGGGTTTGTTTTGGTTTTTTTTTCTGTTTTGGTTTGGTTGTTTGGTTTTTTGGGGTTTTTAGTTTTTTCGGTTGGTTGTTTGTTTTGTTGTTTTTTTTTTTCTTCATTTTATACTGGTCTCCTGAGTGCCAAATGGCATTTTGTGCTCCCTGTGCTCAGTACCACTTGAGATGAAATAATGTCAATAGACAGGTAATATAAAAATTGTGTAAGCTGTTTTAGAAGATCTTTGTCAAAGCTGAAGGCAGTTTGTCTCTGCCCTGTGTGTTAGATGTCTGTGCCTCTTATTTTAAACAGACAGGTCACAGAAAGCATTTACCTCTTCAGTGTAAGACCAGTTGCAGTCAGCCAGCATTTCTTGTTGCTACAGGGAGGTTTTTGCTCAACTTCCCAACTGTTGGCTGCAGAAATATTCCAAGTTCTCCCAAACCCCATCCCAATGCTTTAACCTGGCCAAAGCCAGTTGTCCCCTGTGCTGAGGTGCAGTCTGGCTAACGTGGAGGAAACGCATTTCCATCACTATTCCCAGTATCAAACACCGGGTACACCAGAGAGGAGGCTTTGTCCCTGACATCGTCTTCTTTTCTAATCAAGTCCCTAACTTATTTTCCTCATAACTCTGTAAATAGGTCCTAACAAATAGGAAGTTTGTTTTAAAATTCTACATACAAATATATTTTATTTAAATCCTTCACAGTGTCTTCCTTAAGGGTTAGTTATGGTCTGCCTTTCATGTACATCATAGGTATCTTACTTGTACTCATTGCAATTTATATTCCAATAGAAACAATCCTAGTTCAGATCTTTTTAATCTTGAACCTCCTCCAGTGCTGCACTAACACTTTAAAAATAATAAGTTCAGGTCTATGTAAATTACTTCTGTTCCTAGCCGAGCTAACATTGAGAAAGACTAAAGTGCTCAGCAGCAACAGCTTCAGCCCTAAGCCATCTGCAGGCTTATTTTTAGGATTTGTCAGTACTTTGCTAATCAAAAAATCCCCATTGAACGCTCTTCAATATTACCAGGTCTTGCACTTTTGCCATAAAAATAGAAGCATTGCAGTGAAGTCAAAATTTTATGTTGACTTCCACAGAGCATAGCACTTTATTTGTAGTGTTGTCATTTTTCTACAGCCACAGATTTTGGCAGTAGGAAACTGTAAATGAAACAGCTTTTATTTTCTAATGTCAGTTTTTACAGACACAATTCTTGTAATGAAATTCAAATGTCCAAAACAAATAAAAACAAACAAACAAGACAACAAACTACCATCTCAAGAAAAATACAAAACCTACTCCTTGAACAAAGACCGGAATGCATTTTGAGGGGATTAAAGTTGCATTAAATTTAATCAGACCCATTTTTGGGAGCCTGGCAGAAAACATGGGAACACTTTTAGTTTTCAAATCTGTATTTTGAAATATATTTTTAATCTTATATTTGATTTTATTCTTATTCTTCTTTTGAAGTAGACATTTCATTTTATTGATGTGCTTAAGGTATTTACTATATCTCCCCAGCCTTTTCTTTTCTAAGCAATTTTGATTTTTATTGCCTTCTTACATTTTTATTGATTTCTCTGTTCCTCTTTTCATAAATTTTTTTTCAGTTTATGGCTGATTCTTTGTTCACATGGCATTGGTTTATAGAGTAAAAAAGATGAGAGGTGATAACAGGGTTTTTCAGTGGTCACCTCATCTAAGCCTGTTCGCTATCAGCACAAATAGATCACTAGCAACATATTGACTGAAGTGTTTAAGCTTCAGGAGTTTTATCTTGCACCACTGACATCAATGGAAGTTTGCAACTGACACAGTAGATGGTGAATGAGAGTTTGTATTGCTACTGTATTGTACTAATCTAACCAGGCTTCAATTGCTTTTCTATTTCTTATAGTCATAATCTGCTTGGCTGTTTTTCTGTTATGAATTCAATATATCCTTTACACCTTCATCACAGAATTAAAGTTTTTGTGCAATATTTTTTCAAAGAAAGTCAAGAACTGAGTTCAGAACAGTCTGCATACATCTATTTTTGGAATTTCCACTAATAATTGTCAGTACAGCGTTGTTTTTTTACTAAATTTTCTAAGTTTTAAAATACCTGTATTAGAATTCCTGTGGGCACCTGTTTGGTATGCATGTTCAGTGTGAGCAGCTGTGTATGTACCCCTGAGAATAAGATCTGAGATAAGCTTTCAAGTGCTTGATCATGCTTTGACTTCTACTTCTTATATTCCTACCAAACTGAAATGTGCGTTTCCTAAAAGCGTGCCAGTCACTTTAAACAATGTTATAGAAAAACAAACATCACTGGAGTACCTGAAGAAATTGAGTGTTCATATTATACACAAGTCCAACAAGCAGACACTGTATGACTAGAAGACTTAATATATCTAGATAATTTATATCCTTCAGCTACTCTAGCATTTCAAGGGCCAAAAAAAAAGAAAAAAAAGAAAAGAAAAAAGGGAGAAAGAACTAAAATTTGTCTGTTTCAGTCCCTGTACCTTTCTTCCCTACAAAATGCTAGCATCTAAATAATCATTTAATGGGATTTAATTACAAAAAATCCATTGACATTTGATGAAATAGAAGGGTTTTTTTCTGTTTTATTTCTAATACCCACTGACAAGATATGTTTATAAACTTACAGAAAGTAATGCTTAATAAGATAGGAAAACTTGCATAGACAAAGTAGATGGAATTTACCTTCCATTTTCCATGGAGGGAAAGTTGTGTGTACAATCAAGATGCATTATGCTTTGACGTACTTTCATATGTTGATGTTTTATACATGGCATAAAGTTTTCCAAGTTCAAGAGGGCACTAATGCTGTTGTGTGTCTTTCTGTCCATGTGTGTGTATCTTTTAACCTTCTAATGACTTTCTGAAAACCCACCACTGATCTGCAGAACAAACATTCCTACAACATGCATGTTTCCTAACACCAGTACATCTCCCTCCTCCCTTTGGTGAGGATATGTTGGTTTAATCTCTTCATCCTCCAAGTGAATAAGGGAGAAAATTATTAATCTTGCCCTGTGAAAAGGTCTTTAGACAGGAAAGCCTGTGAGTTTCTGTGGTTCTGGTGTTACTTTTGCTGCTGGAGTTCTGCTTCTATCTTCTGAGAGCAAAGACAACAGATGTGATTACAGATGGGACCTTTTTATCAGAAATGGGACTTTAAAACATAAATCTAGAATCAATCACCTATGCAAGTGCAGGCTGGAATAATTCTTGGTTATTTTGGAGTTTCTTCTGGAAAATGCTGAAGAAAAATACAACAATGGAATGTATTTTCTATTGGCCTGGATATAGGTGGTTCACAACGGTGTATGCACATACCTTTAATGACATGGGAATCTTTCTATGAAGCCTATAATATGGCTCCGAAATAAGTACAGCAATATTTTAGAAGTTTTGAAGGAGATTATAAAGGGCAATAAACAAAGGGACGTATTTTACAGTGTAATTCAGTGTTCATAGAAATAAGTCTTTTTTACTAGTTGGTAGCTCAAACTCATTGTTGTAAGGCACCAAGAAGAGGTGAAGGAACCCTGACAATGACATATTGTATTTTTTAACTGCTGTCACTCTTTTCTAAGATCCTGTCAGCAAGTCTGTTTTCCAAAATTAAACACAACCAGATGCAAATTAATTTAACAGTCCTATCCAGTTGACTTGGAGGTACCAGGCTTGTTTGGGCAGAAAACTGAGAAAGAAATGTTTTGATATCTCTGAACAGTCAAAAGGGTATTTAATAAATATCTGACGTCTGTTTAAATTCAAGAGTATAAAAATATTAATTTTTCAAGACACGAGTTTAAGCACCTGCTTTAATTTAATTCTTAAATGGGTTATTTTTTCAAATGAAGGTATAGAACTCTGATTCTGACCTACTTGCTTCAATAGTATTATTCATAAACTCAAAAAAAAAATCAACACGATATAGGACAGGCAACTAACCTGAATAAAAAGTGAAAATATGGAAAAAAATATTTGAAAGGTTTAGAAAATAACAAAAGTCCTTTTGCTGAAGACCTTACCTTTAAGCATCTCCTCATGAGTTTATTATTCCATTTCCTCCTATGTTTTCTTGCCATATCCATTCTGAACTCAGGATATATATACTACCTCAAGACAAGCAAAGGCAAATCAAAATATATATGTGAGTGAACTGAAACTAATAATGTTGCTTCAACATATCTTCATTCTCAAAAAAAAAGAGAGAGATTAGCTTGCAATAGTTATTAAAGTTAATACTTTTTAGGGGCTTTGGTATATCAATAATTAATTATTTTTTTACTACCATTTGGCTTTATTAGTTTATTTTATTATTAGTTTTATTAGATGTCTGCAAGGCTATAGATCCCTTCTGCTTTGGGACTTGTATTCAATATAAGGGAAGAGGTCAAGACATCAGTAAAAAATAGGCTGATCTGGATGACTCTTGCAGCTGGTCATATCTTTTATTAAAAAAGCACAGGAGAGATTTCTATATTTAGAATCTCACAATAACTTTTCTTTTTCCTGTCCTTCAGCAATTTATGTTTCCTAGGCCTCTATTTTTCTTTTAATTGAAAACAGCACGCTCCACTATAGTTGTCACATATTGACCTAAAATATGACATTTTTGTCTGCTTTTATTTGATTAATAGATCATGCAGTTCACCTGATTGTGATTTTACCTTGCATTCATACTTTTTTATCTGAATACACTCAATGGAAAAGTTTCAGTTCATCACCTATTGAGAGCTCAGATAACTGATGAGGGCTGGAAGAATGAGACCAGCACATGCTCTGGGAGCTGGTTGTGGAAATCTGCTAACATTTGCAATTGTATTAATGGCTACTTATTTTTCCTGCAGAATTGGTGGATCTCTCATTCATTAAAATACTCTCTGCTTAACATGTTTTGCTGGTTGTCCACCAAATTACAGTATTGGGAGAACTCAGCCTTGAACAGAAAGGCACAGTTTGTTTTAAACTTGTAAAAGGAGATTAAATGTAATCACAAAGCTTTTCCATTACTGTCAGAAAGTTTAAATGCTGGATGTGTTATGAGTATTGTTAATTGTTTCTCCTTTTTTTTCTTTTATGTTTTGCCTATTTGATGTGGTTGGTTTGAAACATTTTAGTCCATCTCCATCTTTTTTTTCTGGAAGAAATCTGAGCAGAGAATTTGTATTGTTTCATTGCTACACTTCTGCTCCACTCCCCTGCACATTATTTGATTTTTTAAAATCCCTATTATATCATTACTTCAGAGGAAAATAACTGGAGGATATGTTCTCCTTTTAATCTTACTTTGCCATGTAATAAGAAGGTGGTTAGAGACTGGGCAAGGAAGAACAAAGAAGATATTGTAACAGCAGGAAAGCCTTATTTAGATTCCTAAATGAACAGAGACAATCAGGCCAAGACTTTGCTAACATTTTCCATCACTTTGTATTGACCTCAGCTTTGAATCAGAAAACACCACCTGGATACACTGTCTGGACCATATCCCAAAATAAACATTGCTGGTTACCACACACTCAAGGGATTCCCTTACCTTTGTAAGAGGAAACAAAAGCAATAGCAAGTGCAGAAGAATTTATGTGGCACTGTAAATCTTTTATTCCCAAAGTCTGGAATGCACACTATGACGTTACAGCCGTGGTTACTGATTATCCAGTGTTTTGTAGCTAGGGCAATTGCCAGCCTCCAGCCAGAGTTGCATTACTTTTGTCTGATTCTTATTTACTTTGACATTTTCTAGCCCATTAAATATAGTCATATAGTTTTGTAACCAAAGTCTACAGCAGGTAGAGGTACACAGCTACAGAAAAAATAAGGTAATTTCTTTAGGAGCTCACTAATACAACACTACAATTCAATGTGAGATGGTTCCTAGTCAATGATTCTCTTACAGGACTTGTAAGAGAAATGGAGCTGAAGGGGCCCAGTTCAGAGACCCATATTCAGAAGACATAGTCAAATAAAGGCCAAACCATTCCTAAATGGAGCAGCAATACAGAGGTAAAAATGTCTGTAAATAAGTAAAATTCTGCTTTATGCTTGGCCTGATCATCCAGATATCCTCCTTGATTTTTTTTTTAATGGGATCTTAAAAATAGTCTTTGAGAAGTCTATGTGATTAGAAATACACTGAATGTACTCAACTTCATGGTTCTGCCGACCTTTTGTATAAGAGCCCTCTGATTAAGAAGTTCAAGTTAGAGAGCAAAAAATTTGAAATATGAGTCCAATGGGAAACTTGAACTTTTCTCCTAGATTGTGTAGGAAGGAAATTACGTCTTCTTTTCTGAGGGAGATATTATAAAATATGGTTCAAAGTGGCCTTTTCTCAGTTTTTCAGATTATGTAGTTTTCATAACAAAGTCAAGAATAGAAAAATACCATTATTTTAAAGACTTTCAGCACAAGATATATACCTTGAATTCAGGAAATTCAGGAGTATTTTCTGGTTTTGTTAAGACACAGCCTGGGGACCTCAAAGTCTCATCAAATCACAACAGAGATTCAGTCCACAACATCTTGATAAACCTTGGAACTGGGGCAACAGAAACTGCAGCAGGTTCAAAAATAAAAGTACAAAGTTCTGCACATAAGGAAGAGTAATCCCATAAAATAGTAAATGCTAGGAATTAACCCAGGGAAGAGAGGCTGGGAAGGGACAGACTAAGAAACAACCTTGTGGAAAAGGTCTGCTTCATAACCTTTATGGAAGATAATCTCCTTACCTGTCTCATCTGCTTGCGGTGGAGATTTACACAAAGAAACATTGCTTTAACTTCTCATCCAGACTGGGCAAGACTCAGTACAGAATATCCCTGTCCTGTTGCCTGTATTTTAATGCTTTGTACTTCATAGGCATGTCTTTATCCTTAAGACTTTCTTGCCACTAAATGGAATGCCTCCAGTAAAAGCCAGCAAGAAAAATTCCTCCCAAATCCGGGTCTTATTATCTAGGTCTTGGAATCTTCTACTATGAGCTTGTGAGACAGAGATTTAAATCTCTAAGTGTACAGAGAAAATGCATACATTCTGTACACTTATGCATCTCCAGGTGAATGTCTCCTGTTCCTCCCACTGGGTATATTTCATTTTACATGAGATAAACTTTATTCAGAGAGAAAGAATGACCCTCTCAGCCTAACAATTTCCATTTGTGATATGAAAAGCTGTGGTTCTCCTTTCTGCTCTCAAAAATCATTCCAGGAAAAAGTGAACATCTTTAGAAGGAGAGCCTGAAAGCACATTTAAAAATATGCTAAGGTAGAGCAAAGACACAGTTCTGGGAGAAAGGGGAGATATAAAATCCATCAGCCAGAAAAGGCACTGAATCTTTACTCTCCTTCACCTTAATTTATTCTTTCCATTCTGGACTGCTGCATCGGAGAATGACACCACCCACTGCTTCTGGCCCATTTGCAAATGTAACCTAAACGTGCAGAAACTTTTTCTGAAATTCAAAAATGTAGTTGACATTTTTTCAGTCAACTCTAACTGCATTTCACTAACAAATGTCACTGCATGCTGCTTGAACAGCCTTGTTTCTTGAAGGAAACAAGCAGAACCATCATGCTTAGCAACCTCAGGAACAGGGATTCAAAAGCAAAGCAATATCTGTGTGTTTCCATGAAACCACATGATAAAAACTGCCAACTTCCTTCAACACACAGCTTATACATATGCCAACAAGACTGAGAAGGAACAGTATGTAGCAGTCCAGTTAATATCCTAAACTGGCAGAGAAGGGGTTAAAAGGGTTCTCATTTGCCTATACTGGTGATCTCTGCATCAGAGGTGATATGTTGAGAAACACCAATGGGTTCCTCTGTGATTTCTGTGTTCATCTTCAGAGTATGGACATTATTTTCGTCTCAGAGATTATCAGTCATTACAGTCTTACAGTACATTATTCTAAATATTTGTAGAGAAGAAAAACACCCTTCTGTTATAATGCTTTACCAATATAACAAGAAATTTCAAAGTAGTATTTTATCAAAACACACAAATTTTTGTTTTCTTAGCTAACTCACAGAATGAAGACTACAGTCCTTTTTTTCCCCTTTTCTTTTTTTTCTTTTTCTTTTCTTTATCTTTTCCTTTTTTCCCCCTTTTCTTCTTTTCCTTTTTCTTCTTCTTCTTCTTTTCCGTTAGATGTTGCTAGCAATATATTTAACTGACTTTGAAGGAATCTGTAATAGTAAATATTATGGTTTACTATGATTCCTTCTAACATTTCACCTGTGAAAATAAACTGCATAAAAAGGAGTTCACATAAAGAATACCAGGGTCAAAGAGCATTGGAGAAGGCATTGTAGATCCATTACAATACAGTACCCATAGGCAGTGATTATTTATTGGAATATGTTATGAGTCATGGCAATTCATAACACTACGGTCGCTGGAAAATTCCATTTTCCACTCTGAGCCAACATTAGGCTTACAGTACATACATTTTGATTAACTGACACACAAATGCATCCCAGCAGTTACAGGAGAGTTGTTTCCTTTCTTTCCTAAAACTGAGAGATACTTATTATTTCCAGGAAAATAAATAAGGTCTTGTGGAATGAAGCATTTACAATTCTTGGCAGGACACTTAAAATGAATAAGACTGTACATGAAAGCTTGTTTGACTGTCTATTTAGTTTCATTTTAAAGATTTCAGTCTTATCATTCATGATTTATGCACAACATGTACTGCCACTTGCTGGTCTGTTCTATAAATACCTTCATAATTTGAATTAAGATAATCTGTTATCTGTGCTTGGTAGATGTATTACAGTTTTGTACTCACTTAAAGTTCTACCAAACCATAAAGCCTTTTTGCATTTTAGATTTAGCTAAAAATATTCACCCATTAAAATAGCAATCATCATTAAAATTAGTTCCCTGATTCTACTGATTAATTTTAAAGCAACAAGCGAGGTTTCTGAAAATTTACAATTAAACATATTTTTAGACAAAACCTGACAAGTTTTAAGAGTCTAGAGAAGCAATTACATGACATAAAATCTGCAGGACACAGTTAGAGGGAAGAGGAAGTAATTTGAAATAAATGCATATATTAATATAGATATGTCATAAGAATATTGCCAGAGGCAACAGAGCAGTATTGCTAAAAAAAGTTTTTAATGAGTGTATTTAAGACTTTTCCAGTTCTCTTCAGACAAATGTGGATCCTTCTATAAAGGGGGTAGGTTGTTTCTTTGTGAATATATAGTTTCTGGTTAAACAAGCTTCAAACTTTTCATCTTCTATAACCTCTGTAGTTTCAGTGAGACAAATGTGAGTAGTTGGCTTAGGAGATGCAAGATAAGGGTTTATGATTACATTCTGGTAAATAGGCATTTTTAGTCACATGAGGAATTTGAATCTTATGTTCACTTTTGGCTGTTGCTAAAGGGAGGGAAAAACCTGTTCTCCATATCTGTGAGAGAGCGAATAAAAAGTGGTGGAGCCAAGGTGCAGTAAGAATTATAGATTATGTTTGTTAGGAAATGCTAAATCACTGGCACAGACTGCTCAGAGAATTTGTGGAAATGCCATCACTGGAGATCTTTAAGATAAGCTAGACAGTAAAAGGTCATAGCTCGATGCCTTTATTCAGTCATTCTAAGTATCACATAAATTTTCTGAAAAGCATTTAAGAACTATGTAATGCTTTTTTTAAATACAAAACCATAAAATATTTTGTATGTTTCTTCAATATTCATCTTTACTTGCAATCAGAAAAAAGTTGAGGTTTGAGTCTTTATTTTTTTTTAATTTTCCAATTTTCTTTCATTTGATTTCCTGAGTCTTAGAGGAGAGCTTGGATACTTTTCTTTTTTTTTTTTTTTTTTTTTTTTGGCTTATTTTTCTGGTTTTGGTNGGGGGGTTTTTGTTTTTTTTTTTTTTTTTTTTTTTTTTTGTGGACCATTTCTCATGGGCTGTGGTTCATCAGTTGGTAGCTATCGGACTAGAAAACCTCTTGAATCTCTCTGTCATCTTGTTTGCCACAAATAGTTTCTGAAAGATGGTCGCTCTGTTTAAAATTTAAATTATGCTTAAAAGTCAACTGAGTAATACAATTCTAATTTTAAGTCTGAAAGCAAGCCAAAGTCTGTAACTGCCAAGTACTGTCATAGTTTAGGAAATATTAACATGGGTGCAACCTCACACTTTGGCACATTCTAAAACTTTTTTAACAGTAGGATGATGCTCAAAGAAAGATGCAATAGCATATATTTTTAAATTAAGGACTGCCATTACCCTTAGATAATGGGGGCAAGGGGAAGCCCTTCATAACCCAACAGATTTTTTTTTAAACAGGAAAGAACAAAATACCTCTTTAAGTGGAAATTAAGCCCATTTCCTTCTCTTAAATAACCAGTGTGCCAGACAAGATTTTAATCTGATTTTAATTCTTTTATGACTTTATTGCTCATGAACATTGAACATCTAACAGTAAACCCAGACTTCAATAGGCGGAACAAATGTAAAAAAAAAGCAAGCTGCAAGCTCCACTAGAAGCACAATGGGGCCCATGGATGAGTATTTGTTGTCAAGTTTGTGAGTCAAGGAATTAAATTGTTCAGCTGACAGTACCTGCAGATGCAGTCATCAAACATTGGTGATGGACTTAAATTGCAAATAACAGCAGTCTATGCGCTGCCACAGGTGACCACTGGACAGTGACCACTCCTGAAATGCCATCCTTGAGCCTTTTAAATAAAGAGCAGAGATAGATTTTTTTAAAGGGTGTGGGAAAGGGAAGGACGAACTTGTAACAGACTGTTTTGATGTGTCAGGGCAAGGCAGAAATAATTATCCAGGACCTACCTGTCTCTGCTGTACAAGGAATGCATTGTGCAGAGCTCACAGCTCTCTCTTTGTCCTTCCAAGAACTGCAGAGATAAACAGGAGTGACTTAAGCTCTAAGAAACAGCTCCAAAGCCTCCTGAAGCCAAGAAACTCATGATCAGCTCCTTGATTTGGCTCAGATTCCCTGCGTGTATTGTACCCACTCAGTAAAAACCTGTCCTGAATCTTCACAATAAGCAAAACACCTGGTTGCTATCTGCCTCAGCTCTCTCTGTACACTATGTAATGAAATTTGGCTTCCCTTTTGTTCCATATTTTGTAAAAAGGACAGGCATACAACAAACATAAGAGTTTGTGGTTTCATTTCCTCACTATCCAGCATACAAATCAGGTCCTGTTCCTTCCTCACTCTGTTGTTCCCCTACAACGTTCCCCTGATCCACATCCTCACATTTAGCAGATAAAGGAGATCAATACGGCTGAAACATTGTTTTGGTCATCAATCAAGAAGATTGAAGGGTCCCATGGGCTGTATTGCTGCTTCAGTTTATGGAAAAAACAGCAAAATTCATACTTCCTCTTTGAGAGAAAGAGCTCTGGTCTGCTCACAGCCACAGGCAACATTACTCTCTTCTGTATGACCACGCACGGTGAGGGCTTATGATTAATACGGTTTAAGCAGACTGTGAATTGATAAATTAATCCAAAAATTATCCAGTAAAGACTCACTTCTGACTGGGAATGGTTAATACATTCTCCTGGCCATTTGAATAAAAGAAAAGTCTGTATCCAT
The DNA here is from genome assembly GCA_013397075.1 of Rhabdornis inornatus. Classification (NCBI taxonomy): domain Eukaryota; kingdom Metazoa; phylum Chordata; class Aves; order Passeriformes; family Rhabdornithidae; genus Rhabdornis; species Rhabdornis inornatus. The sequence continues at coordinate 3,913,335 of VWZS01008918.1, forward strand.
TCCATCAGACTTCAGCCACGTGAAAGTGACGTTACTGGTTTAAGCAACCGCCTGTGTTCTCGTTGCTGCTGAGGGAAAAGGAATATGTTATATAACACCCATTTTGGCTGTAGATACATCACTTTCTGGAGATGTCAACTTCTCTCCAAAGACAATACAGGCTCCTGGAAGACAAGGCTGGAAAAGGGCCTGTCCTTTTAGATGGTGCAAGTTAAGTCAAATGAATTCTGCCAACAGGCTGCCGCTGCTATAAATCACAGCATGCTTGTGCCCAGTCCCACACCGACACAGCTCTCTCAAAGCAGCTGTAAGAAGTGACAGCTGCCTGGCAAGATACTAGACTTAAATACGAGCAGATAAGAAGTGAGATGGACTTGGAAGAAAAAAGAGGAAAATATGAATCATCCATTTTATACATTATATTATACCTTTTATGGTTCAAAGCAACATTTGTGTGACACCCCCCCACAGAGGGTAAATTTCAAGTAGGTTGTCTCAAGATGCTTTTCAGCCATGTAGCAAAAGTGTTCTAGTATTCATCTGAAAGGCTATACTGCCCTTCTATTTTACTTCTTAAAAAATTCAAGTAAAGCAGAAAATAGTTAATAAACATAAACCTTCTCATGAGACTTTGGTTGTTTCTAAGCATCAAAAATAAGGAAAACTTGTTATTTCAGTAAGATTTGATGGTTATCTGCTTTAAATACTGGGAAAAAAAAAAGGGAGGTGAGGGGAAGAAGCTTCTGAACTGATTAAGGATGTAGATTTAGGTGGAACATTTTTGGATTTATGACAGGCTTTATGTGTGCATTTTATGGTTTTGTTCACCATTCATACTTCCCATCTTATAAGCATAAATCTTCTAAAATACCTCAGAAATGAACAGACACATTACCCATTTCTATGTATCATGAGTGACCATTATCATCTATGTGCTTCATTAGGAAAGTTTGGCAGTTCAAATCCTTTTAAAACAAAGGGATAGCAGACCAGACTCAGGCAAATGCTCAAATGCCAATAATGGCTAAAAGCAAAATTATTGGCAGTGAAAAAGAACTAATGAAGGGGTTTGTGATTGAGATGTAAATAACCTTTTTGTTCTCTCTTGCTTTCTGTTGCTCAGTATTTTGTGAACAGAATTAACTAGGAATATTTGAAAATCCTAGGAGAGAGGCTGTTTATTGATCATGATTAGTTCTGCCTGCCATGCTTGCAGTGCTCTGAAATTCATGCTTTAATTTGCATGAACTGACATGATTGGCCTGTGTAATGATTAATTGAGTATTATTATTAATTTGGAAAACATTTAATTAAACTTTAAAGGAATTAGTAATAGGATATTGATGGCAATGGGTATATTAAATGGTTTCAATACGTACTGATTAAGTCCCACAAATATTGCATATGTAAGGAGGTAGAGATAAAATTAAATAGGAAACTCAACAACAGCTAGTCAAACCTATGTTACTGTTTTAGATCTACCTTGAGATCACATTAACAAGGTTGAGTTATATGAACTCTTCATATAATATTTTGTAGCACATTTGTTTGTATTTAAAATGGTATGGTTGTAGGAATTTATTCCTCTCCAGGAGTTGAGACTCACATAACCCTAGGATGATATTTCTCTCCTTTCCTTTTTTTATTATACACAAGAGGAGGAATCTTGGTTCAGAAAGATTTCTTTTAGGTACCAGGAACATGGCAATCCAACTGGTGGACATCCTGTTCCTCAAAAGCTATGTCTGCATCAATTTCACATACACTGCACGAAAAGGGAAAGGTGAGAGACCTCTTCAAATCTGGCAATGCAACAAAACTTCAGGGATGTCAACCTAAAGTGCTGGCAACACACAGATTATCACACTAATTTTGAGTTCTAGGAGAATTTCCAGACTGGCAGATGTAACCTTAGCTAGAAAATCAGGCACTGTGGTGAGTAAACTAAAAATATAAAGTAACTTTAAACAAGATCTTGTCTTTTGGAAACTGTGAATTGTCAGAATTTATTTAAATTTCTCTATAGCATGAGAAAAACACTACAAAAATCAACCAAATAGAGAAAACTGTGAAATTAAAACTTAGGTTCTCCCTGAATTTCAATATGATTTTGGACCTACTTTGCAAGAAGTAAACTGCAGCAGATTAGAAACATCATTTTAGATCCAGAATAAAAACCAAAACCAACCAAACAACCACAAACCATTACATTTTTCTAAAAAGGTATGTTGAAAGATGTGTCATCCTGGGAGTTTTTTTGTTTTTTGCTTGTTTCTTTTGTTGTTGTTGGGTTTAACTTTTTTTTTTCCCCCCGCCCTGGGTTTCTTTTGTGTATGCAATTGTCATTTTTTAGTAGTCAAGAAGGGAGAGTTCTTAAACACAATAGTGATTATTATATGGGTTTTTCTTGACAACTGACATTAAAAAAAGGGCCTTGAAGACATCAAAGAAAGATGTTCCTCCAGAATATGTGAAATTTGGCCTAGTGTGCTAATTTCCATTCCTTTCTGAGTCAGAGATCCAGAATGTCCTCTCCTGTGCTGGATATTGTTCTACCAATTTCTCCCAGGCAAGCTAATATAAGAATAATAAATAAAATAAAAATGTAACACAGCCACAAATACCATTGAATGGAGAACTACATAAAAATTAGATAAAATACTAAATAACTTTTTACCAGTGTCATATGCATTTAAATGGTGTAACCCATGAACCTTTGTTACCATCTGCATTCCTTAGAAGACAATTAGCATCTTTCACCCTGTTCCACAGAAGTGAACTAAAAACCATACCTCTTCCTTAAAGCACTTACATGTCTGTTTGACTTTAATCTTTGGTTCAGCATATTAGGGTATTCAAAGGGGCAGAATGGTGCTTAGGGTGATTTTCTGAAACATAAGGGTAACTGTCTCTCAGGAAGATGCTAATGAGCACCAATTTCAATTTTTAGCTGTGTAAATATATCAGAAGATTCTCTGCATAGTGTAAAATACTTCGATGCTCTTATGTATTTTCAGATTCACACTTCTATGAGCAGTCAACTGTATCAGGATTTGTGTCTCTGATTGCAAAGTCTGGGTGAGACCAATAACTCCGAGGCATATGAATAACCCAGACTCACATGAACAATTCTGTTGAAAGCAACAAAAGTGAAACAAATGCCCTAAGGCAAAAAACCAAGAATAAAGTCCTCCTGCCGTCAGAAGCATTCTGGGAAATCATATTCTCTTATCAATGTCTTTATAGCACTAAAATTTGTCTATCAGTTTAAAACGAATTTTGCTTCTGTTTTGCTGTAACTCCTTAGTAAATGACTGCCCAAAGCACTTGTACCTGACCAATACCTGAATTTCTCAAAAAACATTGTTTTTCAAGCAGCATTTTTCAGCTCTGAACATTAAATGAGATCTCCATCAACTTACAACATTTTTATCACAATTTTTTTTTTCCTGCTAAAAAGGAATGAGTGCTTCATTTCAGTTTGCTGTTATCCTTGAAGTCTGGTGATATCAGCACTGCTCTTAGTGCCAGTGGACTTTCATAAAATTAGTAGCTGGTAATTCTTCTTATGCTTTGCTATTTACATGTGCCAAGTGCTGCACTCTGGAGCATACCAGGCTTCCATTGCACTGAAAAATCTCTCCTAAAATGTTCCATCAGTTTTACTTTCTGAGAAAATTTTTCAACTTGGTTCCATTCATTACAAAGTTTGTAGAGGCCAGATTACATAAAAAGTACATGCTAAACAGACACCATGCAGGAAAAAAAAAAAATTCTTGAGAATAATATATTAAAACAAAACAAAACAAAACAAAAAAACATGCAGTAAGAAAAAAATATTTCAATAAGGTCATATTACTAAGTAGTGAATAGATTTGTCGTTTTCTCTTTTGGAATTCAGAAATCAGATTCCACTCTTTCCATTATTTCTCATAACAATTTTCTGTCTCTGTGAAGTTTTTCAAAGAGAGAGCAGTCTGTAATTGATCAGCCTTCTTAACAGCAACATGAAATGCCTGCAGACTCTTTTACTTCAGGGCTATTAGTCTAGTATGGAGGAATCCCTTCTCACAGTCCAACACACATATGCTGGCAAACAAAACTTAGCTGTTGGATCAGAAAAGCTGTGCAGATATCAGATTACCATATGGGGAAAATGAGAAGATGAACTGTTAGCATGGGAGAAATTCTGCTAATGCTCATCTTAATTCTGTGAGCTTACTTGGCAACAGTGTAAGCATTTCCAGAAGAACTTCCAGGCAAATCCCCACCTGTGGACAAGTAAGGAATTCTACCAGCTGAACAAACTGTAGGTAAGTGAAGTACAGCCTGTCTGAGACATGTGCACATGAGCAGCCATGTAACCAAGAAGGGATTTTCTCACCTGACGCCCTTGCTGAATCTCTGCTAAAGCTGCCCCTTTCCTTGGATTTGCCATTTATGCTGTCTTGGAAACAGAAAAGAAGCTGTAAAGTGCAACACCAACTTTGTCCTTTGCTGTTGTTTCTGCCTCTACATCCATCTGGTTCTCAGAAATAACCTAATTCTCTCACATTCCTGGAAGTGAACAGATCCATCTGTTTGATAAGAGGGTGAGTCAGCATGAGAGCTCAGTAACTGCATGAAGGACCCTTAGAAACAGATATGAAAAAAACCAGATCATGTTTGCAAATTATATTACATTTAATTGTTATAACAGAGAAAAATATCCTCACTTCTTTCAAACATTCATCAAATACATTTTTATGCTGGTAATTTTGGTTTTATCTTAGTGCTTCTGAAATGAATTGAGGCACTACAGATATTATTTAATGTATATGATATTTTCCTTCAAAACTCATATGGATATACCTTGGAGATACTGATTTTTACCTTGAATCAGTTTAAGGCTTAATAAGTTTCTTTGAATCCCAGAAAATATATCTGTTCTTCCTTTGCTTGGGATGTAGTTTGAAGTCATCAGCAAATACTAGTTCTCCTCCATGAGAGAAAAAAAGCATCAATGATAAAATCTGACACGGAGAGTCATCAAGAAAAGGGACGTAACTTTCACAACCACTAAAGTTCATCAGTTCTAGAAGACCCTAACTCAGCTTGAAGACAACTTCACTGGATAAAGGCACAGAGAAAGCTTTGGTGTTCTTTCTGGCAGGTGAGAACCTCCTGTGATTTTACAGCAGCAGATGTCTCAGCTGTATTCACATTACTTCACAGTGAAGAGAAATTATATTACTCTTGTGTGAGAACAGACAGACCTGAAATATGCAATTCTATGTAAACCTTGCAGTTGGTTATTTTGTATCTTTAGTATCTGGCTGGATTTCCACCTTAGCTCTTTATCTACATATTTCCACTACTGATGTTCAGCTGTGTTCTGTCCACATCGGACAAAATAAGTTAATTTTGGCTCATGAATGCAGATATAGGTGCCAAACCATGAATTTTCTATTAAATGCTGTGCCAGCATGACTGCTTCATGTAGGTGTCTCTGTGTAAATTTGAGTTTCCAAAGCGTGTCCACGACTCTTCCTTCCTACCATGCAGTCACTTAGCTGAATTAATCTACTCTAGTTCAGCTTTCAAACACTCTTGATAGAAAGCCATTTATCTGTGAGTAGGATATCTCCTAATTGCTCAGCTCCATGCAACTTTCTAAATGGACTTTTACTCATCCCTTTTGGAAACAGAGGGCTAAGGTAGAGGTTTACTGATCTGATCCAATCCAAGAAAATTACCAGGCTCATTTAGGTCTGTTGTCAAACAATTAGTCTTTAAATAATTTAGCTCAAGACAGAAAAAGCCACTTCCAGAAACAGCAGCATGTTTCTGGAAGGCATTGGCTCCCTGCATGATGGCTGTTGCAACTCTCCACCCCCCTCCTCATGACCCCCTACACAAAACATTTCTTTGAAGTGCTGGATAGAACAGCACAGAACTTGCCAAGAACAAACATGGCTGGAAAACCCTGGTCAAACCAGGAGAAAGCACTAGGAAGCAGCAAAGTGTCTAAATACTTTTTCCTTTTACCCAATTAGACAGGTGACACTGTTTATATGCTCTATCCAGATACAGTAAATCTCGTTTCATTATTTTTATAGTGGGAAATGCCTATTTAGTGCCAATTTAATACCATTTAGGGTGGTATTTAATATTCTACTCAACTTGACAGTGGTATAATGTCATTCCAAAGCAACAGGACTTATTTATAGACTGGACAGTTAAGGAGATAGCAGCCTGGTTTCAATTGCTGGGTCTACACACAATCTCTGGGGCAAAAAACTGCCCTTTTAATATCAGCAAGACTAAAACACTCTCTTTCTATTGCATCCCATGGAAGAAAAAAAACTACAATGTTTACAGAAGAGGATCTAGGATTCTGGATGAGAAAAAGCTGCATAGGAAGAGCTGTACACCACAGTGTCAAGCTTTGGATGTCAAACAGTGACCATAAGAAACTATTCCTAGAAACAAATTAGCCCTTCTACCTACAAACTTACACAAAATGAATCAGACTACATTTGTTGTACTTTCAAACACTTACTTTTTCAGACACAGCATGTTTCTTTTCCACATTTTCAAATGCACAACCTGGCCCTTTGTATGTTGCTGTCGTGGTGTGATTTGCTCCAGGTTTGTGCCTCGTGCTCCATCTCTCTGTCCGTGTGTGCATGGCCTCACTACAGATTTCAAAGCTACAGTTTTTTCTTTTTTTTCTCTCTCAAATATGAATACTATCACCTTGTAATGCCAAGGTTTAATTTTCACTCATTCAAATAGTTTTCTATTCATGATTACTTTGTGAGTTTGCTGGTTTTTTTCTTGGAGGCAAATAGATGAAAATTGCAATCACTGCATGTATGTATTTGTATGTGGGTGTACATGTTTGTGTATATGTACAGATATTGATGTATTTGTGAGCTAGCAGGCAGTGGGAGATCAGAGATTGGGCTTTGTGACTGTGGGACTGACAGTTTTATAATTAATAAGTCTTGGGACACGTTGTACTCTGGCCAATAGAGAAAAAGAAGCCTTGTGTTAATGCCTTGGTAATAGATTGCTCACAGGTGAAAAAACAAGGGCTTTTAAAATGAAAGGACTGGAATTTTTGGTTGTTTTTTTGGTTTTTTTTTCATACCGTGTGTTTCCAAGAGCTTGAAAAGTCTGGGTAAACACCCTCCACACACAAATTCCTGTGATATTTGACTCATGCAGCCAGGACTGTGTTCCAGTCCAGTCCAATGTAGTCACTGTTTTGCCTGATAACTCCTGTACAAGCCATGTGCCTGGTACACTAATGGGGAAACTGTCCAAACTGGGAATAGATGACTGCCAGTCAAATGCAGATAATTAATGTCACAGAGAATGAAGCACAGATTAACAAAGAAGTCAGTCAGTTGGATCCTGTCCTAGTGTTTACTAATGACAAAGGCTTTGCTGCATCTTGGACATTTTATTTCATTTTATTTTTTCCCAGAACAATCCCATTCTCCAGACTGTTGTTACTGCCTTCTAAGACGGACTTACACAATAACTTCATACATGTGTGATCCTCATCTTCCTGATTTATTTGGACAGATGCTTCCTTCAACATTTATACTATCAGTATGGATTTTCATGTTGTGGTTTAGGATACCTTCTTTTCTACCAGTGTTTCTTTTTTAAATGGATGATGGGACACCAGAAAACTTTATGTGCTCTGAGATAAAGAGAATAAAACATGTGCATCTGTTATTTTTTTACTGTAATTGTTTTTTATTTTATTTTGACATTGGACACTCTCTTGCTTCCAGACATGGGCTCATGTTCAGTTCAAGAAAATGCTGACAGTCAGAAAGGTTGCTTAGGCATGTGTTTAACATTAGCACATTTTTAATTCCTTTGGGCATTCAAAATTCAAACTATGTTTAAATATCTTCTTGCTTGGGACATTAAATCTCTCTTTTCATTTTGATTTCTGCAGCCAACCTTTGCCTGTACCCAAGGCATCCTTTGTGCTCATTTCCATATTACTCTTCAAATATTAGCATTTCTAGATTTACCCTGAGAGACATAGGCATATGAAGAAATGTTTATGAGAAATGTATAGGTGTATATGAGAAACTAAGCAGGAAAATTTTTCTTTAGATTTCAATGAACAGCAAATATAACAATATGTTAAAGTTATTTGTTTTAATCTGTTGATTTATTTTTCTTACGAGATTAAAAGATTTTTAACCTCATCTAAAAAATGCTTTCCTCCTGCTATCAGAAGGAAAATGACCCTATGCAATTTGATACAATTTTTGTAAGATCACAGTAGTTACAGAAAGAGTTCAGTTTTGAATACTCAAAGGTTAGGATACATCCTGGAGTCACTGATAAAAGCCTCAGGAAAACCTTTGTTCAGATTATTTAACCAGAAAATCCACTTTTAAATATAGGTGGATAGTTTGAAAATATCATGACTGAAATCTCTTTCTAAGACAAGACAGATGCCTTGAGTGGGATTCACCTGACCCCTGAAAGATCTAAACTGTAGATGTCTAAAAATAGTAGATGAAATATAATTTCTATAGTCTACTGAGACAGATTTTAAGTATACCAAATTTTAATAATATCAACAGAAACTGCCTAATAAAAGGTGGTGTAATCCAGCCTGGGGATATTCAGGCTCTAAGAAGTTTTACAGATACAAAAAAAATGACTTTCTGTGCCATTATTTTTTGAATTTATGATTTTTGCATAATAGTGCTTTCTTATGCTGTTCACTCAGATATTACTTCAGTTTTGGGGTTCTGTTTACATGCTTTCAACCTTGTCTATCTGCAGTAATCATATGACTCCCTATTTACTCAGTAGGACTGAGAGGCAGATCTGAACTCTGGGGGTACCTGTCTCTCTCTGCTACACGTTGAGGATACCACTGTGTCTAACAGAAAAGATGCTCAACTTCTACCCTTAGTGTCAAATAATGTAGAATTAAGTAAATAGTTAACCACTACTAAGACTATCACAGTTAGTAAACCTGATTTTTTAGCAGTTTTGGTGATCTTCAGGTTTTTTCTTTCACTGTCCTCAATGTGAATCTGACCTTCCCCATCTATTTTTTAATATCCCATCGATTACACCAAATATTATGTGATCATAGTCTCTTGCCTGACAGCTGCTCTGGTGTGATTTATAAATGTTTCTCTGATGTGCCTGGGTTTCTGGTGAATCTGAAATTGTGCACACTGCGAAACTAATGGCAGCAGTTTCGCTTCCTCTCACTCTCTGCTGGATGCCAGCCCAGGAGCAAACAGCAATATGTGCCAAGTTTCAGGAACATGTTCCCGAGTCAGAAATCTCTCATACACCTGTCCATTGTTATTACAATTCACAATATGCATTTCTTCTTCCAGCTGTCCTCCACCATGCTGGCAGACCTCTGTTAGATTTTCAGTTACTGCAGTAGAAGGACAACAGCAAAAAATTTATTTCACTTTTGTTTGTCCTTATGGTTTACTCTGCTCTCTGAGAAACTAGGCACATTGCCATTAGCATTACTTGCCCACTGTACTCAGGGAGAGAAAAGGAGTGGATAACTCAGAATCATCTACTCAGAGTGTCTTTGGGTTGGCTGTGCTTGTCAGTAGTGCATTGCTTATTTTGAAGAAAGAAAGAAGGATTGTGGGTTTTGATCCCATACATGCTTTCAGTGGTCATGAAGGCAATTCTCTTTGTATTCAACCCAAGACACATTCACACAATTCAGTAGAAGAATGACACCAGGGAAATATTAATATTAACTGACTCCATAGGGGTCAAACCCTTCAGATTTTAATCAAGAACACCTAATTTAGGAGTCTGTATTTTGTCACTGACTATACAATGGAACTAAGCTCCTATTTGTGGCACTTAGGTGCTTAGAAATAGGTATCTGCTGCCCACTAAACCATGCAATCGACTTCATTGCAGTATGAACAGATCTCCAGCAGTCTACCCCTCAGCTCACAACCTGCTCCTCCACCCACACTTAGACTTCAGCAAAATTCCATGGGAGGTATATGTAGGAAGATAAACAGTGAATTCTGGTTGCACTGTAAACCAGGGAAGCATCTAGTCTATCTTGGAATTTTTATTGAGATTCTGAAGCAAAATTATTTCAAAGTTTATGGATTAAAATCGATACTAGTTCATTATTATTTCATTTGGATTTCTTTTCTTACCTGCTCTTATGATGCTCTGCCTGCACACCTATACATGTTATCCCATAAGTTTATTTTAGCAGAGTTTAGAAAGTCAGTCTTTCTGCCCAGAACAGTGCTGTACAGCTGAATGGATTCATAGGTTTTCATGGTGAGAGGAGACCTTATAACACTTCATCTGTGAGGTGAGTGTGGTGTAACACAGACAGCAATGTTTCCCTTGGGAGTGCTCCCATCACTGCAGGCAGTGGAGGCTCTGCAAGGGCAGAGGTTTCAGTGATGGAGCTTCTGTCCCAAGGTGGGCAACACCCAGGGCAAAGGCTGAGCAGGAGGGCAACCGCTGAGCAAAGGCCCCACTCCATTCTCCACATCACTGCGTGCTCCAGGCACACCATCCCACTAGATAACATCCACATTGTAGAAAGAGGAGTAATACTTTAGTAAGCAAAGAACATGGTGGAACATTTCATTCCTCCATGGAGGAGTGATACTCAATAAATTTTTCATCACCGTATTGCTGTCTGGAAGATTAAGGTAGACAAAAATCAAAAAATGAGCACCATGTTTCTATGGTGTTGTCTCTGGCACTTGGAAATTCATACTAGGAGAGAGGTAAGAGCAAGTGACTTTAAAATGACCCAGAGCTAGAAGGCTAACTCTTATTTTTACTTTATCAGTTTTTGCTTGATTAAGAAAAAAACAGGCACACTCAAAACAACTTAGAAAATTGTTTTGTCCATAGTTTACATAGGTATGGATGCCTTTTGCTTCTCAAAATTCAGGCTTCTTTAATGTTGACATCTGGAAAAAGAGTCACTCTTACATCTTCCTAAAGCAGACTTCTTGTTGCCTGTCATTCAATGTCATATATTCTCTATTACATTAACATATCAAAATTAAGTAGTCTTCTTTGCTTGTGTTAGGTGTCTCAGATCTATGAAACTCCTTCTTCCTAACTGCTTCATGAGTGACATGATGGCATATTTTTAAAAAAGCTATTTTAATTTGGTAATAACTGCAACATAGGTCAAAATACAGCTGCAAATGACATAAACATTTAATGATATAAGTGTTTTCTATTTCTATGCATAATTTAAGTGGGCTGTGCAATTTAACACTGATTAACTGCTGGTGAGCCATTTCCAAGAAAAAAAGTAAAAAAGAACTTCTAGTCACTTAAACCCTAGTTAGAAAACAAGTGAGGAAGCTCTGTTGGGCCCTTTGTATCAGAACAATTTTTAGTGAAGTGAGAGTGGATAGCTGCCCTAACACAGTTTGAAATAGCCATAAATTTCTTAATACATATTTCTATGTCCTCTGAGGCTGATGTAGCAAAGAAAAGGAGGACTGGTGGTATCTGAGCAATGCTTTCAAAAGGTATTTCCCCTTCAAAAGCAATGTGTTTTGAGTACATGTGCTGTTGCTGTGGGAGAGCTATATTTGATTCTTCTGTGTAGAATAAAATGCTAAGCCACAAAAATTGATTTCTTGTTTTTTTTATTTTTTGAGGAGAAAGTATTTGAGATTTTATGTGCTTTTTAATTAGCATATTGGATAACAAAGAAAAACAAAAGGAAAAACGCACTGTAGGAAATCAGATCATTTTATTTGATAGAAAACATTTTCTCTCTAATTTAAATGTTTTACCTAAAAGTTTAATGGAAGATAATCAAACAGAGAGAAAGAGAAGGGAAATGAAGAAAACAAACCTTCACAAACCCTCACTAAAATCAAACACACCTCAGTTTTCATCAAAGAAAAATCAATTCAGGTTATTTTTTCCTTCCTTTTCTTGTTTTGGTGAGAAAGCCAGAATAATTTAACTGCTGTAGTTCAGATCAAACCAAAACAAGATTTTGTTCTGATTTCCAGCTTGGCCAGTGTCAGAAGCTGCTGATCATTCATAGTGCATAGCAATTATTCCACACCTCTGTGGCACACTGGCTGGCACCCAGGGTTCCTGTCGTGCTCACTCCCCTGCCCCATGCAGCAGAGTGCTGGGACAGGCTCCCAGCTGCCTTGGCAGCAGGATGGGCAGTGTGGGGTTTAAGATAATGAACAATTCTGAGCAGCAGGCTACCATCAGCACGGTGTTTTTGCACATTTTCCAGACTTCTCAGCTGCAGGTAGGGTTTGTCTTCCCCTCTTGCCCCAGACCAGCAGCACCTCCTGGGAAGAGCACAGGATCTGTGCCAGGGGAGGACAGAGCAGCTGCCCCACTGCACTGCTTCTCTCTCTTGACATCTGTCTGCATTCAACCTGGATCCTGTCCTCTTCTCCTGAAATAGTTTACTTGGCTGTGGAGATAAGCCATCTGTGGCCAAACTTTAGGCCATATTTACCTGAGACAATCTGAATTCTGCTCTGTGCACCCCCAAGCCACAAAGATGCATTGCCCTGATTCAATACCCAAGGAGAAGGTCTTGTCCTTCAATTCACAAGGCATCAAACTAGGGAGTAGCTATTTTCCTGCACTTCGAATTAAACCTTACAATATCTGTAGCTTTTTAAAGCAGTGATTTTTGTTGTGAGTCCTGCTAAAAATGGCCAAGTGTTATGCATTACCCCTTTTATACACCTTTCCCACATTCTCTACAAGTAATATATATTTAATATTTATGATAAAGAAGTTCAGAACTTGAGAAAGAAAGGAAGAAAGAATAAAAGAAAAATAAGTGTAGTGGAGCTCAGTGTTGAACATCTGATATAATCCTGCAAAGTACCTCAATCCTGGTCCGTGAGATTTCTATCATTTCAATTCTGGTACCCCTTTGAAGTGAGATTGATAACTGCATCAAATTCCATGGCACTTCCTTGAGTTTTGTAAATATGTGCCGGGGTAAGGTGACCAAATTCCTTCCCAGTGGTGACCTAGGACAAGATGAAAACAGCCAGATATTTAAGTGTGGAAGGATTGTGCATTAATCCTCCCCAGCTTTTAGCTGCCCCTACAAATAACTGCTGTTTGATACAATAAAGATTCAAAGATCCCGAGAAGCAGCATTACAAATGGAGACTCTGGAAGAAAGGCTATCTGGATTAAAATAGATAAAATGTTCCATTATGAATTACAATACACATGTACTGCAATAATTTGTGTCAATCAAATCGTCCTAAAGAAAACAGTCAATATCAAATAAGATTCTGCAGTCAATGGGCCATAGTCATTTCTGTTGTTGATCCATTGAGGTTAATAGAGTTGGAAGGGGAATAAATAAATAAAACATAATAGGGAAACAGTATGCCATCTGGAAAATAAATGGAGGAAATAGAGGGAAAGCCCTAATCTAGCATATCCAGGGTTTCAATTTCTCCTCTGCTATCTGCACTATCTAATGGGCAGCTGCATGAAGTTATCACTGGTTTTCAGGAAAACAGAATCCTATTTCAGGGCAGCCCACAGGTCTGAGCATTACTACAGTTCTAAAAGTCTCTCTTCCAGCTCATTAATTTCCCTTGATCTTAGTGTCCATTCCTGACTTAATAGATTCCTCTTTCCTTCTGTAAAAGGAATGGTGACCCAGGGAAACATTTCTTTTTAATGCACCCTGTGGCTTAGTTTTTTCAGACATTTCCTGGTCTCACAAGGAAAATATTTCCCATAGACCTTTTACTCATACTACAATAACATATTCCCTTATGAGCTCTGAATCATCATCCTTTAAGTATACATTTTCTGATCTCTTTGTTCTGCTTTCCCATAGACTGATGAGGAGACTGTAACTCCCAAGATTGCCTTCTTTTTAGTAATTTTTTTCTATAGATTCACCTGTAATTTGGTGGTTTCCTTATATTTTATTTTCTGATAAAAACACCCAACCATATCCAATTACCTCTCTTGTGTGCTCTCTGACATTGTTTTTAAAATAATAACAGAACTAATAGCCTATTTGTATAACTATATACACACATATACAATTCAGAATTTATATCTCTAGATACTCCACAGTTTGATGTCTGTTTTATTATTCTCTACTTCTGTATAATAACTGTTATATAGTTATGTATATCTAAATATGCATGCATGCCCAAGTAAAATAGGGATAAGGAAAAGGTATTATCAAAAAATGGTACTAAAGTCTTCTGATTTGAAGATTACACAAAGTAGAATATATAAAGTATCATATTTGACTAGAATCTTACAGAGATCTCTTACAAAATTTAATAAAGAATGGAAAGCAAGTGATTTTGCTAAAATGTTGGATAAATTATCAAGGAAATTTCAGCTCTAGAGGAATTCTACAAAAAGGCCCAGCCTCTAGAAGTGAAATTCCAGAAATGACTTTTCATTTCAGAAGTATTTGGTTCTAACAGAACATTTCTAAAGCCTGGGAGTAAAGGGAGATGTGACAGATGTACTACAAATCTGACACTGTGAAGGCTCCTCACCCCACATAACTGCAGAGGTGTAGAATGAAGCATCTCCAGCTCAGCTGCTCCTCTGGGGTTGTAAGCAGTTGAGAGGAATATGCATTTCTCTTTTAGGGAGCAATCCATCTGACCTGGCGTAACTGCCTACCTTATGGGGAGATCAATTTAGCTTTAATTCTTATTGACTATATTTTCTAGATCTCTGTTGGCTTAAAGAAATCCGTGTTGACCGGCTCAAATTTAATAAAATGAATCCCAACACTGAATTATTATCTCAGCCTGTCTTATATGTGGAAGAATTATTCTGTAGGAAAAGCTGAAGTTAAAGGTAGCATGGCCTGCCTAGGGAGTGCAGGAAAAAAGTCTGATGATTCATTAGGTGGTTTTCTCATCTGAATCAGCCTTGAATACATGGTTAGAGAATGTGATGAGGATAACATTATTTTCAGTTTAATTTTAATCATAGATCCTAAGCACATCTTTAAAAAATCATTGGACAACATTCATGTAGAAGCAGTGATTTTAATAACAATGCTCTGGTGAACCTAATCTGGTGATTAGATTTTAAAGAACAAAATAATTTTTCTCCTCTTTATATTTGATGGATATAACATGGCATCTGTCTCCTGTCCTAAACTATGATATTGTCTTTTCACTGTGCAAAAATCCAACAAGCTTTCAGACGGGAAAAACTTTGTGAGTTCTTAGGTTCCTTATCTAATTTGTGATTTCAGGAAATTTCGACTCTGATGCTGAAATCTATGTTATTTTCATCTGGCGTGAAAAAGAATAAATCTGGTAAACATCTGTTCCCACCTCTTCATACCGACCCTAATGAAAATTTGGGTCTGCAATTTGAGGAGCAATATTTTTTTTTTTAACAAAGAAGTTTAGTACATTCAAATATTACATACCTGATCTCGAGGGACACCAGCTTAAAACCAAGCTGAATTTTATAATCAAGCCCTCTGAGAAAGTTGAGAGAGTTGGGCTGGTCTGAATTATATCTGTATTCAGTGGGCACATAAGCTTTCCCTGCTTCAAAATAAGTCACATTACATTATGAAAATTTACATTATAGAGACAACAACTGGCAGATGCCCCTTCAACCAACAGTTATAAATCAATCCTTCATTGGATTTTCCTGCTGAAGCTAATTCTGTTGAGGAGTCTTGCCAATCTGCACTTTGTGAAACAGCAGCCAAGGCAGCACAGGAGCCAAGGCAGCACAACATCCATTTCTGCATTATTTGCCTTTTTAAATCCAATACTGATCCTTTTATTTCCCCAGGACTTTTCTTTTGCAGAAGAAAAGGGGGAAGCAAGGGTTTTGAGAAGCTGTATTTCTGAGGTGTCTCTGGTTGCAAATTGGCTTTTCTGTACAGCCCACACCCACTCATGCTGGTGTTTTACAGAGAACTGCACAGGGCCAGTTTCAGAGTGGCCACAGGACACTGTGTGGTACCAGTGAGGATGCACTGCCCCACCAGGCTTCTGAAACTGGACCCAGGGTATATTTCTTTACTTGTGTATCTGGGGATCATATAGTCCTTGGTGACTAAAGACTTGCTTATGCCCCAGTTATAAAAAAATAAGGAAAAAAAGGAAAGTAAAAGAAAATTAAAAAAAAAAATATATATATATAAAAAGAGGTAGAAAGAAATTAATGTCTCTGTATGCATGAATACTGGGCTTGCCTGTTGTCAGGCCATGTTATAATTAGAGGATCCAATTAACAATTGTTACTCTTTCTAGGTTCATTTCTGATCAGCTACACTAACATAACAAAAAGTCACTGGCTTGCTTGAGCAGAAATGAAGACACAGAATTAGCATTCTTTTCTGCTGAAATAAAAGAGGTTTTATGCTTTGGCCTGACAAATGCATAAAGCATCCTGTCCAGAAACATCCCTTTAACAAAAAGTACAAAACTTGATTTTGCTCACTTAGTTAATTATTGACTAAGTATTTCTTAAACACAGAGCTTAATAAAATGGAATATAATTCTTAGTGGAAAGAGTTATTTTCTTCAAAATCACACCACTACTTATTATCACTACTTATTATGCCATGGTTATGCTGCAGTTACAACAGAGGATTGCATGTCATTACCCACTATATCAGCAAGCAACCCAGACATATGACAATACCTGAACCAAATAGTATTGGGTTTCTCTTTTTTCTTTGTTTTAACCAACAACCAGGATTGTTTAAACCCTGTGGGTAATAGGATGCTTTCTACATAGCAATGGCCTTACAGTGCAGTTCACAAGCGCCACTGGTGTGGATTTTACCTACTCGCATTTCCACACACCTGAGATGTCCCCCCTCTGTCAGACCCAGCAGTAATCAGTAATTTATTACCCAGCAGCTGAGCTATGTGCTCAAAGCTTGTGGATACTAAGGAAAACCTCCCACTGATGAAGTCCCCCATAATGGTCTCCCAGCAAGCGTTCCATTTCCTTCTTGCTCCTCCTGGCAACTGCTTGACAGAGGATTAGCAGCACTTCATAGGAAGCCACTGGGTTATGGAGAGACTCCTGATATTGTCATCAGGTACCTGGACCTCAGCTGATGGTGAGAACAGACCTTGAGCATGGCTTGGAGACCTGTCACACACAGAGATACTCACATGTCCCCAGTGCTTGGCCTCCTTGCACCAGTATGGACTGGGACACCTTCAGTCATCAATACTCATGAACTGACCTCGTGTCCCTCAGTGGCCCTGTTGTTCTACATACAATCTTAGCACAGAAAACACCAGCTAGAAAAGTCTGTAACCAAACACCTTTGGACAGGTTTTAGGGACTTCACCCCTTTGCAGTTTGCTCATTATCAGTCCTGTCCCGCAGGGTATGGCAGGCTCTGGGCTCTGGCTCCATTCTGTGGAGAGCTGCATCCATCGCAGGGACATCCACGGGAGAGGGGCAGCAACAAAAAATGCTGCATGGCTGTGGTCTTGCCTCCAGTGACATCAGGATGATTTGGATTTCTGATCCTTCCTTTGGATGCTTTTCTGCTACTGTTTTGAGAAAACGCTCACATTGTGCCCTTATCAACACTTCTGGGAAGGCAAACTTTGCCATCCTCAGAGAAAGCCAGCCTACAGGTGTGGAATAATGTGTGAAACCACTTCAGCTTCAGTATTCCAGGTGAGATCTTCTCTTTCTTTGAAAACATCAAAAAATTCCACTACCTGACCAGCATGAACACATTGACTTTCAGCACTATGTGTCACCTCTGAAGCATTGCTTCTGTACCATAGAGCAAAAAATATGGAATCCAGTGTGTATATAATTTCTTTTTAAATAGAATTAGTATGTATATAATTTCTTCTAAGCAGTTAAGACAGAGGAAACCCCACTTGATCTGCTTGTGCGAAGAAAACTAACTTGGTTTTTAAAAGGCTGCTTCTTCCAAGAAAGGGATGGAAAGACCACATTCTTTAATAAAAATATTTTTGCATTCAGTGTTGCCCTTTTACTTCCTGAGAGGTACTCATACAGGCAGATCCAGATAGCCTGTAGTCTGAGTCACAGGTGCAATTTTTAGGGAGAGTGAGATTTGATCGTCCTCCTCCACACCTCGTGCTTTCCAGTAAAAGCTGAAACAATCCCACAAGCGCCGCTTTTCACGGAACGCAAATCGAAAGGAGCGTGTTACACAGGAGAAGGTTGCAGTTTATTTTGGGCTTGCTGTGTCATCCAGGCTTGGCCTGAGGCTCACCCTGTAACCAGCAGCCTTGGCAGCAAGTCACAGTGGCAGCTTTTTAGGTTAGAGAGGCCTCGCTCAAGTGTCTGCAATCAACATTTCACAGCCGAAGAACCGACACTGACTAATCCCCACTTTTTTCTCAGCCACACTTTCATTCAGTTAATTAACTTTGTTTTCCTTTGATTTGTTTGCAGACAACAGAAAACTATTTAAACAAAGACTTCTACCAAGAAGGGTTATTGATGTTAAAAGGGAAAGGAAATTGCCTAGCATTTTCTGCAAAGAACTTCAAAAAGAAGCAGTTGAAGGAAAGCACTGAGCTAATTGTATTCTTTCAAAGCCAACACTAACATCTTTCAACTTTCTTATCATTTTAGGAGCACTAATTATTAGCTGTGAGCCAAACACCAAATTTTTTTCTTTTTAATATATAAAGCAACAACCAGCACTTTGTGGTACCTTCCCCAGCACACAGCTGTTTTCCAGCCCCCAGATGAGACACATAGCACAGGTTCACCAGCCCCAAGCAGGGGCTGGTGGTCACCCACAGCTGGGTCTATCACAGCTGGGCAAGACACAGTGGTCTCCAAATTCTGTGCAGGGGTGTGAGAAATCCCAGATGGCATTGGGGTAAATTAATCTCACTTTGGTTGTCAACTCTGTGCTCTCTCTTGGCCCTAATGACATTAAATAACATTAATTGCAATTTTTTTTTCTTCTGATGACTGATTTTAGCTCTGGTGCTAACATTCATAAGCACATCACAACAGCCAAGATGTACTGCTACTTCACATGTAATGTTATTAGTAGAGAGAACTTCAGTGTCTCAGGTCATCCCTCATTAGTTTATGATTAGCTACAAATAAAGTAGACTATTTGGGGGTGGAAGGGTTTCAAGTTAGACACCATATTTTGATCTCATAATTTAAAATACTTGTACCGTTTTCAAAGTTTTCTTAATCTGTCTGCTGCTGACATACCTTGTTTAAGTAAGCAAATAAAAACATCAGGCTTATCTTTGAAGCTGATTACTTTCAAATACTTTTCAAAGCTTTTCCTTTCATGTTTTCAGAACCAACTCGCCAAGGACAAGTAGTAAACATTTTCTTTCACCTTCTGACTGAGGTTTATTTACTTATTTAATGGTCTGTTCACTGTAATTGCTCATAGAGAGCTTAGGTAATACAGAATATTGTAGTGTTGTATTTTGGTTTATCTCAGTTTCACTTGAATTAGGTAGAAATGCTTAATAAATAAAATGGGCAGTGACAGAAATACAGTGTCATGAGAAATAATATTTTCAAGTGCTTACTCAGTGAAATAAGATGCAACGGGCAAAAACTGATGCACAGAAAGTTCCACCTGAATATGAGGAAGAATTTCTTTATTGTGCAGTAGCCAAGCATGGATCAGATTGTCCAGAGAGCCTGTGGAGTCTCCCTCACTGGGGATATTCCAGAACCCCCTGGATGCCCTCCTGTGTGACCTGCTCTAGGAAACCCTGCCTGAGCAGGGAGGTTGGCCAGATGGCACAATGTGGTCACTGTGCATCCAGAGTAGAAATCTCACTTAAAAACATGTCACCCAATTGATCAGATGTTTTCAGAGATACTGACTTGAGAAAGAGAGATGCTAAAATGAGCAATAATAGAAATAAATTTACCATCTAACCAAAGTGAGATTCCCTAAAAACACAAAACAGTGAATACTGGATACTTCTCAGAA
The DNA here is from genome assembly GCA_013397075.1 of Rhabdornis inornatus. Taxonomy (NCBI): domain Eukaryota; kingdom Metazoa; phylum Chordata; class Aves; order Passeriformes; family Rhabdornithidae; genus Rhabdornis; species Rhabdornis inornatus. The sequence continues at coordinate 3,933,310 of VWZS01008918.1, forward strand.
GTGTTTTAAAGTAATTAAAAAATGCCTTTCACATAATAAAGGTCCTTCTGAGTGTCTTGGCAAGCTACTTCATGAGTATAAGCTCAGATCAAAGATACAAATCAAATAATAAAACTTATTTTGGAAGGACAGTTTTATGTTTACGAAATAAATTTCCATCCATTTCATGTATGTAGCTTATTTCCCTTCATCGGTTTGCTTTCTAACTTTAATAGAGTTGAATATTGCTGTCTTGTTCAGCCAAGTAAATGCTGCTGATTTCAGGGGAGTGCTCTGACATGGTCAGTTAATACCAGAGATTGAACTCAAGCAATGGTTTTCCTTCACTTTGTATGAAAAAGGAACTTAAAGACAGAACTGCCTTAATGCAAGCTGTGCTCATACTGTAGAGAATAGGATTTTCCTAAGAGATTTTGGGTTGTACATTCTCTGTTTTTCTACATTACTAAATGTAAACTGAATAACCACTGCTTGTTGTTGAGAAAGATTTGCGTATAAAATATCATACATGCATTGTAAAGTGAAAGCATTTTTGAGATTTTTTTTCCTTCCCTAATGGCTATATTGTTCATAACTTGTATTTGACTGGAAAAGTTTTTAAAAAAGAGCCATACTAGTGCTCAGTTTCTGACTCCCTTTCAAAGGATCTGTTATGTTTACATAAATGTACATATAAATTTGTGCATATAAATATCTACATGCAAATATATATTATTGCTTATACATAAATAACATTTCTTCTTATAATAACAGCAATTTGTGTTAAAAATAAACTAGACAGGGATATTTCTCAGGAGTGTTTCTTGAACTAACTTGCAAAATCTTTAATTCTAAATGAAGGCTCCTAAATAACTAAAAGTAACTACAGAATACAATAGCTCTCATATCCCATCAATTCCATTACAGAGAAAATGTCTGGGATTCTTGAAACATTCTAATCACTACCGTGCAGCTTTTAGCATAATTTGCCTTACCTGAGGAGATTTATAGCTAAAACACAGAAGTATGGAATGATAAATTTGTCAGTCCTGGATAGGTCACCTCAAACATCCCTCTGGTGATTCTAAAATACTTTTAGAACTTTTCCTTAAGGACTTACTGTAACAGATGTTCCCAAAGTGCCATGGGCACTGTTAGTGCTTTGCTTACATTAGACACTCTTCCTGATATGTAAAATTGGTCCTGCCGAAATTCAATTTCATGTATTTCCTACTGGTTTTGTCTTGCAAAGTGAGAATAAATACTTCCACTTTTATGTAGCAGAATGTTACAAGTTCTGTAGTCAAACCCTAAACCCCAGCTATGGTGGAGCAGTGCCCCTGTCCCCCTGCCCCATCTCCCCTCACTGTGGTCTCAGATAAGTTCTTTATGTCTTGGCCTTTACAAACAACACCAGGGCTCAGCTCCTCTAGAGCTTATCAGAATCACTGTCTGCTCCCAGGAACTAGAGTCGATTAAGTACAGCCTTGGAAACTTATCTTTCTTGCCTGAATGGTAACTCAAGTGGAATAACAATTTTGTTATTGAACTTTCAAAGAAAGTTACTTACCTAAATTGCAGTCAGGATGGACAATTATTATGTCTAAGCCAGCTCTCTTGTGGCCCTATAAACAGCCTTTCTGAGACCCTTTGAACTCTCCTGGACTGCGGGGAGCTGGGAGCTGAAACCATCAACCTCCCTCTGACTGGGGCCTCCCAGAAGGAGAAAACTCTCAAGTTTGCTTTACCTGGACAACCTCCACTGAACAATAGTGACACAGCCTGGGCTGATTCCCCCACTCGTCGTGGGGAAGTCCTTTACCCTCTGAGAAGATGCTAAGGCATATGACATGAACACTTCACTGAGCTTAGAGGAATTTTTCACAGATTTGTATTTTGTACAGACTTCCTTAGGTGTGTGCATGCAAGTGTGTGTCGGTTACAGTAAACGTGCTATGAACTTTGCCCTCCTAGATCCTTAAATACTTTAGATTTGTAAGTTAGGCCTGTAAGTGTTGTGCTACAGTAAATCCTATAGAATCTTTTGTTAAATTTTTTGCCTTAAGCTGTCCATTAAGTGCTGTTAAACATTTAGGCTTAAGGTGTTGGTGAAGTCCAGGGCTCAGTCTGGCGAGGTGTCTACTCTTAACCTTGCAACTAAATGGGAGGGTCTCCCTTATTCCTTTTTATCCTCTCCTTTCTTACCCTCACCCTTACCCTTACCCCTACCCTTACCTTTACCCTTAGCTTTATCCTTACCCTCCCCCCACTCACTGTAGATAGTTTTTGTGTTGATTTTGGGTTTAGATTGATTGATTTTAGATTTTAGTTTGGTTTTTATGTGTGTGTTTTAGCCATCAAGTAAAAAGTAGAGTGGACCTTGCCAATGAGCCTTGTCACACTTTCACTTTCATATGAAACATGCTTTTCCAATACCTTTGCCAGCGATTCTTTAAACAGCCTAAAACACTCATTCACGACACAGCTGTCTCAACCTTCCCTCATTTATACTGCACAATGCCAGTTCTTCCCAGAATTTCCTCTCCCCAGTCACGTTGTCTCCAGATTGCTCTGCTCTGGCTTGTCTCTGCACCTCACCTGAAGGGAGGTGTCCAAACCAGTACTCAGTTTCCAGAGGAGGCCTCTCCAGTGCCAAGCAGAGCCCAAGGATTACTGTGTGTTTCCTACAGGCAGTAGGAAACCTGGGCTGGGTGTTGGCATGGCTCTTCCAGAATTATCTCATTCCTTTGGATATCTCTGACTGTTGCCATGCTGCAAAGTAGGCAAAATCCCTTCAATACTTTTGAATTTTTCCTGTTGATCTGAGTGGGTTTGGGAACAGAGTTATCCAAATCTTATAACCAAATCCTTAATGGAACTTAAATTCCAGGTAAAAATAAATTACAATAAAAACACCCCTAGTCCCCCACCTCCAAAATCTCAGAAAGTTTTGTACATATAGGCAACATAAACCAAATATTAATGTTGAAAGAAAATGAAAAGAACATTATGCTTTTAAGAACCTCAGAAGGGGAGTAGTCAGTGTAATCACCTAGCCTGTCCATGTACGTGTGTCAGTTATAGTCAAGCTAAATCCTTTTTCTTTTCCAAGCCTAACACAGTGAATGATCATTATTAAATATTTCTTTCTATTCTTCTGGTGCAGTGTGACTCTAGATCTTGTTTAGAGTATACTAGCCAGAGTATATACTATACTCTGAAGGAACTATAAGGTCATTATAGCTATTTCTGTGATCTTTTGTGCCAGGAGGTGACATACTTTACACAGGAGGTGATTTTCACTTCACACAACCCCTGAGAGTTTGATGGGGCTATTATTCATATACTACGAGCAGAGAGCTGAAGCTCAGATAAAATTCAGTGTTGTCAAGTTTATAAACTTATTTTAGATTCCCTACTAGGAACACCCTCTTGGAAACACCAACACTTTTTAGAACGCTTTTCAAACCTGACTTCATTTGCTGCAATGAGTGCTCAGTTTTGGAAAATCTGTCCCCATATGACCCAAGATGAGCAATCAGAAAATGAGTAATGTGCAGTAAAGGCTACTGATGAAAAATTTGGTTGAAGTGAATTGCTTGGCTCCATCAAAAATGCCACTGAGGCAAAGATGTGGATTCTCATAGCATTTAGTTGTCTTAATGATTAAACCATCTTTTCTCGACACTTATCTTCCATTGACCACATAACTTTGGACTTCTATATGTAATAAGGCAAGAAGCCAATCTGCAGCACACTCATTTCCTGCATGATCCTCATTCATTTCTCAGCCACTGTTTGCCATTGTACTGGAGGAAGTAGGTTCGTAGGAAAAAAAGTTATTGTAGGTAAATCATAAAGATAGGCCTGTAGGGAGAAATCTGGCAGTCACTGGGATCATCTAATTCCTCAATTTGTGTAGGTCAGACTCATTTCACCCAGTTTTAGATACCTAATTCTGAAGAAGTCTTTTATGCTCTAATTTTCTCTCACAGTTGTTGGAGAAAAGTCTGGCTAATCTGCACAAAAGTCTATTCAGGGATGTCAAAATGCTTGATTCTCCATACACTATAAAAACGGAGTTGATAAAACTCAGTTTGTACTTAAACACAAAGTACTTACATACCCATCAACTCCCAGTTGCTTCCTCCTTTTCTTTGTTTAATTTTTTCTCTCAGTCTTCCTGCTTTCTCCTGTTCAGGTGTCTTTGCCTAGCTCTTCCCCACAGTACCTTTTATTTCTACCTTTTTGGTAAATCTCCCAAGAAGTCTGTAAGCCGTCTCCTCAAGACCCACCCCTTTTCACTGACCTTTTCACTTTTCTTTCCGAAAAGAAAAAGGACTTCAAGAGCTGTTGTCCTATAGATATCCAAATCTCTATGGCATTTGGTGATGAGAACATTGTTGGGTCATATATTTGGATCATCTTTCTGAGACCTCTCAAGGTCACAGTGCCAGTTTTTTCCAGCTGTTCATTCTCCATCTAGATGGCAAAAATTCTGTGCCTGGCAAGAAAAATAGGTCTACCTCAATTATCTGTCCTCAATTATCACATTGTAGGAGCCTTCCTGCAACTTTTCTTAAAATTATTTTTTACCTGACAATTAAAGTGTCTTTTTTCTCATAATATCATTCTGTGCAATTGGTGAATATATTTCTCGTTAATGCTCCCTCCACTCCCAAAAAAGTACCCTTGAGCAGAAAATTGACTTGGACAATATCACTTTTGAATTCATAATGTTATTATCAGCTGAAATCAGGGACAACCAAACTTATCTGTTTTGCTATATCAGCTACAGATAATAAATGATCATTGGCAGTGAAATACATTTGCTGCAATTTTGTATTCATAAGCTGCACTGAGACAGGAATAGATATAAAATTGATACAGGACTGGTCCTAAAGGAGAGTAGAGGGTTATAAGGCATTTCCTGGGGTTATGACCCGTGCCATGGGAATGCACATGCCCTGTGGCTAATGAGGGCTGGGGGAGATGCATGAGCACAGCCCCCTCTTCCCGCTTTGCTCATTAGCCTCTGCCTCTGGGGACAGGGGAGGAGGGGGGGAGAAGTACCCAAACAAACAAAGGAAATTTTAACCCCAGCAGACTGTACTATTTAAGGTTTCATAAAGCACTTTGAAGCACTAACAAGGAAGTTCCTAAGCAAACAAATACTGTTATTGTACTGGAAACCTTGCTAAGCCAGTGGATGTGGCTCTGGTTACGATCTGAAGCTGCCTCTGGAAACCTAAGGAGCCATGTTTGGTGGGAAGGGTACAACAAAAAGAAAGGAAATTATACATACAAATGGACACAAATTCAATGTGCTCTGCTAGAGTATATAAACAAGTGATTAAAAAGTTTAAGTTTTATATTCAGTGAATTTTAAGGTAATATATTGCAATAAAGAGGTATTTACCAGAAAGCCAAAACAGCTAAAGGTGCTGTAGGTCACAGTACAGCTGACACACAGGCACATGAAGAAATTCTGCAAATTTAAAAGACTTTGCATTATCAAACATCCACATTTTTGAATCATTCTTAGAAATGAATCAGTGGAAAATCTTGAATCCTATGATTTTTACAGGGCAATGAAAACAGAAGGACAGAAATAAAAAAAATTGAATTTTCCCTTGAAGGATGCCTTCTAGATTAATTCGTAATTTTGGTAAAGACAAAATTATGTCTATTTCTCGAAGTGTTAAAAAACACTTCAAGAAATCAGACTGTTTGCCTTGTTGTCTAAATTCCAGCACCTATTGTCTGAAACTAAATCATTCAATCCCTCTAATCCATAATGCACGGAATTCTACCAACATCTGTGGTGTTTCATTTGTGATGGTGAGTGTACCCATCTGAGGTTACAATAAGACCATAGTATTGATTTGCAAATTGATGGTAGGGTTGAATGCTCTCAAATTTTATTTAATATGTACATTTCACCATAAATAATAGAAAAAAAACCAAAACAGTCTGATAAAAACAGTGCAAATGTAAGAAGGAATAAGTAAATTGCTTGAGTTTTGGGAAAAAAAGTGAAAGTATAAAAAGAAAATAAATAAATGTAGAGACATACAACAGAACCCAATAAATCTGCAAGAAGCACAAGTGACAAAACCCAGGAGAAAAATCTCCCCTTAATATTCTGCTTTGGAAAGTTCTGAAGAACTTCCTAGAACTGGAAGTTCCAAATATTTACAGATATATGTATTTATATATACACATCCTGTAAAGTTTTGCAAAGAATATTTTGCTGGTTGCTGTAGTACTGAAAGAACTAGACTCATTTTCAGTTGAAAAAATCTCATTCATTTCATTACAGAGGAATCTATCATAATTAAAGCCATTACATTATTGAAAATTTTATCCATTAGTTTTATTTCTGAGAATATTTTTCTAGGAATAGCTGTGATATATATTTCCCTCTGAATTACTATGGAAAAGGGAAAGTGTTTGAGAAAGTTCATGTGCTTATTCATTTTTCGAAATATTTTAAAGAGTGCCTGTAGACACACTCTTAGGTAAAAGTCTTGAATATATCCATTGCTTTTGGGCTTATCCTTTTCAGGTGAACAAAGATTTCTATACCCTTATAGAAGTTTAGTGCTCCATGCACCACTTCTGCAACAAGCCATTTAGAATGGTATTAAGAATTCTGAATATTCAGCATTAAACCAAATGATTTCTTGCATTTGTTAAAAGAGAAATTTCTGTATCCAGCTGTGGTAAATACTTAAAAAAACCCCATTCCTTCCTGGATAGAATGCTAGGATTTATTCATAAGAATTGTATGTCTCAAAATTCACATGGAGAATGCATTGGTGGTGTTGGTAAGGGCTCTCTGTACAGATAGAAATCCTGCAGACTCCATTTTCCACTGAACTCATAGATCACAGTGATCACCCTCTAATGCAATGTTTTGAGAAACAGCCAGTTGTGCCGAGGGCTATAGGACTAATCAATACCTAATGGTTTCTAGGGAAATTTAATATCCTAAGTCAAGCATCTTCCTGCAAAAATTCATTGGACAGGACTTTTATTTTCACAGTTAATATAAATATTTGCAGGCTGCAATCAAGAAACTCATAGCTTTTGAGATTTGTTTCTTAGCTGTAACAATTTGAACTTGTTCAGGTTCCTGAAAGATATAACATCTCAAATCCTTCCATTATTCATTCTGTATTGCAATTGAAATCACCTTTAGGATTTATTTCTCTGCTTTTTCTTTGACTTTTCACAAAAATGTTCTGGGAAAGCTGAGAATTAGCACATTCCCCACACATACTACTAGACAAAGTGCCTCTCTAGAGTAAACCACCTTTGAATTTAAAGTCAGATATGTTAAGTAAGAGTTGTTTTATTTAAGTACTTTTGTGACGTACATTATGAATATAAAGCCACTATATCAGCTTTGAGTAGGACTGTATATAAACCTTTTAAAGCTGTATCCTGCTTAAGATGATAGAGGAAATCTTTGCATGAATTACAGCTTCAGGCTGCCCAGAAGGAATCTGTTGCCCAGAATGTGGTTAAACAGTTTTTTTTTTAATTCTAAAGGCTCTCAAATACAAAGGATTTTTGCAGAGCTCCCCATTCTTTTTTCTTCTATTCTAAACTGTAGTATGTGAGATAAAGCCTCAGTTTCTAAATATTTCCAGACACTTTTCTGTTGTTGTAGAAAAAAAGAAAAGAAGTTTTGAGATCCGCCAAAAGTAATGTAACTCAAATTTGATGGCAATACTGATTTATGAGCTTTCTGTATTCGTACCACAGAAGTAACTTGGTAAAAATGATCTTCCACTGGTGAATCTTACTGTGTTTTCTATGTGTCTTCAAGGGGCTAAAAATTTAGGAAGAACAGATCCTCTCATCTTTTTTTATGTTAGTGTTATTCATAAAACAAAACACTGAGTAGTCAAAAAACAACCAAAAAACCATCAACACCACCACCACCAAGAAAACCCCAAACCAACCAAATAAAAAACCAAACCAAACCAAACAAACAAAAAAAGAAAGGCTATTTATTTTTCTCAAGCAGGATATTTTTCAAAAATTGGAATAATATAACTTTAAGTGTGAGTCCAAAAATTCCCATGAGATGTTGTGCCTGTATTACTAATTATATTCTAGTTTACACAGAATCACAGAAGATGCTGAGTTGTGAGGGACCCACAAGGATCATCAAGTCCAACTCCGGTCCCTGCATAGCTCCATTCCCAAGAGTCACACCCTGTACCTGGGAGCATTATTCAAATACTTCTTGATCTCTGCCAGGCTGGAGCTGTGACCACTTCCCTGGGGAGCCTGTTCCAGTGCTCAATTTTGAAATCTTTTGTATTTTTAATGAAAAACTTGAGTTCTGACACAATATATATTTATGGTAAATATAGCCTATAGACCTACACATGTTTTAGAAAATCTCTTGGTCTTGGCTTGAAAATGAATGGGTATGAGAGCAGATAATGTGAGCAAAATGCCAAGTCTTTCCATTTCTTTCCTCATTGGCAGTGAATGGCGAACCTCTTTTGGAGTGAATTACTAGCATGATGCCAATAGATTGGAATGCACAGCCTGTTAATCATCCTTTGCATGTCTCAAGCATTATCTGTAAAACTATTGTTGAGAATGAAAAATTATTACTCATCTACCTTCAAGTCTTCACAACTGTAGTAAATGTAAAGTATCAACTGCTTCAGGCCTAGGGGAATTACTTTGTGCTTCCTGCAATTTCTTCAAAATTAATAAAGTTATAAAGAAGCTTGTATAATAATTAATTGCATATTTTATTTCAGAATGTCCTATTAAATTCTGCCATTTCATAAATAGCAATTTAAATAACTGGAACTGTAGAGAATTAGACAGACAACAGTAATTCTGACTTTGTACCAAGAGCTCCCTTCATTCTGTGGGAGTGAATCAGTAACTGACAACCAACAAATCTATATTGTTTGTTGAGAAATAATATAGATATTAAACGTTTTGGATAAAGGATCCCTTTTCAGAGGCCAAAATAATGCAGGATGAATAATCGGATTACCAGTAATAAGATGCCAGATTCACAGATCACTTATTGAGATTGAAACTGTTTAACTGGCAGTAAAAATAAAAGTTATAATAGATCAGTACCTCTTTCTTGGCTAATTTTTACTGCAGTGGTTGCCAAAATATTATTAACATTGTTAACATTGATAACATAGTTACCTAGGAAAATATTGGCTCAGCTGTCCTCAGTATAAGATATTACTCCCATTAAACTCAAGTTAAGCTGAAGTCTTGTTTTCTTCATTTAATTGTAAAACCTGAATGATGAAGTGAAATTCATACTACAGATAAATAAAAGTCAGTCCTGTAGACCTCAGCTTGTCTCATTGACGTTTTTCTACTCTGTGGTTCATTTTCAGTCTAATATGTACTGCCACCAGCTCTACACCACTATTGCTGATTAAAATGACAATTGCAGCATGTCTGTCTCTTCAATTCACTGAGCTTCAGAGTGGATAATAGCAACCAAATACTGAAGAAGGACTTGTCAAGAATTTTCATTTGGCTTCAAGATAGCTGTTTCTTTCACTTATCCCTAGTGAAAATATTAATAAAATCACGATTAATTTAAAAGGGAAAAAAAAGGCTAATAATTTTCAGCTGAAAATTAAGAATTTTTAGTCTAAGTTTAGTTTAAAAGAGTTGTGAGCAGTTAAAGTCATGACTATATTCTCCTGTCAAATGTCACATCCCAAAATGTATCACAGTATTTTCCCCCAGCTGAGTCAGTATTGTTAATACATTCTGCCACACTGTACTATTCAGAGAAGGGAATGAAAATCTGGTACAATTACAGCTCCATAAATACTATGGACACTTCTGAAATAAGTAATTTCTTTATGAAAAAATAACCTATATTTCCAGCACTTGTGATCTTCACTAAAAAAAAAAAAGAAAAAGAAAAACGAAAAAGGGATTTCCAAATAAATAAAAGATACTAAAAAGATACTATAGTACTATAGCCATTTATCCCCAAAAAGAAACCATTTTCCACAGAAATTTTGTTAGCACATGGAGATGTATCATTCTGTTCTTATGTCTTTTGGTGATTCAAAATATAATAGATATATACATGCCCATTTTTACTAATTTTATAAACTGAACTTCCATCATAAAACTTCCTGTATAAGTTTACTTACTATTTTCTGCTTTAAATGTGTTATTTTCTTGAAAAATATAAGTAAAGGTAGCAGAAACATTAACACATCTGCCAATGGCAAAAGTCATAGGCAATCTAGGCTATCATGGAAGTGACCTATTGATCAACCAGCCATAAAGTTAAATCATTCTTCTACACCACTTACCAATAACAAAAATATCATCAGAATTAAGGGTTGTCCCAACTGATTGTGAACTGACATGAAAGACATGAAGATTGCATTTCTCAATATAACATTTCATTGCAACACATAATCACCCACTCTGTAGCAGATGAGAAAAATAAATAATTTAGTTAATGTGCAGAAAGGACAGGAGTGTTAGGATCAGAGAATTATAATTTTGCCATCTATGCTTGTTGTTCGTTCAATATCCACTTTATAGTAGGATTCCCCTGGTATTTCATGCTCATCATGCAATTACTGCACCTGGCAAATGGATATGAAAAAGAGAATTTCATGCCCATTGTGATTATGTTTTGTAGTTTGAAGCAGGATGCACAGTGGGACTCAGTGACTCGGAGGAAAGTCAAGAAGCTGCTATTTCTTCCAAAGGCAATAGAAAAGAACCAGATGAAAAAGTCAGAGAGGCAGAAGATAGGAAAAGCTCACACATTTTTACTAACACACTCCTAGGATTACTATAATGCTGAGATAATAGACAGAAGCTATTGGGAATATGCTGCAATCACAAGACCTGCTCATTAAACTCCATTAAACCTTTTGTACTTTTCTTTTTGTCTATCAATAATGCAAATTAAAATTGGTTTTCAAGTAGTATTGCCCAGAGTGCATTATTCTGCCTACTTGTCTCCTTTAAATATGCATCAACAAAAATCCTAGGCAAATGGGTCCATAATCAGAATTGTCAATTTGAATTAAACTACACTGCAGTTATTTAACCGCCATGGTCAGGCTCAGATAGTGAATAAAATACATAAATATTATTTTGGACAGAAAATATTTAATTAAATATTGCAGAGTTATGTTTAGTTCTTGATGTATTTAGTGATATACTGTCACAATAAGATCTGATAGAAAGTGTGCAATAGCTTATCTTATGACAACTTTGAAAAGATGAAGGACTTCAAAGAAATATCTTCATTTGGGTTACAGCTGGCCACAAAACATCTCCTTATAAATTATATGCAGTTTCAGCTTAATGTACAGGGCAACAACACTTGAATTACTGAGATTTTCCTATGAGAACTCTAACCACAAGATACTAAAACTTTTTGCCTCTTTCTTGCCAAAGAAATCTGACTTGTCTTTTGCATGTTCGCTGAGATCACAATAAATCAGCTTGTCACTGTCAGCCCTTCAGAAGAGACTGTTGTTTCATCACTAAGGCAGTTTGGACAATGAATAGGGAATTAATCCATAAGCTTCCATTTATTTTTTGTCGGGGAGAACTCTCTAATGCTCAGACTTTGTGCAGAAGTGACTTCACCATTTCTATAGTAATTTTCTATGCTTAATTGGAATCCACACAAGTGTAAGTTCTGGGTTCTCTTATGGCCTGAAAACCTTATGATAAGACATGTTTCATGGAAGGTGGTTAATTCCACCTGATAGAGAGTCCTGTTTTAAAGTATTAAAGATTAAAAATTTCATTTTCAAAAAAAAAAAAGAAAACTTGATGAATCACATAATTGTTTGAGAAGCAGAACATTTTTTCCTTTTGGATAGTAATTGTAAAGCAGTTAGTGGAGAAGAGTACAAAAGTCAGATGAATGGAAGAATTTCTCCTCTTTTAGAAAAAGGTGCCAGAGGCACAGGGTAGAAGGCAGATAATGGGATTGGATCACCACCAAGGTCAGTTACAAACTTTAGGCTTCAGATCTCTGTGTTCAGGTCGGCTAAAACTAGAATATGACCTTAGCGAGCATGGCCACAAAGATAACCCTTTCCTAGTGCTGATAACAGAACATCTTTATTTCTGAGGGATCATGAGAGTCGAACAATTCCACGAGGGAATTGTGTTGGGAATTACAGAGCGTGGGAAGTGAGAAGATCCAAAGCTCCCTGGAGTGTAACTTTTGCACTATTTTTGTTTGTTTTTTCAGAACTAACTGTCTTTGGAGCACATTAGCTGGTTTCAGGTCCAGAATTCACAGTATTTTACAAACATTCCAGCTTGGAAGACTTCATAAATATTGGGCCTGATCCCTTTCTCATGACATCAGCTTTGTTCATGCAGTCATGGCCTCTCTCTTAATGACACCGCTTTTTTTGTTTGTTTGTTTTATTTTTTGTTTTGTTTTGTTTGGTTCTTTGTTTGTTTGTGTTTAGTGTGGGGTTTTTTGGTGTTTGTTTGTTTGTTTTAGTGGTTTTTTTTTTTTCCCTTCACAATAGTGGAATAGAGGAGGTTCAAGTTCTTGTTTCAGATGAAAACCTTGACTCTGGCTAATGCCAGAATTGCTACAATTGCTTAAGGATAGATGTATGTCTGAGCAGTAGCAGTTAAATTTTGAACACCACGAAATATACCTGTAAAATGAAGCATGACGTGTGTCACCTGTATCACATTTATGAATCAGAAAATCTTTACTTTTTATTTCAAGTGGTACCTTGCAAACTTTTTTTTTTTAACTAACCATTCCATTTTAATACTTTTTGCACACTGAGGCTGAACAAGGACAAAAGTATGTTTCACTGGACTTTGGACCAACACTGGTCATAATATAGCTCTCATTCAGTTGGAAATGACACTTTTAGATCTGTGAATTTCAAGGTGTAGTACATGGAAGGCAAGGCACTTGGAGCCAGCCTATTCCTAAGATCATCAAAAACACAGGAAAGAGGTTTTCACTCAGGCCCTTTTATACCCCTGATTCTAACACAAGTATAATCCAAATGATTTTTAAGGAACTGTTGAAATGTTTCAAATTAGGTTTGTGCTTACTCAGTTGAGGCCTGTGGAGGCAGAACATATACTGGAAGAAATTTTTCCATTAACATCAAACATTTTTTGCATCCCCTCCTTTTTAAAAAGGAAAGGAAGAAAAGAATTGAGTAATGCTTAGTGTGACTTTCCTCCTGTGGTTTGCTTTGTTTTTCAGAGACATTCCAGAAATGTATTCCAGATGTTTTCAAATCCTTGTAACTTGTTTTCCATACTATATATAACCTTTTCTACCATATCTGTTCTCTTTCTCCCTCTCTTTCATCGGTTACTGTCTCTATCTTTTTTCTCTTAGTTGTCTTAATATTTTTTTCACTCAGAATTCCAGAGGAGTTAATTTGTATTCTTTCAGCAGTCCCACTTGGAAACGTGGCTTATGTGCTAGAAGACATATTGTTCCATGCACTAATATCTCTTGCTTTCTGAAATTATTAATTAAATAACATTTAATTGCATTAGCTGGATTTTCATAATTGTAAAGGATATCAAGTTCTTGCTCTCAAAACACTAAATAGGCTTTTGAATATTAAATTGACATCACATTTAGGCACACATGCTGTCTGATAAAACACAAATTACAGTCTTATCCTGTGCCCACAATATAAAGTGTGTCTAAAAAACTGTCTCTTTTGTTTAGCTCATTATAAGGCAGTTGCTTAATAATTCTTTCCATAAAGGTTGCTTCAGCATTTTTTGGCAGTTTTGTTGTTGAAAAATGCTGCTGTCACGAAACAGAAAGTGACTGTCAAGCCCTCAGACGGAGAAAGTAATTTTAGTGAAGCCCAGGATATTTTTCCAATTATTCGGATGAACTTGGTCAACATTCCTTTCTCCACATGAACTAAACACGTGAAATTTCACCCTTCTCCTCAGGAGCTGCTGCTTGGCAATGATGTTTATTCACTCCTTCCTGAGGTTACAGTTTTGCTCCACAGAGCTGATGGGAAACTGCCACTCTCCAGTGTTATTGCTGGAAGAAAAGCGTATGGGAACGGGCCAGAGCTCCACTGGGGGTTCCAGATGCTCACTGAGAAGAAACAGATTTTTCACAGCCCTGGAGTACCTACTCAGGACTTGTTAAATCTCTCTTTATTTAGGGTGGTGATATTTTTCTTGGTTGACTAAGTAAAAATAGCTCACAGCGGTACTTACAACAATATCTGAGCTCCCTTTTTATTTAACAGGCAGAGAGCCAAACCTAATACGGTGTAAATCAGAGCAGCATTGACTTGCATCAACCAAGGATCCTGCCTATCACTTTCTAACAAATACAGATGGCAAATTTTCATCATAGACATAATTTTAAAAGCTAAAAAGAATAGAAGAAATCACATCATCAAGCTTTTTTTAATGGCAGCTGAGGACTGCCTGAATCCTGAATACAGACCTAAGTAGTGCTCCAAATGATGTGGTTCACTGGTGAGTGGTACTGACTTTTGGAAAGTCAGAGGACATTTTGCTATTGTTTACAATGTGCTTATTCTGTGAGAGAGGAAAATGCTTCAGATGAGAGATGAACTTCCACTAATCTTGAAGTTCTTTGGGATTTGGGATTTAATTATTATTAGCTATTTTATCACAATGGCTTATGGAGAGCTCATCTGAGATCAGGAATCCACTGGGGTAGTTCTTGTACATACATGGAGCCTCAGCTGCTAAAATCTTCAAATCACTTAGAAAAACCCACCAACACAACAACAAACACAAATAAAAAAGCAACAAAACTCAAACCAAAAGCACAGAGAAATATTTTCCCCATTTTACAGGTGAAAAACTCAGATAAAGTTATTTGCCAAAGCCTAAGAGAAGACTGTGGGGAGCTCTTTAATCACAAAAACTTCTTTATCTTCTAATTTAACCCCACGCATTTTTGCAATCCAGACGGGAATGCTTCATTATAAAATGAATCAATCCTGAGCAGTTTCAAAACAGAATAGCTTTGCCATGACTTGTCAAAGGCATAGTAAATACAACTCTGTAAGGAATAGTACACCACTCTGGAAGTGTGCCACCATTATGAGTTTACTTCTGAAATAAAGAAACAAGTTGCCTTTGTTCTAGGATTGAAATGTTCAAATATCAGAGCCAACATTTGTAATGTTTGGAAGGAGAAGGGGGAGAAGGGAAGAAGAGCTTTATTTTGCAAATTCCATTCAAATTGAGAGTTCCAAAAAAACAGAAAAAAAAAAAGTGCTTAGGTGGTAGGCCGGATGCACCATGAATAACAATGTATCCTGTGGATATTTACTACCAAATCATGTTTAACTGAAAGGAAAGTGGGAGTCACCACAGCAAGCAATTCCCATCCGATTTCTTAACATGTAAATCAGGAGCACAGAAAGGCCATTTATGGGAGTCTCAGCAAGACAATGGCCTTCCCAGTGCCAAGTGGTGACATCACACCTCACAAAGGAGAAGGAAGAGGGCTGTAAGTGTAGGCTGCCTTGCCAAGAGCTTTGTTTTGTTTCCACAGAAGAAGAAAAAAAATGGCAAACAAAAAAAAAAAGGAAAAAAAAAGTAGCAATTTTTCTCAAGACTATAACATTACAGACAGAAAAAACAAAACTTTCAAGGAAGTCAGCATGTGACACGGGGAATGCACTTTGCAGCTCTTTTGGTGATTTCAATAGCACTTGTGAAAAATCAAAACTAATTTTGCACTTCCCGTGTCCAAGCAAAATGAAAGCAAACACAAACGCACACACACTCACCCGTGCACCAGCACACCCTCAGAGATGAACCCAAGAAATGCCCTTTGTGCTGCTGAGTGTTTCCCAAATGCAATGCCAACGCCAGCTGTATTTTGTAAACTAAACTCTGAAACATTGCTGCTCTTGAAGTAATGAGGAAATGCATGAATAGTTTGGTACTTATGTCTTCTAAGGAAGCTGGAATTGTTAGTTTAGTGTATAAAGCTCAAGATCTTGAAGAAATTATGTATTTACAGCACCTATCTCCTGAGTAGATTTGGGTCTTAATTGCTTTTAATGTCATTAAAAACTGATTTATTTTTTCTTTCTGCTTCTTACAAATAGTGTAAATATATTCCACCGTTGGAACAGGGAAGAAAGAACTGGAAACTTTCAAGTCTTCTGATTCATAAAATAAGGAAAAAACTTGGTTATTTTTGAATTTACAGGAGCCAGCACTTTTCTCACCTTCTGTTTTGTGGTGATTTACCCAATATCATAATATGCTAGAGAATCCCACAGGAATTATTTCCTGTGCCATACACGTGAAATTTTAATTCCAAAGAGTGTGGACTGTTGCAATAGACAGTACAGATTGCTGAGACCTAAGAGTTTTGGTAAGGAAGAAACACATGTTTTTTCCTAAAAAATATATTTGGTACCATATGATTTTAAAAAGCTTGAGTCCATTTTTGACTTGTGCTGGCAACACAGATGTAGCAGGGCCCTCTTTTTCCCCAAAACATTAAAGCATAATAAAGATCTGCACTGTGATTTTATTCCCAGCAACGGCAAAGATGAAATTAAACGCACACAGAAGTGTATCAGAATGTTTCCCAAGTGATATTTTTTATGACTTAAAAAAAAAGCAAAACAAAAAATTTCCCCAGAAAACAAAGAAAAACAATAACTACAAACACAACCAACCCAAAAACCCCTAAACAAACACCAAAACCACTCTTCACTTTATATACATACTTTTTTTTGTGTGTGTGTGCTGTTCATTGCCCAGTTAAGGTCAAGAAACACTGAGATAGATGGAGAACTGAGCCTTTTAAAGGCTTTTGTAAAAGCCAGCTTTTGTTCAAATCTTCCTCTGGTTAAGGAAAGTTGATACTGAGGGAGTGATCCAAAACTGCACTTAATGAGCAAAAGTGCAACTGTGGTGGAACTTGTATATCTTCATTTGTGAGAGAGACATCCAAAATCATCCTTCCAAATCCACTTTAGGGCCTGAGAGACTATCAGTATTCACACACCCACAGGTGCCTCCATTTCTGCTACTACTTTCCCACACAATTCCTAATGAGCTTATAGGGCAAGACAGAACCATATTCCTGAATCATTGATTTGGTGAATGTGCTTAATACATGCCTAAAATGCAATGAGTCCTCCAAGTTTGAGTCAGGGAACCTGATAAGAAGAGTTTTGTTCTGGAAGTTAAAGCACATGGCAATATCTCCAATATTTGAATTTCTAATGACTTTGTAGAAGATAGATTTAAGCAAAAGCCTTGTTAAGAAATTTAAAATCAAACTCAGAGCCTTATTTAAAAATGTTAAATTATGGAGAAGCACCACTGAATCTTTAATTGAGACTTGCTTGTATTTTATTTAGTCTTAACCAGCAAGTAAGCCAAAAGTCTTAAAAATTGATGGTACATCTTCTGGGGACTTTTAGATTTATGAAAAGGTAAAATAAGCAATATAAAATGAGGGGTAGGAGTAAGCCATGCAGGAGAAATAGTAGGATGCATGTCTCCAGTGGAAAACAGTATATTCTAAACTTTAGTGGTATCCTAAGATGCCTCCAGTCACATGCAGACATACACAATGAACAGAAGGGTCACAGCCTTCTCCATATCTCCAGGAAAAGAGAGATAAACAAAATTTCTGCATTTGAGTTATTTTGTTGTGCCTCAGGTTTTTCCCCCCAAGAAGGTCTCAGACAGCAACTACAGCAGATTGAGATGGCTGAGCATCAGAGCATGATACAACCAGAACCAATGGATTTTTCATTGTCTGATAACAGTACTTTCAAAAGGAGACAGGCCTATAAAATAATACTGGCAACCTTAACAGTATGTATACAGAGCAGACAAATTGGTGAGAAATGTTTATATCTTTATGTGTACAAAATATTTTCTCTCTTTTTTATAGTTTATTGCTAGTATTATTATTAACTGACAAGGAAAGACGTAGGCAGCTATATCTTTAACAGTTTCTGGGAAAAAGCATTTGATAGTGGCTGTTGTGATGTGGAGAACCATGTTATGCAACACAGAGCAGATAAATTTAAACACTAAATATAATGAACTCCTTCCAGGTTCCTTGGCTATGAATGATTTCTGAGTAACAAAATGTGGGTGATATAATTTCAGATTTGAAGTTGCTGTGATATCTCAAGTTCACATGTACCTTCCTCCACCATCTCTATTCATGAAGAAACCAACATTTTTAGAAACAGGGCTCATAGGTGACTGGAAGATTTAAATTAAAATTTTAGTATACATTTCAGAGTCTGTGTATATACAAAACCATTCTCACTTGAGAACATTTTAAGATGTGAACATCAAGGTAAGTAGCATTGCCCACTGTCAAGGTAAAGTACATTTGCATCCTGTACATCCCAGTATCTGCCTACCATGGAATAGATACAATATTTACCATTTGGGTTTACATTTCTCTAGGGGTAGTGTTTTCACTCCATTTATCCTTCTCTATTTTACCTTTAAATAGTAGCACTATTTCTGTATGAAACCTCTGTGGAAATGATGAAACTGAAATTGCTTTGCCTGAGTGTTAACTATATTGGATATTGATTCCATAGTTATCCTTCAATGTAAAACATATAAAGGCTCATCTTTGAATTCAGTGACCATAAATAGGGCCAAAGACCTCCCTGAAACTTTCTGTGGAGGGTCAAATTCCAAATGTTTCTTAGCACTAGTGTTGTACTATTTCCATTTATAATAAGAAGAATTGAAATTAATCTTTCTTTTTATTTTGTTTTAATAATGCATGTTAAAAATTTTAATGCATTTTCTGTCAATAAAGGAAAAAACATCATATTCAAAATTTAGACATAGCAGAGTTATTTGTTAGGAAACTTTGTAGGAGGACAGTAGAAAAAAGAGACAGCTGAACTACCACAAAGTCATTGTAATTTGAGATGTTCCTGGACATGTGTTAGAAAACTGCAAACAGGATGCAGTATTCTGTAAACTTAGAAGCTGTATTTTAAAGACTCCTGTTACATAGCTCAGTGATTTAACATAGTTAAATTGAGGTAGTAAATTAAAGCAGACACAGAAGGGTAGAACAAGGAATATTAAAAATTTACATCATCTTGGAGTATTTATCCACACACAGTGTGTTTTCAGTAACTTTAAATAACTAGTTCAGCAGTTCCACTCTCCCTGCTGAGTATGAGGTATTTGAAACTCATTTACTGAAAGTTGTGTTTTGTGGATTTCCATAGATAACAGGCATAATTCTAAGTTACTAAAAATATCACCAATTGGCTGTCATGCGAGTTTCTGAAAAGCTGCAATAAATGTCTCTTATCTATTTTCATACAAACCTTGGGCTCAACATTATTTTCCTCACTGTGACCTCACTAATTCTCCCTGTCTAGAATTTAATAGGCAGTGACTCTGAACATCCCTGGGGGTTCCAAGTTTGCAGGACAGGAAACTTGCTGACTCTGCTACTCGATGGCTGCTGTGCTCTCCTGTTGATGGGTGCTACACTGCAGTGCTCTCTCAAATGCTGCCCACTTTAGTACAAATAGAAAATGTGCTGCACACTGATGGAGATGGTCAGCAACTCATCGTACCAGGTGTGTGGAGAAATATATAGGTAACTTAAGAACAATATACACTGGGCTGAAAATCTGGCATTTAAAATCTGTTCATTATTTCAGAATGTGTATTTATTTTAATACACAGGCTTCACCAGATAGCGGATAGAGCATCATCATTCATGTTTCAATGGCAAAGAAATGACAAAGAAACAAGCTCAGGAAAAAATTATCAAAGTCAGCCAGAAAACCAAGGACAAGTCTGGAAATAATGCTCACATTTTCAGTCTTTTCCTCAGCACATTATTGACCAGACTAGTAAGCTGAAATGGTAAATTCCATGTGAAATCTGAACCCCAGCTACATTTCCCCAACCCTTGCCAGCGTCGCAGGCAACTAATTTTTTTCAAAGAGATCTTGCATCTCTTGTTCCAGTCCCTGAGGCTCTCTGCTGAACACCAAGGTGCATGGGAACAACACTGCAATTCCCACTCAGATGGTGATGTGTGGTTACAGAAAGATCTGGTGCATGGTATCACAGTCCCCCTCGACCAAAATGAAGATGAAATGGATAGGCCAATGCTAAACCATATT
Organism: Rhabdornis inornatus; assembly: GCA_013397075.1. Lineage (NCBI taxonomy): Eukaryota > Metazoa > Chordata > Aves > Passeriformes > Rhabdornithidae > Rhabdornis > Rhabdornis inornatus. The sequence continues at coordinate 3,953,478 of VWZS01008918.1, forward strand.
ACCTCTTTCTGCTCCTACAGCAGTCTTTTTTTCTGCCATGATTCCTCACAGAAATGAAAAAAGTCAAGATTAATTTGGACCTCCAAAAACACCATATAAAATGTGCCACACAGCACAACCACATAGTGACTCTTGGCCTATAAACCTTTCCCAAATGAGCTCTCTCAGCCAGTTCAAGGAGACAAAGACCCATAGAATACTATTCTGGTAAAATCAAAGTGTTCTGCTGGTCCACTGCTAGCACTGAAGAAAAAAGTTATCATTTCAACAAGCCCGAGTTTAATATCTTTCCTGAAGGGTAAATATATATTAATACATGACTCTCAAAGAATGAAATGAGTAAATTAACCCCAAGCATTGATGAGATCTGCTACAGGTAGTGAACCAAGTTCATCAAAAGCTCTTTGAGAAGCCTTTTCTCATTTCCTGTCATTTTAAAAGAAATAAAAGTCTATGCTCTGTATTGCTTTTTCTTTAGGTAAACACATTTTTATTCCACCATAAAGAAATCTGCTCCTGCCATTTTTCCCTGCTGTGAACAGCAGCCTATCAAAAAAACTAAAACCTTAAAGGTCACACTGGAAGCAAGACATATATTACAGTTTCAGATACAAGTCTCAAAGACCTGAAAAATGCTTCATTCAGATTCACAAAAGCTACAACACAAAGAAAGGAACTGCAATTTATTGATATTAAATCTGTCTTCAACCTTCCAAATAATTACTTTAAATAAAGGGTTTCTCTCGCAATGTTAACTACATAGAATGCCTACATTAAGCCAATGGAGTTTTGCTGGTTCACTGAGACTGCCTGCACTTTCAAATGTGGAGGAAGATTTTATAAGTCACTTTTAAAAAAGGAAATAAAATAATTCCACTTGTGAAAATACACAAAGTTTATATTTCCCTGAGCTTTATCAGTAAATATGGTCTCTGAGCCTCTGAGACACAGTAATTTTTTTAGCAATTTATTTTGTATAGATGAAGAGATTATACGTGTCTACTGGTGAATTTACATGTTTTTCGCTCAGAAGTAGTTGTGATTTGTGTAGCTTACTAAATTAGCAGTAAAGCAATCAGCTCAGAAATGTGACAGCCTCCAGCCCAGGTACAGAATGTCTTCACTTCTGAGCCCATTTTGCCCAGAAGGTAAGCATGGCATTATGTATTATTTTATTTCACTGCTAAAGCACCCAAGCCACGGTGAATTTCAGGCTTCTAACCTGGTTGGGACTGGTGGGATTTTTCTCCCACAGAAAGAGATGGGAAGTCCTAAAGAATAGGAATAATAGTGCAGTTATAGCACTAGCAAGTATTTTTGCCCACGATGTTAAAGAATAGGATCTGGTGAAAAATGGATCATCCTCACATTCATCCCATTTCTCTTATCTGGGATGCCTTTCTTCTCATGGTATTAAAGGGTTTCCATGGAGGTGCAAATGAAACACAATGACCTTTTCAAATCGTGTTCTACCTCAAATGTCCACACAGGTGGCATTACTACACTCACTGATGCTGGCAACAAGAGGGAGGGGGCTAAGCCCTGAAGAGATCAGCAAGAATAAACAGAGCACAGGAATTCTGTGTAAGAGTGAGTATCAGTGCTTATTTAGCTTTTCTTGACTTCAGTACTCACCTGCAGGTTTAAATTTTATCTTCCACTAAGTTCATTTCAAGTACATAAAAAATGCACTAATAGAAAGGGATCTATAAATAAATGTAAAAGATAGAGGAAGCAACCATTAACCATATGTATAATTATCATTATTTTACATGGATAAAATTATATATAAATATATATGTAATTACATATATAAATAAAATAAGAGGCCTTTTTTTTATCAAAAGTGTTGGTGATATATAACAAAAGGATATGGGATTCCACAGCCTAGTGGTTGGCAAACCTAACTTAAACCAGGATTTGTTATGTTTCTAGGAGTGCTGCAGGCTGTAGAATTCCCTATACCTACTCTGAAGGGATCCCTATCCCTATTCAGAAGGCTTAGACAAATGGTGACATGCACACAGCCAAAACCTGGAACCAAAACCTCTCACCATGGGATGACATTAAAACACTCTTGACAATTGTCTTTTTATGTCTCACTATTTACCTTCATGTCAGGAATATTTGATTCAGTTCCTTGGGAAAAAAAATGCTGAAAAAATTTTTTGGTGATTCCAATTTATCCCTGGTGAGTCTCAGCCTGGCATTTTTTATTTGACTTGGATTAGTGAACTGGTGTCTATGGGTGTCTCTCCACCAGCTTTTTAATTCAGATCTGGTGCAGACTTGAGGAAGTAAATCTCTCTCTTCTGCTCCAGTCTCACTTTGGTACACTTAGATAGGTCTGAAGTCATTTCTTTACAGAACCACATCACCTGCTCAGAAAAGGTAATGGTTCCAAGCAGAAGAGGGAGGAAGGGGAATGGAGGAGGGAAATTCAACTAGCAAAATGCCTTCAAAATAATAAACTTTCTTCATTGAGCTAAAAAAAGTCCTCTTCAATGTCCAACAGCACATACCACAAGACTAGGAATATATGAATTATGTATCCTTTCAAGAAAAAGAACTACATAGGATTCTTGGAAATAGACTTTGTCACCAATCTTCGTAGAGATAGGCAAAGGTACCATTTGCCTCCATTCTCTATTCCTGACAATGTTCTGTGCACAGTTTCTCCCTCACTACCCAGGGATTAAAGCCAGAGAAAACAGAATGAAATGCAGAAAGATAAGAAAAAGACAGTGGCTTTGATACTTCCTGAGTGTTCTTTTCCTTCATGTGTTTGGGAAAATCGAATTCCGCAAAAAATAGATGATGAATTAAAAAACCCAACAGTAAAAAAACATTAGATGAAAGACTTCTTGATCTTCTTCACTCAAACTTCTGCCTGAAAAGTAATGTTTCATCTCTCCCTACTTGATAAAAAGACAGAGTAAGCAAAACACTGTCCCTGAAGCAAAACTCTCTTTTTCAGTGTGTTTTATAATGCTTCATCCAGTGTGGTCTCAGAGAATGGACATTGTATCCAGAGCTAAGCAATTTCTTGCCTCCCTTGTCTGTACCTAATTTATTTAGCATGGAACTGTTGATGGCCATGTCTAAACTTTATCTACTTGTCACATCACCAACTGTTATAGTGGCACTTTAAAGCAACAATGCCATCACTCAAAGAAAAGTTAAAGAAGAAAAATTAAACAAAAATTAAAGATATTAAGGCAGGACTTTTCCTTCCTGAAAAAGAAAGAGGTGCCATCTGAGGCTTAGCAAGAATCTAGTCTCATGTTACTTGTCCATAAAAAGAAACTGACTCCTGTGATGGAAGGAGAACTCCACAATCTCTGCATTTTAAGTCTCTTCCCTGCACAGCAATGATAAATATGTAAGGAAAAAAAATCTTCAGGGAAAGGATGTCTGCCAGTTGGCAGTGACACACCAAACTTGAGACTTTCAGAAGTCTTTCAGAAGTTATTAAAAACAACAAGAAAAGGAAACTGCTCATTTTAGATTCTCCTATTTGTTAAGGTGGTTCAGAGGCTGAGCTGGGTGTGAATTACTACAGTTGAGGTCATTCTATTTTGAGGGCAGCCTTTTTCTGAAGACAAAGTAGTTCCTGAAAGTGTAAACTGTTTCTTCTCACCTTGGTAGGATGTTAGCTAGGAACTCCTATTGTGATCAGTCCAGAGTCAACATTGTTAGCAGTATTTTTCTCATCTCAGAAAAATAAAGGGCTTTTGGTTTCCTATGAAAAAGCATGGTGATGGAAGAGGGACTACCACATCAGAAAACCTTCTTAATCTCCCTGGGTAGTGCCACATATTTATAGTGCCATCAAGAGACAAGTTTGTGAAGGCCAGGGTTTGGGAGAGCACTCTTTAGTTTGGTTGGTTTTTGGAATCCTTTATTTTCCCAACCAGTTTAACCTTGAGGCACCATTTAAAGGATAAGCCACATTTGTCTCTTTCCTAAGCCAAATGAATATTCACAACTGGAAACAAAAGAACACAGAGGATTAACTGAGAAACAGCCTTTTAAATGATGAATGATGAAGAAATAAGGAAGGAAAAGAACAGCTATGAATGAGCTGCTCAGCCTCACAAAGTAATTGAGAAGTGTTTAAACTAGTCAGAAATCTACTGTCACAGTTTTTAAAAGGTTATAAAAGATGGGACAGAAAACTACAGATGTACCTTTGGGCTGTTTAAGGAGAGTAACAATGGAAACTGGTATTCTTGGGGACTGGGAACAAACACAGTATATTACCTTTCCCATAAAATCTCAAACTCACTGGAGGCCAAGAAGTGCATCAATTTATCCATGGTGTAAAGTCAGAGTAGCCTATGGAGCAGTATTAAAAATTAATATGGCCTATTTCAATGCTATGGGTTTGATTTGTAGGTGGGCAGTACAGTTTAACATATGCTTAACCTGATTGAAAATGTAAATGGTTCAAAGAATGACAGTCAGAGCAACCCTAGAGGCAGCAGTTGGTGCTTATATGGTTTTGCTGTAGAATCATAAAACCAAATAATCATAGCTTAGTTATAAAATTCTGCATGATCTGAAACAAGTAATTCATTTTGCTGTTGATTTCTCCATCTGTGCAAGGGAAATCACGACGCACAAAGAGGGTGGTGAGGCTGGACTCCTTCAGTTTGAAACTGTAAAATGAAATCCCTTGAGAAAAATTAATTTATTGTGCTTTATTAATATTTAATTAATTTTTAATTAATAACTTTGCTATGTTTAAATAATATTTATATTCAAGTATATAAGGTATTTTCTATCTAGATATTATGATGCTTTAGGTCGATCTGCTCAGAAATCTATTTAGACAAGCACAGAATATGCCCATGGTGTTGCTTTAAACTTTAGTAGTTATTTGGACATAACCCACCTGCAGAAGTGTCTCCACCTCACCCCACCTATCAGTGGGAACCTGCTGTGTGACAGGGTTATTTGCTTTTCTCTCTACAAAAGTATAGCATGACTGACTGCCCTTTAACAGCATTATTGTCACCCTGCTTTGAAGCTCTCAATATGATTGTTGGACCTGTTGTTTCAGCCTTCAGAAATAGAAGGAAGAGAGGGAAGATGAGAGCCATGGGGGTTGCATTTGCACTGTACAATGGAGCAAACTGCAGATATTCCTAAACTGCTATTGGCTAAGGCTGCCCTAACACTGGAATAGAATTACGTTAACACAGAATGGATTTTGTGCTAGTAGAACACCTTTTCCTGGAGTTGTCTCAGGCCTTGTGACAGGCTCTGGGCTGCAGCACTGCAGCAAGAAGAGTGACCTGCTGGGTGCAAGGTCTCCATCACTGACTGCTGCAGAGACCCAGGCACAGTACAGCCAGAGATGGGAAGATGGGATTTCTCCACTGGGCACTTTGGGTGGTGACTTCAAAATGCAGCTGGGAAGGGGCATGGCAGTGTCACAGAGTACCAAGACAGCATCACCCAGAGTGTGGCAGTCTGAACACGCCTGGAGAACCCAACAGAAGGTTATTAATTTGTGCAAAGTTTTGGAAGTGCTGAAGCACAGCCTTCAGACCAAGGCAGTATTTTCAGTTGCCTGGTGCAATTCATGTCCCAGGACAACACCCATCCCTTCTCTGCCTTCCCTGCAGCACAGTGAGGCCTCAAATCCTGGCTGGGCTGTTACACAGACACGGGAGTGGAGCTGCACGTGTCACATTTTGTTGTATTTGCTGAAAAATTCCAATGGCTGCAGTGCTATCTGTCATCCAAAACTCAGCACAGACTGATATCCCCTTAATGCTCCTCAATTACTCTGTGTGCTCCCACATAAGACATAACAGCCAACATGTGACTGTTCTGGCTTTCGATTAATTTTCATTTTTTTGTTCCAGATGTCTCTGTGAAATTAAGAGCATGTAGAAAGTTGCAGCTTTCCTGCCTTCTCTAGAAGATATTTTCATTATTCTTTAAAGGATAAAGAAAGTAGAGATCTGCAAAATCCAACAGTTTTATTAAATTCTGATTTTATTTAACAATTGTTAAAAATAAAATTGTATTTCACTCACTTAAGTTTGATCTAGCTAAAGTTATCATTAATCTCTTATTTTCAAAGATTTTTAAACCCTAAAAGTTTCTAGCAGAATAAGGAAGGAGTTCAAGTCCAGTATAAATAGAAGTTTTATTTGAGTGACTTTTGGAAATCATATCTGTAGTGTGGAATGAATAAAAGTTAGAAAATATCCAGATAAAAGCTCTAAAAAAAGAGTCATATTCTTTCTGGGGAATAAAGTTGTTAGGATTTGAAAATTTTACTATTTATCTACCTTCTCAAATTCACCATCACTGACTTTGTTTTTCCTGCAGTGTTCCAGAACTTTCTTTCCCATGAATGATTCATTTGGTAGATTATATAAGATTTTACTTCACTGTTCTCATAGAAAAAAAAGGATAAAAAAATGAATGCATGGCTAGGGAACAGATTAACCTTTTATATTTCCAGATTCTTCACAGATGTTTTCTTTAATGTTGTTTCATTTGCCAACACTGTTTCCTTATTTCCTTTTTTTATTATTTTTTTTTGAAATTTTATTTAATATCTCCTTGCACCTGCAAATCTGAAAACACTGCAACATGGAGTGACATACTTACAGCTCAAATCTGTGAATAGGAAACAGGCACAAGGTGATAAAGTCACTTGCCAAACATTGCAGGGTTTCCAGTCCTAGGAGCACAGTCTAGCATGTTATCTTTTCTAACACACTGGAAAATATTTCACTTCTCTGCTGGTAGCTGAACCCTTCAGTCACCTTGAATCTAAACAATTTCTGGAACATGGAACTGGTGTCTTTAGGTGCTAATACAGTCTAAATTATAACAATCACAGTGATTACAGCTGATAATATAAAGGAATTTGAAGTAGATTTTTGGTGGTTTTGACTACGTTCATTTTTGCATGTACTGGTGTTCTGTAGTTCTCCTAAAAAGAATGGATCAGTCTCTTTGTACACAGGAAAATCCTCCCCTGCTGCAGACTTCCCATGGTGACACCTAAAGTGTGCTCTGTGCTGCAGAGAGGCTCCAGTCTCTGTGAGTATTCCTTCCCACAGGAAAAAAATCTGGCTTGAAGTGGAAGTGGGAGGTGGATAGGATGGGAGTCTTTTTCCACGAGTGAGATGCACTTCTGTATGCTACAGTTGAAGCTACAGAGTAAAGTCCCCATAGTTGATCAGCCTGCCACTGAAAAAGGGAAATTAATTTTCCCTGTCTTCTAGTAGGTGGGACCACAAGGGTGTTAGAAACAGCAACTGTGGATGTTACGTCACTAGAGGACTTAAAATAGAAAAATCGTTAATTTTAGGAACATTTTCAAATATTTTAAATCAATGTGTAGAATATCCATAGAAATATTTTAAATTAACATTTTCAATATCAATTCTAAGAGACATAATCAGTCAAAAAATCAAAGCATAATATATGCCATTAAAGTCTAATAAAAAACCCTTAAATTTCAGTTATGAGCATTTTACACAGACAGCCAGACTGAGTACATGAAGCTGGCAAAAGAAAAAATCCAAAAAACTAACAAACAAACCAAAAATTTCCTACTACCTCCTCCAAAATTCCAGCATACAGATTTTGTATCTACATTAACTTTTCTTGGATAGATATCTGTGAACACAGGGATGGAAATTGCAGCTAGTTTTGATGAGCTACAGAACAGATGCATAGGAGGAAGGAGGGAGGGTGAGAGATTGTGCAGAACTTCATAAATAAATGTTTTATGCTTATTCATTAATGTTGTGCAAAGAAATATGATAAATAACAATTACAGAACTATCAGTGTCTGTAAATAAAACTGTGCAAAGGAAAAGAGGAGAAATTTGTTTCCAACCATCTTTTTGCTTAATGAATGTCTCATCTCTCCAATTAACACTTCCAGTCTTCTGTTCTGAAAAAAACAGCTGGATGAAACGACTCTGCCTTAAGCATGGATTGGAGGACGTGCCTTCTAACATGCATTTTCCTTGGTCTAAGTGTCACAATTCCCTGTGAATGATGCTACAGATCTGATTGACATGACATTATCTTAAAACTAAACAGAAGCAAATTGATGCCCAAAGGCATCAGCAGTCACAACATTGCTGGTAATTACTCTTGAAGTTAGAAGTTCCTCCAGGGATACCTTTCCTATCAAACAATTAAAATCACATGTTATCAGATAGAAGTTTGGTTCTGTGATTATGTTTGGATTGAAAGACATGGAAATTTCTGCAATATTTCTCCATTTTCTGAGATGTTCAGATTTTTTTTGCCTCCATTTCTCTGTTCCCTCCTCTCCAACTTTTTTTCTTGATTTAGGTGCAGAGACTTGTTACAAACTCTCTGTGGAGTTTTGAGATACGTGACAGAACATTTCTGCAGCACATGAAGGAAATGCAGCCAGTGGCTCCAGCTGGGTAGAAAACATTTGTGGGCTGATCTTCCCTTCTTCATCCAACACATAGAACTTACAAATTGATTGTGTTTTGTGTTTCTTTGGTCAGCTTAGGGTTTGGTTTCTCCATATATGCAAACCATGCAGAGGGATGATGGCAGAGCCACCTGAAGTGGTAGGATATCCATACCACAAGTGTTGTATCCCATCACCATCAGTGTATCAATACCCATCGGTTACACAATTTTTCGATGCAGCAATATGATTTTTTTCTCTCCTTTTTGTAGAAAAAGATATTCACACCACATTTCAAGTGTAACCAAAGTTGAGGTACTGCCACATGTAAAACACTTGCAAAAGACTGAACCCTTAATTACCTCTGAACCCACTGCCAGTGGTCAGGCCTCCATGCCACCAGGAACCACAGTTCCAGGGAGCCTGAACTGCAGCTCACCTTGACATCATCGTCTGGATCAAAGCCTCTAGAACACTCCTAACTCACACCCCTATTGCACACACAGCAATACAACAGGACAGTTTTAATTAAGGGGATGTAATTGCACATTTCAGTGAAGAAGGATGAATTCAAGCACTCATGAACTTTATGCATTTGTTTATCTCCTGTCAAGCCCCCAGGGCTTTTGACCCTTGCTGGAGAGATTGCAGGACATTAGTGGAAGCAAAGACACTGTTTAAAATCCCCATTGCAAAATTGTTTTAATGAGTAATCAGCAGCATGTCTTTAAGACTGTCACACTGACCTTTCTCTGACTTTCTTTCTTTTTTTTTTGCATTAACAGCATTTTTACTTAATACCTTGTTTAAAGAAAAAAAAAAAAAGACTGGAGAAGGATTTTAAAGCTATCCTTTTGATTGTAACAATGAAATACACATATATATCACTTCTAAAACTTGCTGATACTATAAATTGCGTGACTGTAGTGAAAAAAAAATACTTTGTCAGGATGGCACCTTGACAGTGCATATGTATGAGCCCACTCCAATGATTTCCTTCTCATGTCTGCTTAGTCCAGCAGTCCAAATAAGGTTCTCCCCTACATTTGTTTGCATAGCTATTTGATGGTCTAGGAGGTCAAAAAGGTGACTAACTCTTAAAAAGTACTGGCAGTGTCAACCATATCAAAACCAGAAACACTGAGGCACAGAAGACAGTTTGATTTTGAATGCATAAAAGGTCTGATTTCACTGATAGCGCATGTGCATCCAAACGAAAACAAGCTAAGCAAGGACAGAGGCTGAGCAGAGGACTGCAAATATTAAAATGATTTTGAAAAATAGTAAAAATAAGTAGGGAGAAAAAGGCACAGAATTGGAAGTGATGGAGATTATATACACAACTGAATTCTGACATTTTGTCTGTGATTTCTAAACAGGCTGTAACTTCTTAATTTGTGATTTGAAGAAGCCTTTCGAAGAAGAATTTTGCATGGGAAAAATACATGTAGAGCTCTACTGAAGAGTTTCATAAATTCATATCTTTGCTAATTGTTCTTATTAAAAATTCAGAAGAAAGAGAAAATATTCAATTTCAAATTTTTTTTTAACGAAATAGTTTTGGTTTTAATCAATACTAGATGTCCTTTGATGCCTGTGCATTTCATTGATTGGTTCTGTTTTTAGAGCTGCCAGCAAACAGAAAAAAAACTGTTATTCATGCAGGTTTAATTATAGAAAATGCATATGCAATTGAGAAAACCATGCATACTTAAGACAATTATTTGTGCTTGGACTTCTTCAAGCAATTTTCTGAGAACTATCTTTTTAGATGTGCATAATTTTATTCCAGAATATTTTTTTGCTCTTGTTTGAGTACTGTTCTAATATTATCACACATTTGTGAGCAGAGAAGAAAGCAAATTTAGTGTAAAACTGTGAATTTGCTGTCACAATAAACCTCAGCCTTAGTTAAAGTTGTTTGCAAAACTATTCTGTGATTTTTCTATTCTTATGTTCCATCTTACAGGATCAAGTGGATGTAAATAGAAACATGTAAATTCCTCCCAGTTGTAAGGAGGGAATATAACACAATCTGAAGGTGGGCTTGTGCGCACTGAAGCTTGTGCAGATGCTTACTTATATTTAGGCCTGTGTGCTATTTTTTTCTCTATATATTTATTGCCATCAATACTTTCTTCAGGAGAATCGGAATAAGGGGCAAGTTGAAGGCATCAGGAATTATTTTCCTGAGCCAAACCAGCTTTCGAGTGGTCTTCTTGCCCAAGTGCTCATTAATACAAATTTATCATTATAAATTTTTCATTAATACCTATTTCTCTTCCTACACATTTATCACGTAAACACGTAGAGCTCTCGTTTTCAGAGTGTGCCAAATTTCCAATGAGAGATTTCAGGTTTCTTTGGTTCTAAATCCTGCAAGAGGCCTTGGGCTGTCAGCTGCCTTTGGTTGTAAAAAAGTGAGAGGAAGGGCTCTAAAGTAGAAAGTTTTCACTCATCTCCTGGCCCCTCATGCATTTGGATTATTTGGTGAGATTGCAACTGTTCAGTGGTTCCAGTGAGTGCTCTGAGCCCTCACTACAGCCAGGGCTTGATGGGGGTGAGGATGGATGTGAGCAGGGCTGGGCTCTGATAAACAGCTCCCACGAGGCTGTTAAGTAGCATTCTGCCTGCAGGCTCATTTATTTTGCATCTCACTCTGTGAAGTTGCATTACAGCACCTCTTTCAAAGTATGGTCTGTGAAGGACAGCAAGTTCATCATCTAGAAAAATGCAGGAGCTAAAAGCTTGCAGTTCACATCAACCTAAGGGCAAAGGTTTTGCAAAGGACTTTTGCAGAGGATCCAGAGTGAGGAAACACATCACAGCAGCAGCCTTTCCTCCATCTCTTCACAGGGATTAAGTGGGAGGTTTTGCTATTACAAACACTTCTGGTATACATTTCAAAGTCTCCATCACAGGTGATTATCTAAAGATATCCTCATTTACTCTTCACAGAAACTCTTTCCAGCAGTCAATTTCCCAGATCTGCTTCTGCAAACATGGCTGCAGCACATCTTAGGTAACACTTTTCCTTCTGACAAGAGAAGTGTGAGCACAAGTGAGAATTTTCATAGGCTACCTTCTTAAAGATTTAAAACACAATCTCAATGCAAACATCAGAATACTTATTACAGTGTAACTGTGAGAGGGAGGAGTCAAGGGACAAAGAGAGTATGATTAAATTGCAAACATAGAATTGTGGAAAAAAAAAGGGTTTTAATTCTGAAATAAGAATTTACTGAACTATTTCAATGTGAAATAAAATTAATTTACCTCTGGGCAGTCAGTAGTTTCCCTGCAAAGAATCCAGGATTCTGATCTGTGAGGCTGAAGGTGCCAGTCCATGTGTCTTTTTGTGACACTGGTCACCTGTGAGGAATTTCAAACTTGCTTGGTTGCAATGAATGCTGTCAGGGAAGAAGATGGCAGAATATAAAATCATTCACACTATCCCTATTTTCAAAACTTTATTTTTAAAATTCTGTTTAATTTACCTTATTGGTTATAAACCTTATTCAAATTTTCTGAGGTGAATCCCTGCCTTTCCCTTTGCTGCTCCTCAGATAACAGGCAAAGCATGAACAGAGGGGTGTGTCAGGAATGGACTGTGAGATGCCTTCTATGCATTCCATTGGTTGAATCATGATTTCTGAAATTATTTTTATCCTTTATTTTCCACTTTTATCTGGAGAGTATAGCCCTCTTTTGCAACCTGTCAAGGTGCAAATGTGGAAGACTTGACACGTTTTTATGTTAACTGTAATTGGTAACCTATTTATTGAATGATACCTTCAGAACTTTATTCTTCCATCCAAAGCCTGAATTATCTAAAGGTGCTACTAAATACATCTTATGAGCACAAGCCACCTGCATTAGTTGTGGATTAGTGGATGAGCAGGGTGCTCAAAACACAACTGAAGTGATGCCATGATGCAGCTGTGTGGCCACTTAGGGTATCTCAGATGTGTGGGGATAGCCACTTCAGTGAGGAAAGCACAGCTGAGCAGCACTCAGTGGAGATAATTCCTTAATCCATGCTGGAGCACTCCTGCCTATGCCATTTATCAGAGATCAAATTGTAAATGTGAAACAATTATTTAAAAAACAGAAACATCTCCATGAATTATGCTTTTTGCATTTCTTCAATTTACAGGAAATACTGTTCAATCAGATTAAATAAGAGTGGAAAGTCGTAATAGTGGGATGAAATTAAGTTCTTATAAGTAGATGAATAAATTTTTTGTGATTTGTTGTGTGTTTATTACAGGGCAGTGGTTGAAATGTCAATGTTAATTTCTCCTAAATTTTATTGTTGTTGTTTTTTGTTGCTATTTAACTCTTCTGTTTCTAAGACTGTATCTGAAATCCTTGATCTATCAAACACAAACATTTTTAAGGAAAAAAATGCAGCATATAAGTATTTTCCTTTCAAAAATAATCAATCTGCTCCGTAGATAGCAGAGAATGTTCAAGCACACATCTACACCATGAATCTGAACACACATTGTCCAATATAAGATTTGAAAGGCAATTTTCTAAATTCCAGCAAACAGACTTTTTTCTCTGACAATGATGAGTCACTCTAGGATTTGGAAGTAAAAAAAAAAAAATTAGAAAATCTTAATTCCTGTATCCTTATGGAAAGCAGCAGACATCAGGCTTGCAAGATACTTTGGGAAAATTCTGCTTTAACGGTTTCCTTTAGCTGTCCAAATTTGAGAACATGAACTCATAATAGCCATCTTCCAGGCAAAGCATTCAGAAACTGTAACATAGCATTTGGCTGACTCAAGCTTGTCTCTTTCTGTAACAGAAATTGGCTTCCCTGCTGCCCCATGACTTACCATCACAGTGGTAAACACTCTCCAGAACCCTTTTGAAAGGGATGATTCATCCCTGGGGTATTTTTAGGAATTTGTTAACTTGCATTTAGCTTAGTGTGCTGGTAGCCAATAAACAGAGTGAAGACAAGCCTTGAGTAGTCACACATAAACCATTTTGAATGCTATAATTGTACAGCATTATCTTGGTCTGTAGACTGAGTCATCTGCTGGTTAAGCAGAATGGAAAAAACAGAATAAGACCGTTGCTACAACAGGGATTTTGATAAAATGCTAAAGGAATCAGTGCTAGCAACTGGATTAAATTTATCTTTCCAGGATTACACCTGCTTGTTCCAGGCACAGCTAGCAATCTGTGTGGATTTTTCCAAACTTACTGGTCTTATGTGTGAATATCACATGAATCTAAGCACCAATATCACAGAAATAACACAGCCTAATATACTGACATACCTTTTTGAGCGAGTTTTAACTCCAGACAGAACCCTTTCTGTGTCTTGTATTTCAATCCATGTGAAACAAAAATGAAACACAGCAGGCACTGCCTATTGTATGTGGCTGGGGACCCAGTTTGTGCTGACACTTGGAAGTATGCCCAAACTGGGGTGGGGAAAGGGCTGGGGGGATGAGGGGGGACAGAGCAGGGGAGGGTGTGAAATAAAAAAGAAGGAAAATGAGAAAGAGAGTTTAATAGTAGCTGACCACCACTTCAAACCAAGTGCAATTCAGAAACAGGTTTTGCAGTACTTTGCCTAACAGGAAGGTAACAAGTAAGTGAGATTTTACACCATCCTTGGGGCTGTGAAACAGAAACCAGCTTTTGGCAGACAGATTAGGGGAATGCCACTTCATGAAGAATGGAAAGTGATGAGTTACAGGAACTTGGCACTCTGATCGGATCATCTTATCCTCCCACTCCAAGCAATAAGATCCTGGCATCCTACTTCAGGCAAATATCAGAAACATGATCTTCATGAAAACTTACATGTATTAGAAGCCAGTGACACAGTCTGTCATGTTCCTCTATAGAGAGCTCTCCTTCAGCATGTGTCACAAGTTGTCTGACTACATTACGTGTAATTAATTAAGCCTGAAAAGTAAACACTTAGCTGTTTGGAAAATATGAACAATTCTGCTTTTTTCTTTTGAAGGATGCTGAATTACTGAAAGAAAAATATTTTTCAAAGATCACAGTAAGATTGCACTAGAAGACAAATAGCATTTTGATGAATCTCATGCCAAAAATATTGCAAAACCCTCTAATCACATTCCAAGGTACCTGCTGAGTTCTTTAGCACCCAATTAATGAATAAATGAACAGGTGAGAGGACAAAGAACCTTGGAGTCTGTCTTCTTTACAACTTGCCTGAAGGCTTCCAGGATTTTCAAATTCATAGGTCAACAGATGGGCTTATGTGGATTTAGGAGCCTGGAAACTCTGAAAGCTTCACAATTACTGCCCTGGCTCTTCAGTGGCCACCATAATTCCCAGCTTCTCAGAGAATGCTGCTCTTCATCTCTTCACTTTGGGCATAATGAAATATTCATTGAGCCAAAATAGTCTGTCTCTATGGTTTAGTAGTTTAGGACACCACCTGATTTAAAACGGGGATTTAAATCTAAGCTGATGGATACCTTTATACTGAAATACCAGCTGGCACAGGAAATAGGATTCAGATTACTGTCCTAATTATCAGGCTATATAGCAACTTTAATGCTCTGATCAATATTTTATTATGAAATCTAAAATGGAATAGAATAACAGAAGCAGTGGAAGTAGACACCTATCTCAATACAACGCTTATTACATCTTTCAGGGGTGAGAAGGGTTTGAGCCCTTCTTTGCCAAAGGAATAGAAGCCAAGTCCCCTAATCCTGTATTGATATTTGGCAGCCACATGCTCCTAGTTATGGCTGGAACTTTATTATGAGTGTTTTAATACAAATTGGTGAACAGTTTTGCTTTCCATTACAGCACATTTTTCAGATCATTAGCTCTTAGGCAAAGAAATAAGATACAGTGCAAAGTTCCCAGATCTAGTAGATTTCCATCAGAAATCAGAAGCTGTTAACAATTTTGTTATGCAATGTTATATTAAAAACAGTCTTGATTTTACTCACATAATGTAAGCAGAAAAAAAAAATAGTTGAGTACAAAGATGATTAACTGACACTATTGTCAACAGCTAATTTGTTACAGGTATTTTTAAATTTATTTATTACATATACATATATATATATGTAACTATAAAAAATTGAAAATCCTTCCATCAAAAATTAGTTGTAAGGATTAAAGTTTGTACTATATCTTCTTTGAAAGTCGTTTGTACTATGCCAAACTTTTTGCAATTTCCAACCTGCATTTAAGATTAAAAGCTTTTTATTAGAGAGAGCCATCTGCAGATACACTTATAGCTGGTGTTCCATCAGATTCTAGGTCTATGTCAACCTTACAGAGGTTATATATGATTATCATCTCTGCCTTTGCTGCTGCTTCTCTGGATGTTGTGAACAAGACATTAAGAGAATGTTTCTCCAAAGACTTTCTGGTGTTAATGGTGCCTACTAACATAAAGAAGAAAGAGTAATACAACAAGCATGAAAGGTTTGCTGCTCTTCTGTTCCTTCATCTGCAGAGAAAGTTCTCTCATTAATTTCAATAAGACAAACATCTTCCCATGGTACCATCCAAGAAGGTACTGACAAAAATGAGACCAGATGCCTTTCAGTAATTCTATTTGAAACACTTTCTCTGTCAAAATTAGCAAAACAGAGTTGGGGCTGTCTGTTGAAAGAGCAATGAGATGAAAGCGATGCTGCAACCTGATATTCCTATTGGGATTTCTTCAGTGTAAATTCAACTTAAACACTCTTTCTAGAGCATAGCACAAAGGAGAAATGGCAGCAAAATAGAAGAAAAAGACAGGGGTAGAATATTACAGATGCAGAAGAAATGAAGCCCCAAGAATTCGGGAAGTGTTCTGTAGTATGAAATGAAAGCCTGACACCCAAAGGCTAAAACAGAACCACTGCAAAGCTGGGGACAGTAACCACACTGTTGAATTTTTACTATTTCAGTAGTTTTTGTCTCCATTCTCTTTCCTTAGGGAAAATTATGGCCTTGCTCTCTAGGAGCACTCCCAAAGAACAGGAAGTGAAAACACAACCAAGGTGTAATTGAATATAACCTATATTTTAGTGAAAGCACCTCCTAAATATCTACATTTATATCTACCATGTGCACACAGGATATACATATACCCCTGGTAGAGGGGACCAGTAGTGATAAAGGTCCTGTGTCTTGTTCTCTGACATCTGAATTGTGATCTTTGAAAGTGTTGTAACACCTATAGAAAATTCAAGTTATATTTTCACATTAGGAAGGTGGTAAAAAAAAGATGCTGCAGTTCCCCATCACAACATGTTAACACATTCCTGATAGGGTTTGCTGCATCTGATTATCTTGCAGCTGTTCTTGGTAAGGTTTCTTGTCTAGCTGGCATGGACACTGTGAGAAATTTATTTAAATAAGATAAATCCCAGATAGTTTCCTTAGCTTAGCTCTTATTATACCTTCTTGATAGTTAATAGTAAGTATCACCACATAGCTGTTCACAAAGATTGTTTAAGACTGTTTAAGATTATACTGAGACAAAACATCAGACCAAAAACACAACACAAATTACACACTGGTTCCCCCCAGCTGTCACAAACACAATGAAAGTCAGTTTGGGCCTTACTGAAATTACCACTCTTGATCAGAAACATATACAATGAGTAATTCAAATTGACATCAAATGCTAACACAATCAATGAATCCTGCTTTCTGGAGAAGCCTGAGTTCCCAAATGCTTCCTCATTCCTGCAATGATGCCTCACCGGTCACTCGGTGGGAACAGTTTTACCAGGCTGGCTTTCTACTTCTTGACTTTTAATCCAGTCAATTTATTATATTATGTATTTTCTTGAATGACTGCTACTAAGACAAGGATAGTTCATTATTCTAATTACATTCTTTCTGATTTTTAATTTATGTACGTAGCTTTATACGTACTTGTGAGCTCCATTTTATATTTTGCTCAATGTGTCTGACTTTAACAGGAACTTCAAATCACCAATAAACCATGTTTGACACTCTCTTGTTTAACTCAAATCTCCTCAGTTCTCCTTTGTGTCTGTAACATAACCAGTCTGGCCAAAGTCTTCCATTTCCACCCACAGTAATTTCCAAAATGAGATCATGATTCACTCAGTGGTGCTTTTATTCTGAATATAAACTTATGTTTAAATAGCTTCATGACTGGCATCTACTCTTACAAAGGCTGAAGAAGAATTTACAAAGGGATTTCCTTTTAGATCCCTGTTATTTATGAGCTGCATGACATAAGCATGTAAAGCTCTTTTAAAGATATAATGGAGCTTTTAGTGAATTTCCTCATTAATTGGTCTTAAAGAATTTCTGGTGCTAATGCGTTTGCAATTATTTTGTAGTGTCTTGTTTTCAACAGCTCCAGTTGCTGCATCTCCTACTGTGCTGCATCCGGGAAGGAAAATGCAAAGGAGGGGGAAATAAAAAAGCCCCACACATTAAAAAAAAAAAAAAAAAAAAGGTCTTAGGAATATCTGCATATCCATTTGGGTATAACTGGGGACCAAACTGAGAGTTTACTATTAGTTGCAAAACTAATTTTCTAGAGACTAAAAACAAGTGTTTATTTTATTTTAATTAGCAAGGACTATCAACACCTATTATGACACCTTAGCACCTTGTTAAGGCTCAGGCAGCCTTAATGTAAGGACCTGATTTAAAGAAGTATTGCTGCTATTATTAGCTGCTATTATTATTAATGCTTTACAAGAAAATGTTGAAGTACTTCTTTTTTCATCTTGATCTTGCAAATATACAGCAAACATTAGATTATACTATCAAAATGCAGTTTTTGGGTTACTCTCTATAATTTTCCAACGCTGCTTAGCATTTTATTTTCTTTCTGACTGCATAAGTTCTGAGAAATTTTTTTCCGCAGAATTTTGGTGCTAAAATTCACTCTACGTTAGTACTGGTAAACCAAGATTGCATATCTAAGTTAAGGATCATTCCACATAATTATATTACTTTATGTTTATTTACACCAAGGTTCACATTCCACGCTATTTTTGTCACGTATTCAGTACAGCCAGGATTTGGTTAGGTTCTTATGAAATGCTGCTACACAGCCAGTGTGCATTTCTGCAGCTTTGAACAACTTCAGTTTCAAAGGCTTCCCATCAGATTTTGTCACTTTAGCTATTCTCCTTTCTAGACAGTTTATGGGTAACTTTCTAGATAATTTATTGATAAGTTAACAGCACAGGTCACAGGTATGCTATTGATCATTTCACTCTGCTGGCAATACTGACAATGTATCCAGGCAACCCTGGATGCACGGACAGACTGGGCAATGAGAGGTTGGAAAGCAGCACTGTGGAAAGGGACCTGGGGGTCCTGGTCCATGACAAGGTGAACATGAGCCAGTAGTGCCCTGGCAGCCAGGAGGGCCAACCCTGTCCTGGGGACATCAGGGACAGCATCACCAGCCAGGCAAGGGAGGGATTGTCCTGCTCTGCTCTGAGCTGGGGCAGCCTCACCTCCAGTGCTGGGGGCAGCTCTGGGTGACACAATCTAAGAAAGACTTTGAACGATGAGAAAGTGTCCCAAGGAGAGCAACAAAGATGGTGAAGGGCCCTGAGTGGAAGCTGTGTGAAGAGCAGCTGAGGTCACTTGGTCTGTTCAGTCTGGAAGAGAGGAAACTGAGGGGACACCTCACTGCAGTTACAGATTCCTCACAAAGGGAAGAGGAGAGAGACATTGCTCTCTGCTCTGTGGTGTGGTGACCAGTGAATGATCTGAAGTTGTGTCAGGGGAGGTTTAGGTTGGATATTAGGAAAAGTTTCTTCAACCTGAGGGTGGCTGGGCACTGGAACAGGCTGCCCAGGGCAGTGGTCACAGCACCAAGCCTGGCAGAGTTCAAGAAGCCTTTGGACAGTGGTCTCAGGATCATGGTGTGACTCTTGGGGATGGTGCAGCGCAGGGCCAGGAGTTGGACTTGATGTCCCTGTGGGCCCCTCTACTTCAGCACATTCTGTGATTCTGTAATGTGTTTTCCATTTTCTGACCAAGTGTTTATCTTATTCATGTTCAGTCTTCTTCTTGCATATGGTTGACAGTGCATAAATATGGAAAGTTCAAAAAAGACTAAAAATGGTGCTTTGAATAGACAACCCATAGGGTGATGAAGCATCTTCTTCATGACCATTTACTATTCACTCAGAAAAGCCTTCAGCAAGTTCAATTTCCAAATTAATTTTGGAGATCCAAGTAGATTTTATGAACCTACTCTCCATTATTCACATCACTGCTGACCAAAGAGCAGTAGTAAGTTTGTTTAGGTAAAATTAGCATAGAGAAAATCCAGTTTGCTATTCCCTAATACATCACACCTATCATGTTAATCTGAGTCTTTACTGAAGATTGTCTGATCTGTATGGCATGGCTGTAAAAACAATAGATTAGCATTTCTCCAAATTTTCCAGAAATACTTTTGAAAATTTGGCATAATATTAACCAGTTTTAAACCCTTTGAGACATAAGCATTTTAGTGGAGGATTGAATACCACAGCTATGGCTCACCTATGGCAGCCTTGACTTCTGTTTAGGACTTCATGGTTCTGGCAATTGCAATTCTGTAATGTTTTTTTCTCTCTTAATTCAGTGTGAATCACATTTTCTCTTCTCCTATGAAAGTAAAGATTAGGCTTAAGAACCTCATAACACTTTTTCAAACCGAGCCAACAGACAGAGATGAGTTGTCTACTCAAGGCACCATATTTAGTCCTTTTTGGACTTTGTACCTCTATGCACTATCATCCATATGCAGAAGGAAGAATAAACAGGAATAAATTCAATCTTCTTTGAAAAACATTGGTCAGAAAATTTCAGAGGTCAAATGTTTCGCTGAGTAACTCTGGTTGTTGATAAATAGGAGAATGTGGGTAAGAGAGTGTGGGGAATCTATTTAAAACAACCTGAAACACTGTTTAGGAGGCTCTTGTTCTTCTGAGCAGAGTCATATGAAATGGTCACCTGATGTGTGTAGAGCTTGACTGACATAAATATGCAAGAATCTCATGCAAAGCAACTGCATCAAAACAACACAATCATTTTACAAAATAAGCAGGATGAAAGCAGCAGTATTAATTTAGGATATGAGTAGGGTTCAGGAGTCCATGTGTTTAAGCATTTACTGTAATTTGTCAATGTAGTTCTCAGTAATAGGAGACAAGACATGAGGAATGCGAATCTGACTCTTAAGAATACACTGATGTTATCACTGGAGTTTTCATTTCTTTCAATGTACTAAATCAAATGAATGTGCAGTGATTTAAAATCATCACTCTACTCTCATAAATCAAAGACTTAACAGTTATGACTTTTTCAATATGAAAGGAAAGAGGACCCAAGTCACTTCTCAACATTCCTACTTAGCTTTGTAACACAATACAGCTATTCCAGAAATTATGTACTATAATATCCTCCACTGAAAATCTGGTTTTATCCAAAAGGTTAAAGTATTCATTCCACTTCCTACCTGTAGCCCATGTGTTATCCCTTTCTATCTTCTCAAGGTAGGTAGGAGGATCCAGGCAGCAGGATACTCAGGACCTGCCCAGAAGAGGCTACCTCAGCATGTCTGCCTTGGTATCTCAGTTTGACTTGCTTACATTAACACCTGAGCTGGAAACAGAGAGCTTTAAGCTGTTGCTGGGGCTGTCTGCAAGAACAAAAAATGTGTAGGTGTTTTGGTGTCTGTGGCTGATCAGCTCTGTCCCCCAGTCAGAGTTTCTGGATGATCAATAGACTTAATATTATCTTTATGCTGATGTGCTGGGGCACTGTGGGAGGCATAATGCCCCTCCTGGAAGGGCAGTGAGTTTAGAGAGGATCTGTAGCCAGTACAGTGTCTACATGCACAGGAGAGGTAAAGCTGAGCTGCCAAATATGTCAACAGATAGAAGGTTGTTATCGTTTCCATGGTGGTGAGTGCAGGCAGGAATGCTGAATTGTTTACATTCTTTTCATATGCAGCCTGCTTACATTTCTGGTGTAAGAAATTACATTCCCCTTTATTAATCACCTGCTGAATTCCTGCTGTGGATTATGTATGGACAAGCTCCACCTGATGGTTATTTTATACTCAGGTGCTGATAAGAGTGCCTTTCTGTGTCAGCTTCTGCTCCATAAACAACCTCACTGACCCATTTCTCCAGTACTTCGGGTAATAAGTGAAAGTTTTTTCCAGCACTATATTGTTAAACTGAAATTAACCTTCAAAGAGCTTTAGCAGTGGTGTTAATGTATCAACATATTACACAAAATGGCTTGAAGTGCATACTAATTTCCACAATGGATGAGATAGTTTTGGAAACCATAACTGCTTATTTTAGGGTTTAAAGTTGTCTCCAAGATTAAACTCTATTTCTTCAAAATGTAGATTGTCTATTGCGTGAATGTCTACCTATAAACTCACCTTGTCTACTTCTAACAGGGAGAATTAGATACTTTAAAACAGATGTGATTCCTTGTGCTCTAGAAGTGCCTTGTTTCTCCTCTGGCTAGAAAAGAAATATGGATGATGAAACCAGATATAAATGTCTGCACCGCTCATATCAAAATTTGGTAAAATGAGACTGACCATGTCTGTCTGGGATTAAGTTATAACTTCATGGGGTCAATTTTTTTTAAATCTGTGCAATGCACAGCCTCTGGTGTAGTTTAATGGTGGTTACTGGGAAGGAGAGGAAATATATTGTTTCCATGGATTATATGTGTGCTGCAATATAGTAGTTCCCTCATGGCTATAACAGAACATTTCATCCACTGATGGAATATGTTCTCAAACAAAATAATTACAAATAAATGATGACAATTTTGAATAACAGAAATGCCCTTAAGACAATACTGGTCTTCATCCGTCTTTACTTCAGACCTCAAGAACTGGAGTTCTCAGTTGCATAATCTGTCACATCTTGTTTGTATTGCAAAATCTTTAAATGAGAGACAAGACTGAGAGAGAAAATTTGCTTATTTTAAATTTGAGCTGATATTGTATTGTTTCACATTCAAAATCTCCAGGAAGAAAAATTGAAGTCATAGTAGCTCAACCATTCTAGCCTTTGGTGCAAGAAATAGGAGAAATTTTGAAAAGACCATTTGAATCACATACAGATGCATTATACATACCCATATATACATTGAGATATACAAGATAAGCCCTTTCATGAGAATTATGTAGAGACTTGTTTTACTTTCAAAACATCTGCATTTAAAACAGCATGATTTGCCATCTAAAAATGCAAAATAGACCTAATTTTAGCAATGTATTTACAGATGTTTAATACAGATACCGACATTAAAGGTTGAATGTTATTGCTTAACTACACATCCTTTCTTAAGTCAAGAAGTTTTTAGTTGTCCTGAGTAAGAGCAAAACTGAAGTAGCATAATTACATTAAAATCTTTCTAGAAAACTGACTGAAAGAGGTAGCAGTAGATAGAGAGCCTAAACTATTCACATTCTTAGCAATAAAAAAGAGTGATATTTGCATAATAATACAACATTATTATCTAGAATAAATTGTAGAGTGGACAGAACCTGTTCAAATTATAATGTATAAAAGGCAATAAAATATTACCAAGTTGTTTTTCAGAAGTATTAGCATAAAACCATTTTATTTTTCAGAATTTAGGCAGCCTGTAAATTTAAAAAAAAGCTAAGGGAGATTTCTGGGAGTATTCACATTAATTGAGACACATATATCTATATTGATGCCAATATTAATCTTTGTCAATAAATAGAGACACCAAATTCATGCAACCCCCTTTTTTTGCTGATTATACAGCTCTGTAGCTGTGTAGTAGATGGTGCTGTAGCCAATAACAGCAATAACAGTGCATGTTGCTAATCCAGGACTTGGTGACCAAGCACTATTTTTGTCCACTGCCATTAAATGTCAATTGGTGTACTGATGCATTATATGTAAAATATTAATAATAAAAAAAATATTTTAAAAGGCTATTTCACTATTAAGTTAATAGAAATCATGCATTTGGAAAAATACATGTATCTATTTGGCATCTGTATATGGACCAGTTAATTCATTCAGAGTTTTGAAGCAGTAATTCTATGAAGGGGTTTCATGGTAGTGGTTAAGTTTTATGACTCATTGTAGGTACACAATCAATAGGCACAATATATATTTGATTTTGCAATTTTTTACACGTCATTTTTGACTGCAAAAACTGAAGCCAGCTTCATAAAGAAACTATAGCTCTGTAATTAGAACAATGTGTGCAATAGTACCAGTGGCAGGAGGAAAAAATGCCTTTTGGACTAATCAGAGTAAGTCAGCTGAGTAAGACATTGTGGACTGAAAAGCTGTGTAAGGAGTTATATATTCTCTCCTTGTATGGAACAATTTTTCTAAAAATTGTTCCATACAAGTTTAACAGTGTACTACAAAGCATAATTCTTAATCTCAAGAGAAGACTGAATAATAAGAAGGGAAAAAAAAGAAAGCTAATAAAACCCCCCACAGTAACACAAACTGCTTGACTTTCCTCCATTTATTTTATAAAGAACTGGGATGAGATGATGGTTTACGTGGTTACTGGCACACACATACAGCAAAGCAGCTACAACATGGCACAGAAGGAGGTAAAAGACAGGAGGTAGCCAGGGGTAATAAACTCCATGGATAGTTTCAGAGGTCAATTTAAACTGAAATATATAGATATGCATATATAATTACACACACACACATACACACACACACACACACACACACACGAGGATTTCATTCCTTGATCATTCTTGGTGGCTTTGTATCCCCAGCAGGAGTAAGGAGACTTCCTGGAGAGCAGCAGTGGGACTGCAGTCCCTCTTGTTAGCAGCACATGCAGTGACAGCTGTTCAACCTTTTAAGTGAAAAGCATGTGCTGCTCTGCACCCTTCCTTCTTTGCTACCAGAATAGCTCTGCCCTGGGTTAAGGCCAAAAATATCTACAGAAGAAACAGAATTAAACCCTCTCCCAACACCTACATTCTATGAAACATTTTCTTAGTAACATAACTATAAGCCGTGTCATTCAGGAGCGATGACAGATGTGCCACAAAACAATATTGAGAGGTTGCCCAGAGAAACTGTGGATGCCCAGTTCCTGGAAGTGTTCAAGATAAGGACTTTGAACAACCTCATCTTGTGGAAGGTGAGGGGGTTGGAATTAGATGATCTTTAATGTCTCTTCCAGCCCAAACCATTCTACGATTCTATGATCTGCAAAGCTTTAGTTTTTGTCACTATGTTCTGTGTTCTTCTGTTATTTGGGAAGAGGGAGTTCATATAGTCAGTTACTTTTAGATAACTGTCCTTTTTTTTTTCCCCCTCTTGTTTTGCTTCCTATCGCTGTTTTTCATGATTCTTTAAAACTACTTCATCTTGTTTATTTTACAAGAATTTACCTGAGAGGAAGAGACACTGATATTATCTCTAACATACTTATTGCAAAACAAGTTTCAGTTCTTGTAGTTCACTTTCAAGCTATGTGAACACTGACTATTGGCTGTTTAACCACAATTTTCCTGGGATATCTGACTGAAAAAGTGTTTAATAAAATTTATAACAGTCTGAAATTTCACTGCAATGAAATTTTCTCCCCTGAAATTTGCTGGTACTAGAGGAAAACACAATGTGTAACACTGTCGTGCTCCTACATTTGTATTTCCTGGTTATTGCATTCATGCAGAATTTAAGTTGCCTTCAACAGAATAAGCCTAACTTATTTAGTATGACTAGAAGGGGAGCTGTTAGAATAAGACAAGAGCAGTACAAGCATGTAAAATTCTATTTATCTACGACAGAGCCCAAGGGGCTCTGAGCAGCCTAATAGGAATCCATTCTTTGCCAGTCTTCACTATGAAGAGCTAGAGACCCCTGAAGAAATGTTTATCAATGGTAATTGGACTGCCATGACTTAGTAGTGTGTCATTAATTATATAATTGCATTTGATTAAAAATCCTTACAATAGCAGTTTGCACTTGATCTGGTCTTTTTGATGAAACTAAAAAGAAAATAATAGAAAAAAACTTACTGTGCATTAGTAATTGTTAAATTACATTAAGGATTAGTACTGCAACTTGCAGTTACCAGTCTCTTATTTTGGTTACAATGCTAGAAAATACTACAGTTGCAAACAGTCTTAAGCTTTGCGTTAGACTTCAGCCCTTTTTGCTAATGTTAAACCCTAAATTGTACAAAGAACCTCTTGTTGGTTTTAACAGAGAGTTGCTTCCAGTCTAACTTCCAAATTGTCTCTGAATTACAAGTATTTATGGGAGAAAGAAAAAAGAATTTTAAAAAAAAGGGTGCAGTTAGCTTGCTCCTGACTGATTTGAAATTTTTGGTCTCATACAGAGATTCAGAGCAAAGACAGCTTCTGAGTATCTGTGCTCAGGAAGTGTTTGGACAAGACTTTCAGGTACATGGTGTGGGTCTTGGGGTGTCCTGTACAGAGTCAGGAGTTGGACTTGACGACCCTGATGGGTCTCTTCCAGCTCAGTTTATTCTATGTTTCTATGATATCCATGGAATTTCAGTGCACATATAAAATGCTCTGGGAAAGGCTCTTTCTGTGCTGAATCTCAAAGTCCTTGGGCAGATGAATGAGCTGTAGCAGTCTGAGGTCAGTTTTTAGCTGCCATAAGATCAGGGCAACAATACCCTTAGAGGCTGCAGATCTAATTGAAGAGTCATGAACGCTGGCACGTGGTAACACCCTTTAAACATGTCTCTGATCTCTCACCCTGCCTTTCAATGACAGCACAGTTCGAGGACCCAGGAATGTTTCCAGCACGGACAAGTACACCCAGGCACAGAGTCACTTCTGGCTCATTTCTATGCACTGACACATAGGTTTGAAAGCTATGCCATGGACTGGCACAGATCTAGGGTCTTGTCTCATTGCCACAAGTATTTCTTCAGCAGGCAATATTCAGATGAGGGCGTGTAGGATGAGCACGAAGAAGAATATTCTTTCAGTTTCTAAGTGTTGCTTTAGCAAGATGCAAGAGCCAAAGCAAAGCCAATAACCTTACTAAGTTAATTGGTAAGACTGTTCTGGTTACTTGGGTCTCTGCTTCCAAACAAGCAGGAGGGCCATACCAGGCCAGAAAGAACTCTTCCCTGATGGAAGCAGACTTTAACTGCTTTGTTACTAGTAAAAATAGAGATAAAGCACCTTCTCTAGGTCTGAGGGCATGTGGCAGAACCCACATGTGCAAAGTTAAACTAAATTTCACAGTGATCAGAGGTGACCATACTCAAGCTGCTGCAAGGGAATAGCTCTCTAGCCCCAAGGCCTTTATCATAAGTACTGGTTTGGCCCTTGCCCATAGTTTGGGACAGCAGATGAACCACTCTACAGTCCATCCTGATTGTATGGTTATGTAGATGATTGTGTCATCAAGACCCTGGTCACATGTAGTTAATAATATAGATATGTCCTTGAAAAACTTGGCTTCTCTTCACGTAAGTGGAGAGATGGGAGTCAAGCCATGAGAAGTCGATTACTACTACTCACAATGCTGTTATTAGGAAAATGTGTTTGAGATCCTCCTTTCACACTGAAAGGTTCAGGGAACACTCTGCCTTGAGAAAATGTAGTGTCTTTTAGTGGTTGTAAGTTAATTGCATATTTTCTAAAATAAAGTTTATTAGCAGTAATGTATTAGAGACATAATGGTAAAAAAAAAAATTAATATGGCTTGCACACGTCAGTAAAAGCAATAAGCTTTCAGAATATTTCACCCCAAGGTTGTATTTTGAAACATATACAAGGAAAGATAAATAAATTAGAGTGAGTTGATTCTCTATGAGATTACTGTTTTACTGTTTTTTCTCACAGGGTGACTGAGATTTTATTTTTTAAAAATATTTTTTTTATTATTATTTGATTTTAATAAAGTTAACATTTCAAGAAAACACTCCAAAATGTGCTCTCCGTGGTTGCAGTCCATCAGCCTCCATTCACTTGGCCAGAACTAAATACAAAGAAGAAAATCAGTGCTGCTGTTGAATTCCATTTCATGCCTTATGTTAGAGATTTGTAAAACTGTCCCTTGCTGACTTGGAGATAAGTGGAATAGTGATGAATTCAGCTTCAGGCAAGCTGCTTTTCAAGCAAACCTGTCCGGAGACAGAAAGACAGTTCATAATAATTCATTCTTATGCTGTGTCTCAAGTGATTAGTGAAGGTATTGGGCAGATCTGGAAAAAAAAAAAAAATAACATTAACATACCCTAAAAGAACCCACAAAACCCAAATGCCTGCAAAACCCTGCAAAAACCCAAACACAAACTATACACCACATTTCTCATCACAGAGGAGCAGAAACTTTGGAGCAAGCACAGGAACCAGAATTAAAGGATTAATTGTCAGGGAAAAAAGAGTCCTTGTCTATAAAGTTTTATGACAGTATACCATCCAGAGCACAGCAGAGAACTGGATTTAATTCACTGTATTTTTACAAAATGCGTGCTCAAGAAAACAATCTCTGGGGCATCAAGTGTAAATGAACTGTGAACACAGAGATTGCCAGTTGGAAAATAATGTCAATATGAACAACCAGAAATATGCAGAATCAGCTTGCAGCAGTGTACGAAAACTGAGAAATTCAGCCACCAAATCATTTTTCCCCTGAGGGCAAAAAGCTTTTAATCAGTTTCCAAACTGAATTTAGATCTTACAATGGAGCAAGGACTTCCACTTAGTGGAAGCAGAAGGACCAGTGCCATGGACAAAACCACAGACATAGTTATAACACCACAGCCTTTTTCTGCTTCAGAGAAATGCAATGGGCTATTCTTACTGCTTTTGGAAGAAATGCTAAAGATTTATGGGAGCAAAGTGTGTAACAAAAAGTGAGAGGATAACACCAAATTACCTCAATGACTGCAGTTCACAAGGATATTTTATCTCTAATAATTCCTGTGAGATGAATCACCTACAAAGTTGCAATACTTGGAGCAATTTTTGATATGGGTCTTATTTAACAATAGGGGGGAAAAAAAACAATCCAAAGAGTTTTAAGGCATAATTTGCTACCTCTACTTGCTCTTATTAGAAGAGCAAACAATAGGGTAGGAAAAAATGTGCCCTTCTGTGTGATGAATCATTATCTCTTCTTGCCCCAGTTTACTAATACTAGTTTACCTTTTTAGATGGAACTGATATTTAAAGCTTTTTCTATTAAGAACCCTCTGTTTGCAACTCAGTGCTGGCTACAGCTGAATGACCTGAGCATATGCAGGAGCAAGGTGCTGCTGGCCAGAGGAAAAGCCCTTTGGTAAAATTTTAATGATACACCATAGAGCATCCTGGCTGAGTCTCAAAGTAGCTGTGCTCCTGGCTACTGTGATTATTTTTCCTCCAGAATGTAGGTAGCAAATAACATGAAGAGGCAAACAACAACCAAAAAAAAAAAAAAATTAAAGATTCAAGCTATAGTCAAGAGAAGCTGAAGTGAAGAGAAGGATGTGTGATACACATAAAACTGGCTACTAACAGAGGCAAGTTTTTGGTGTGTCTCTGATAGGAAGGTAGAACTGATGAGGAATTGGAACAGGGTGGGATTGGTCATGGAGTCAGTGTTTCCAGGAAGGCAACATGGATCTGACCTGGCCTGAGTTTTTCTCAGCTTTAATACTGGACTGTAACAGATGCAAGTGATTGACCTCTTTATGCTTCATTGAACCCAGCTCCTCATGGCACTTTCTGTCCAAATGCAAACACTGGGAAGGAGAACATTTATGAAAAATGTCAGTCAGTCTTGTCTGCCAAGACAAAAAAAGAGATATGTTTGCTCTGCATTTTGAGCCCAATGCCCCCAGCTCAGCAATCAGGTGCAGTAAGATGGACCCTAAAGGCTCCAAACATGGCTGTAAATGGTAAATGTCCTAAATAGGAAAAAAAAAGAAGAAGAAAAGATTACAGTAATGTTTTAATTACAGAATATGTTAAGTTTGGAAGAAAATTGCCTAGTAGAGTGCCAGCATCCAACAGAGAAAATAAACACTACCAGTGGATTAGAACAATTATAAGAACTCAGATGTCAGTCTTCTTTATGTCATCAAATTTCTTCTTTTGGTGGCATATATGGCTGCTTTCTAAATAAGGAAGTTGTCTCAAATTCCATTTAATTTCAAAATTTATAAAGCATAAAATTAAAAATAGTAAAGAGATGCCTACGTGGAAGATTATATTTTTTGCAAACACAAAAAATCTTATAAGAAATAATTTATTTCTAATTCATATTAATTTTACTTCTAATAGGCAAGAGCAACATCGGACTCAGTATTTTGCTCCCATTTTATTCCCATTTCTGCTCATTTTATCTTAAAGAATTAGGGCAACTAGAGGAAAAAAACAGCAGAAAATGACAACAGCAGTCGTGAAGCAACCTGTGGCTGCCCTGCAGTGCAGACTGAGGTAAAGAACAGGTGTTGGCTGACCAATCAGTGGGAGGGGAGCATGGAATCCACAGAGGTTTCCTGAGAAAAAAAAAGATTAAAAATTATCTTATGAAGTGAAAAAATGCTCTGTTCTGGACTTCTCTAGTGTTTCACTGAGGCTAAGCAGGTGGAGATTGGAGGTTACCTCATCAGAAAGAGGAATGGTATCACAACTACCTGTACATGAGCCTTCCTGCTGAAAAATCCTTTCATGATGAGAGCAAATGTAATGAAGAAGATTATAATAATTTTACAAGAACTGAAATGCCTGCAGATATTTATTTTACACTAATTAGATACGTTTGGGGAAAATGAGTTTTTTAATACACTTCTTTTTGAGATATTTGTTACAATTACCTGTCAGGAGATGAAAACATACATATCTCCCTGAAGAGTCATAATGTTAGACAAATTTAAGAACATCAAGACCTAATTAAACTTTGAATGATAGACTCCTAAGAAAGAGTCTATCTTAGGCCATTTTTAATACTTGAAGTTGTATTTCATTTTGTTATTGATAGATTTATGCTGGAAACTTTTCTGTCTCCCTGATTAATATGTTCCTGATTTCTTATGATACCTAGTATTTTCTTACTTGTTTTTTCAAGCAGTGGCTTCTAAAAACATTAAACAAATTTGTTGCTTCCTACTGGAAGCTGGAGTAGTTCTTTTTGTACAAAATACATGCAAATTTATTTTTTTATAATCGTTATCAATAGAATTTAAGGAAATGCAAGGTAAGTATAAGAAAAGTCTCAAATTAATGAGCAAGCAAATGAAATATATTTGACAGTCACTCTATCAGGACAAATGAAGGAACGGAAAATATAAAAAGAGGTATTCACTTACACATTTTTCCTGTGTCTGGAAAAAAGGAGGGACAGACATCCTGAAAGTCTCCTAGTAATGATAAAAGAAAAGGGACAATAAAGTTAACATAGACCTTTACAGTTCTCCAGATCATGATGATGAGTTACACCTTTTTTTTTCTTTTCCTTGAGTGCCAGTCAAAGCATAGGAGAATCTGGAACTATGATTATTGAGGAATTTGGAGAACTAGGAAAGCTGACTAAGTAATATGCTCTGGAGTTCTTCAGCGACTCTCTTTGCCCTCTTTTTATTCAGAACATAAGGAAAGACAACAGGGAGAGAAGCTGCAGGGTCCTGCCCTCACTCAGGAGATCACAGCACCAAAGAGCCTTTGGGGTGGCAGGAACTTCAGGAGATGCTCAGAACTGGGTCAACGAAAGTTCAGAGGGGGTAGTTAGGGATTGACACGGATTGGTCTTGAAAATCTCCACAGATGTACATCACCAAGCCCAAAGATCATTACATTCAAGGATAGTAATAGTGGCTATCACACTCTGCTTGCTGACAGAATTCAGAGCTAGAGGGATATTTTGGATTGCTCATATTAACATCCTTTTATCCTCCTAAATTTGACTAAAAGATAATAAGAGAACTTGGTGAATATGTTAAAGCAGAATGCAACATTGATCATATTTATGGTAATTTAGCAAAAACATTATAGAAACATACATAAAGGAGAGTAGGAGAGCTACACAACTCTTGAACTTTTAAGCCACTTAAAACATGCAAAGGAAGCCTATCTTAAGTGAAAACCAGGGCAGTTTACTTAGGAAAAGTAAAAGCAGAAAAGAAAAAAATACTGTTATAATTAGATCAAATCTCAAGAGCATTTTAATTAGCCAAGAAAAACAAAGAATTGTTCTAGAATGGTTAACATCTGTCAGAGGAAGAGAGAGTTTTCTCAAGGAAGTAAAGATACCTAGACATGATAGTCACAAGTCTGAAAGGTTTTTCTCTTTCAGTCTTCACAGAAATACATCTACACGTCTTCTATCTCTCAGAAATGGTGATAGAAAGTGTTTGTGTCATTTCTGGGTTTTTTTATAGTAATTAGATAGATCCTTTTGGTAGCTGAACTTTTCATTTACATTATGACACAACGTAAAGAGGAAGAAAGTAAGTTTGGCAGGTTTTTCTCATGTATTTTCTGGAGAATCCAGAGACCTTATGAAATAGCTATTTTTTTTTCTCACTCTGCTAACCAGATAAGCTTCTTAGTGTCCTACAAGGTAGCAAAAAACCTGTCTATACGTAAAAGTCTTTCAGAGAGTAACATCCAGTTCAGGAATTCCACAGCATTCAATGCCACTCCTTATCACTGTTGTTAAAGGTCCAGTGTAGGGTGCAGATGAGATCAGGGACTGTATTCTTCCCAGAACTATAAATGGACATTAAAAGTGTTTTTCCTAAAGACATCAGAAGGGGTGGTGTATTTGATGCAATCTGATTTTCAGCAGATGTAACTGATGATTTCTTTCCATTATATGCTGTCTATAAAAAGAGGAAGACATTTTTTTAGTAGCAATCCCTTTTCTAAAGCTGACTCACACCAACACAGCAGTCAATTCATATGTTGGGTTATTTTCCACTCACACACCTGAGCAAATTTCTTCCTTATCCCATAGGGTGTAATGTTCTAGTCTGTAGTCTTTCTCACATTGTTAAATATATTGTTAACAGAAAAACAGATTGAATTTTGTACAAAAGAGTAACTCTGGAGCAAATGCAATGCAATTTATAACTACATTTTGGGGATCCTGCAGTAACGATTTAAGGCTTCAAGTGCTGTATTTCTA
Source organism: Rhabdornis inornatus (assembly GCA_013397075.1). Lineage (NCBI taxonomy): Eukaryota > Metazoa > Chordata > Aves > Passeriformes > Rhabdornithidae > Rhabdornis > Rhabdornis inornatus. The sequence goes on from VWZS01008918.1 coordinate 3,986,028, forward strand.
ATTGTAATTAATGTTATTTTCCTGAATAATTGATTTTACCAGTAATAAAAAACAGAGATTAAAATTTATTTTAATGTACAGATCATTAAATTAAAGGGAATATTTTAATTATTTTCTAAAATACATGTTTACATGTGCTAAATCTTTGTCTTATTTGATTTTTCCTTTAAAAGACAAACTATTGTAAAACAAACCTCAAAAGCCAATGGCTTAATTTAATGTACAAAAGCATTACTCTCCTCTGCAAGGGAAAAACATCAGCAGGTAAATTTAATTATGATGTATCCAGTACTTACCCTTTTGACCATTAGTTCCAAATCCATTTCTCTGTATGAATTAGAAGGGGAAGGAAGAGATAGGTAGAAGAGGGTGGGAGAGGGAGATGAATGGAAAAGTGAATAGGACATGCTGTTTTTTCTCATAGAAGAAATTTCAGACTGAAAAATGGAAAATAGTCCCAAATTATGTGATGCCTAGAATTAAGTCTTCAACAAAAAAAGTTTTTCTTAATGCTACTAGACACAGCTCTGCTGCTTTTACCATTCTGGTTACAGGGGCAGATTCTCTGGCATGAGAGTTCAGTGAAGAAAGTTTTGCCAGAGCTGATGGCCCAGGTCAAACTACAACCTGAGACATCTCAGGAAGGGACAGAGATGGTGTCTGTGGCTCTGGGTGTCCTTCCTTTCAGAGCTCTGTGGAGGACAAAGAGTAGTGCCTGGGACAGGGCGTGCCTTGCCCAACCCTGCTGCCTGTGGAATGTTGGAGCCAGGCAAAAGCTTTCAGGAGGAGCTCTGCTCCTTCCCATTAAAGTGATAAACAGTGTACACTGACCCAAAAACCTGATCTCCTTTTAACTCAATAAACCTAACCAAAAAATCCCCAACTCCACACAGATGATTTTTCTAGTAGGTGTGGTTTGAGTGAACAACATATATATGGAATTGCAAACACAAAAGTATACTACTTTTCAAAATGGAAAATTATTTTCAAAAGCTTAAAAAGAAAAAAAAAGTATTCTTAGGTATGTTCATTGTCGTGTGTATGTAAGGTGGTGAAAATTGTAAACAACCAAAATTTATATCTACAACAAAGTGTATATGAAATAACCCCAAGGTAATGATATTCTCAGCCTTTAAATGCTTTACATTCCACCTCTTGATTTTGCAATCACACCAGTTTTGTTAGTACTTGCTTTGCATTAAATTTCTTGGTGTTTGTAAGGGAGTTGGAGGCCTGAAAGGTGAAATAGCTGTAACAGATTTTATAGAAGAAACATACCAGTTATTTTTGTGAATGACATGTCCTTTGTATATTACAGTGGAAGATGATTCACAATCCTGTTCTGTGGACATCTAAGAGTAAATTCAGAGTATAACCAAATGTTTAATAGAACTAAACCTTGGAGATTATTGTTAAATTAAAACAAAATGTGCTATAAAGAAAAAAAAAATAAGCACGTCCTTTTTCTTAGCAGAAGTATACCAAAGATTGCATTAGGCAAGTTCTTTGTTTTATTAAATCTCTGTGTCTAAGAAAAAGAATGTTGTCTTCATTCATGCATATGGTTTGAAATGCTTGTAAGTTACTTAAGCATCAAACTGATTTCCTTTTCATAATACAAGGTTGTGTTGCTTCTCAGTTGAGATTTATAGGCCAAAAAAAAGTGAAATCCCTAAATTTATAGTTTTCAATAATTCCAAACATTTTATCACTGAAGTCTAAAACCACCATAAATATCTTGGAAGGTTTTAAGAAAATGAAATAATACCATATGGACACTACCATTGGAATTTTTTATTCAAAACTGATTTAGTAACCTACAAAAAAAGTGATATATAAGAGAAAAATGGAAGTAAAACCACATGAATGGCCACTAGAGCTGTGTGAAGTCTCCCAAATTTCGAGATAAATGATAAAAAAGGGAGGAGGCTGCAAATTTTCAATATTTTTGGGTGACCTTCCAATCCTGCACAACAGCAGTTTCTTGCAATATGTGAAAATTCAGAGCGATCATGAGGCTTGAATTATATATTTTTATTACCATAAGTTTTGCACAGTCATATTACTGGCAAGTGATAAAGTAAATAAAAGCTATGTACAGGGTTTTCAGCATATGGGAGTACACTTTTTTGCCCTTTCTGATCTGTTTCAATAGCATTTGTAGAAAACTATTTTAGGAATTTACTGAATTTAAATTATAGAAACTGTGCTAATTTGCTTTGTGTCTTAATACATTATAGACACATTATCCATGCTGGTTGCAGATAGTGAGTTAATGAAAGCAGATAGACAAGCAGATTAAAGAAATTTTATAAAGAAAAGGTTTTTTGCCAAAGGAATAATTATTCAGTACTCAAAATCTTACTTGAAATTTATAAGATACTACATTTTACTAATGCTAACATTTCTGATACTTCTTCCATTGAAATACCTTGATGAATTAATGTATAGGTTTAGATTTTTTAAAACTATAACAAGTGTAATAATGCACTCTTTATTGCATATATTACACCTTTAATACATCTTTAAAAGATGTGTATTTCTCCCCTGAAATTTTCATGTTCAACATCTTATTAACTGTCTGAACAACCTGTGATAGCATAAAAATTTTAGTTTTTCTGAATCAAGTGAAGTGGGAATTATTTCTATGCTAAGACACATTGGTCAAGATAATATTTAAATTCCTTTGAGATTTAATTCAATGTGTTATAAATAGAAGTACTGAAACCACTAGAATCTAATGTGACACAGGTTGGAAGCTAAATACAAGACATCTCTTATCACCTGAGTTTTTATGGTAGAAATCTCTGGTTTTTATGACTAGATCAGCTAAAGCTTTTAGAAAGTTTGTAGTGTCATGAATAATCATGGCAATAATAAATCAGTGACATCATGAGAGTGTTGATAATGAGCTGCTCAATATGGTTGTACAATTTATTAGGAGTTCTAAAAAAAATCTTAGTCTTTTTTTTGTTTTGTAATTGTAGTACAGTATAATACATTTAAACTAATATGAGAGCCTAGAAGAATTTTGGACATTCTTTGACATCTAGCAATATAAATATACTTTCAACTTCTGAAAAAACCCTAAAACCAAAAATCTAAATCAGTCCTTACACAATCACCCATATTTTCCTCATAAATCTGTTTCCTAGGTAACAAGTAGATTATGATAGAACTAATTTACAATGTAGAAGGGAATAACAACCTGCAGCTTCTCCATGTTAAAATTTCTGCCAAAGGTTTCTGCACCAAGGGTAGTGTATTGCAATGTGCATAGATCAGCAACACTTAAAATTACTGTCTTAAACATTAATATTTCTTTTTGGTGTCTTTATTCATTTTGGTTTAGGTTTTTCTTTTTCCCCTGAGACATTTTTTTTCCTAATTGTGGTGCAGTATGAAAAACACATATTGAAGTTGTTTCCTATCACACTGAGTGCCACAGAGTTTCAAATTTAGTGACTGTGCCTTACTTGTTAATGGAAATTCTAGAGCAACAGTAGAAAGGAAAAGTAGAGAAATGGTTTCATGAATGGAAAAGGGAGTCATCATGGGACTCACCTCACCTACCTTTGACCCTATAAAAATCATATGCCTGGGAATTACTTTCTTGTGAGATTAAAGATAAACAAACACATAAATGGAAACTGGGGTGATCTCCATGAGATGCTTTACTATCGAGGACTGAAAAGCAGCAAACTACTACTGTATGCATACTCCAAGTACACATCTCCCATGCAAGAAAAGAAGCCTAGGTACTAAAGCCTCCTAAAGTGCTACCATTCTGAAAAAAAAAATAAAAAAATCATTATAACCCAGTCTGGAAAGAAGTTTTATATGGAAAGAGTGATAAAGTGCTGGAATTGTCTGCCCAGGGAGGTGGTGGAGTCACCGTCCCTGGATGTGTTTAAAACAAGACTGGATGTGGCACTCAGTGCCATGGTTTAATTGAGGTGTTAGGGAATGGGTTGGACTCAATGATCTTGAAGGTCTCTTCCAACCTAGAGATTCTATGATTCTGTGTTTCTGTGAAAATGAACATTTCCAAAGTTTTTGGAAAGCTGAAAGATAGTTAATTCTCACAGATTACTTGACACCTTCATGCCTGAGCTCCTTGTGTTTAAGTTCAGGATTCTTATTTTAGTCAATCATCTGAAATTTACAAAAAAAAATAAAAGACAATAAACAATAAACTCCCACTACCACCACCACATAACAAAACAAACAAACAAATCACCACCACCACAACAACAATCCAGAAGAAAGTCCCTCTGTACTGCAAGGGTCATTCATTTTGATAATATGAAGTGAAAACTATTGTTGCTGGTCAATAGTTTTCTGGCTGCAGGGCTAGGAAATAGGGCCACCTGACTGTGCAACATAAATGATAGGTAAATCTGGTTCAATTTGAGACTAAGGCAATTTGGAGCAATTCTAATCTCCGTTGTTTGGGCTCAGTTTCTACTGATTCCGTTACGAATGACACCTTAAAGCCGGATGAATAGAGTAGTTGTAATCTAGTAGAAGTGCTTGTTTATAGTCACATATATTAAGAAACAGCAGGAATAAGTATTATTTGTTCTTCTGAGGATTTGCGAGTAATAGTTTTATTATGATTTAGTGCTTATAGTCCTTTCTTAAACATTCTGAGCACACAGACAATGAACTCTAAGACCACTTAATTCGATTTTAAAGTGCTAAGCCAAACATGAGAGCTGAATACAGGTGATCAGATAAAATGCTCTGCATTGACAAGTTGGCCTAACTGCACTTGTCAAAGTTGGGGCAGATGCATATGCAGGACAAGAGGTGTGGTAAGAAACACCTGAGATGCAATCCCAGTGACAAAGAATTTGGCTTTGTTTTTAAAATCCATGCACACTCAAGAGAGTAGTTTCTGCTTCCTAGCTTTTACAAGGAAAAATGGACAAAATCATGGCATTTGTGTAATTGGATGATATCTTTGCTCCCATGATATGGCTTTATCTTTTACAAAGTTTTGATGAGAACTCTGTGATAATATTTGTGTTCAGAGCAAAGCTGCCAGATTTTTTGGCTTTCTTCCAGTTCCACTCAGGCACAAGCACTTTTGGCAACTTGCCAGACATATTTTTGTTTTCATTCTCAGTCATTGAAAGCAGTTCTTGCAATCTCTGTTTTTCCTAAGGTCTTTTGTCCCATTAAAGGTGACTGCTATGGGTTCAGGTTGAATATGCAATGCACAAGGGTTTCAGAAATAAAATGCAGATGGAAATGGAGACCCCATGGTTGTGAGTGGCAGCTACACTTGCACATGTCCCCGGATTTTCTGTTTGAACTGATGTTTCAACAAAAATCCAAAGGTCGCTTTTCTGTATTTTATTTTGCCAGTGATTGGCATTATTACTACATTTACCAATTCACTTGCTTTGGATAACCTGCCCTAAAAGTCCTGCCCAAAGTGCAGAGGAAGAGATATCTTTGATTACAGTGGGGTGGGCCTGCAGCTCATCCCACAGGATCAGCTTTTCACCATGCCCACACTGTACATGAGTCCTTTGAGGCACAGTGAGCAAGCTTGGCAAGACTCCATCCTGTCTTTTTCTGTGCCTAAATAGGGTGGGTAGAAGGTGGGGAAAAAAGCCTTTTCCTGATTCTACCTTGTATTGACCACCAGGTAACTGATTTCAGTAACCAGTGAGTACCTTCAGCTGTGGGCTGATGAGTTCTCCTTTTCCTTGTCCTCTGACAAAAAACATTTTGAGAACTGTTTTCAGGATACATGGAAACCTATCATAGATACAGCTTTTTTTTGTTTGTTTTCCTCTTTTGTTTAATCAGCCTCCTCCATGCTCTATAGGTGTAGGAGATGTTGATCCCTGCCTAAAATAACACACTTCAGGTGCAGGTGACACAATGAAAAACCCCTGAACTTACAATGCCTGATGGGGCCAGTAGTGAAGAGCTTAACAGCTTAAAGCACACTCTTACAAACTTTTAAGGAGTTTCTATCTGCATTTTCAAGAAGATTATAATGAATAGATCTTGTCTGAATAATTAAATGCAATCTATTTTCATAAATTATATCTGTCATATGATAGACCTAGTAATTAAATAATTGGAGTTGGAAATCTAGAGCTTTATTGCACAAAAAAAAAAAAAAAAAAGCAGAATTCAATAATAAAAGTAAAGTGAATTTCAAGAACTGTCGTTCAGACTCAAAGATTTCAACTTAACAAAGTGTGATGATTATGTAAAAAATGTAATTCTGGACTGCTAAGGTTTCTTCCACACTTGTCTGCTGTTTCACACGTTGCCATTCAGAATATTGTCTGGCAGATGCTACTGTTTGTGCTTTCACTGTTATTAAAATGACAAAAGCTCACAAAAAAAATGGCAATCAGACTTAATAATAAAAGCCCCTTATATTCTTTTCATGTTTATTTCAGCCAATAGATGCAGGTAAGTATAATGACAATCTATGCATATTTAAAACTTTAGGTGAGAAGGTAATTATTTGGGACTCTAAAACATTTAGCAAGGAATAATATAAAAACATATGCAAGCATCTGGTCAGCTGAAGGTCAGATTAACAACTTGGTGATAAAATCTTATGGAATCCTTGTTTTTCCCCTAAGAGATATACTATATTAAAAAGAGTGGAAGGATTATGTGTGAACACTAGGATTTGTACTTGTCATAGAATATGACACAGGTGGACTAAGCTTAATGCCTTCCCATTGCTGAGGTTTGAATAACTCTTTACTATATAAGTTGGACATGATGTTTTTCCTTAATTTTATGTTTTTTTCTCTTTAATCCAAGACACACAAAGTACTAGAAATAGTTTTATTTTCAATTTATATTAACATAATAGCTGATTCTAATACTTTTTCATCTCTAGTTTTTCTTCTTATTCTACATGTATACTACGGATAAAATACCATTTTATGAAAATATGTACTGAAGAACAAAATTTTAAAAAGAACACAGATGTTTAGTTTGAAATAGGCCTTTACTCATATTTTTTATGTGTATTTTGAACATCTCCTCTTATTCCAGGGCTAACACACAGATAATGAACAAATTTAATCAGATTAAATTTCATTGTCATGACTAAGTATTGTTAGAAATGTGTCCTGACCTGAACTAAGACTTCAAGAGTGTTTTTGCTGATATTGGACTAGGAAAAAAAAGCCTATTTTAAAATAATGAAAAAAATAATTAAAATACCTACAAATAAATTATAAATATAAATAAATATAATAATAATTAAAAT
>VWZS01008918.1:3993363-4221288 GCA_013397075.1 Rhabdornis inornatus
AATAATAATTAAAATAATGAAAAAATACTCTTAGCTTTTGGAAATTGTCAGAAAATTGGAATTTTGAGAATAAATTTGTGCAAAATTTTTAAGTAAGAATGTTTTATTTGTTGAGTTTTTCCAAATATAGTCCCTACAAAAAATTAACTAGTTAAATTCCAAACTTCTGTTCCTTTTGAAGCTGAACTAGACTTTCAGCAGATTGCAAAATGGTCCAGGCAGTTTCCACAACCTGAAGTTAAGTGCAGTGGCATTGGTCAATATTAATCAGAAAGGTGCTTAGAAGATTTTGCCGTTTTTCAAGTCTTTTCTCTAGCTTTTTTTTCCTAAGGGCATTCTGGCAGAAAATGTAATTGATTGATAATATTCCTTTTTGATTATCAAGTTGAAAGTGTGCCCTTAAGAATTTTGCCATTGCTTCATATTTTCCTTCCCTCCCAGTCAGGTGTGGTGAACTGCATGCTTGGCAAGACAAAAAGAAACGGGTCAGCTATCCCCTCACCAATTTTCAAATAATTTTCATCTTCATATGTATTGAAAAGAAAGAAAAAATGTGCTATATATGAAATTAGTCACTAGATAAATGATTTCCCCTCACCCCCAGCCCATATGCTACTTGCTGTGCAGATTGTGACTGAATAAAGACCAGAGTCCTATTGTAGATATCTGTGCAAATCTGTGAGTCTGGTTTTGTTGAATCATCACATCCTTTGTGCTCCTCCTGGCTTTCCATAGGTACCTTCTCCCTTCCTCGCTGTTAAATGATGAATTTCCCCAAAGCCAACTCCTTGTGAGGTTGTGTGGCCAAGTTACTGTGGGCTGTTGCAACAGCAGAAGTTTGAGGGCAGGGGGACTTCTCTCACCCCCTTCACAGTTATGTATTGAAATTTGTCACAGAATTGGCCAATTATTTCACATGTTCTCACTTTCCTCTTCTTTTGAAGATTTTCTTGATACCAAGTTTAGCAGTTTTGTCCTTAGCTGATGCGTGTGCAGAACACATTTTCTGTTCATGTATTAAAATTTTAAGAGCTCATTAGAGACCTTTTCTTAACACAGTGAATTTATATCTTGCCATTCACTTATGTGAAGCACATGTGGCCGCTGATGATCCTGTGGTAGAATAATTATCCCATATTTAACAACTTATATAACCTTGCATTCAGTAATTCAAGGTAAGGCTATTTTTACACCATTCATTATTTTGCTAGAGTTAGCACATTATGCAAAGTTATTCTTGTTAAAGAAATGATAGAGCACCACAGGCCAGCTAAAATATACTAGAGAGAAAAAAGATGCTAAATGGGATCAGTGACATGGTCTATCCACTCTTGTATTCTATTACAACAGATATTCAGATCTAGTCCTAGAAAATCTGAAAAGAAACTTCACCGTCTGTTCCTCTCCCAAGAAAGCTTAGCTGGCTGTGTAAATAATTGGTTAATATTATTTTCTATTGGCTTGTCATATGAGTAGTTTCTAAGCAGTTTTCACCACCAAAATTGGCAGAAATTTCTCCTTGCAAACTGACAACGTGATCTGATTCAATTACAGAGGTATACTAGAGATTTTAGTAGGACTTCCACATAACTGTATTGACAAAATGTCCACAGCAAACTGAAATAATTGCATTTGAAATTGCAAGGAAAAAACCCAAAACTTTAGTAGCAGTCCTGTTTAATATGTTTGAGAGTACAATTCATGGAAAATCTGAACATGGAAGACATGACTGATCACTGCCTGGTGAAAATCATTCTGTCATAAGAGAAAAAACTACATTAGTATGCAAAACCTTTTGGCATGTTCATAGAGAATCAAGGACAGGACTCTGGATCATCAGTGTACTGTGAAATCTCCCACACAGAATGTTTCATGTGCAGTCTTTTATTCTGATCTCTGAGTTTACTTAATTTTCATCCATTTGATAGCAAAGCTCAAGAGACAAGCTTAGCTTTTCCCATGAGGATGTGACCTTAAAATCTTCTCCATATTTACCACACATGTTCATACTCAGTTATTCTGCCAAATTTAGAAGACAAATGTACCTTTACAAAGAAAATTTTTTTAATGTGATTACTTAAGAAAAGGAATATGACTTGCTAAATGCAGAAAAGGGTTTGAGAAAAATGACAGAAAAAGGAGCTTGGCGCTCTAGAGAAGGAAAGTGAGTAAAATGGCATCATAAAAATATTTGAATTAATAGAAATCTTCAGTGCTGGTTTCCAGTATAACCATGACAAGGAAAGGTTCCTTGCAAGCACATCCTTGTGAAATACAGAATGAGGATTTAAACAGCTCCTCAGTATCAACAAGCCTGAAAATGACAAGTAAAACGTAGCATCAGGAAACATTTTGCTTCCCCACAGCTGCTCCAGGGTTTTCTGTGTCCCAAGGACTGCATCTGCAGGCAGCTGGACAGCATCCTCCATGCCCAGCTCCAAGGCTTTCTGCACAAATTCCTCACACCACCTCCCCTGGCACTGGGAACCTTCTTGAGCGTGGAATCACGGTGCAGAATTTCTCTTCTCCCTCAGATCAGGCCCTTGGGGAGGCAGCCTACAGTGGTATAAAGCTTGTGATGAATTTGTTGCACAATGAAAGTACTAATAAAGCTTGTGGTCTTATATTTCCCTTCCTCTAGGTCAAATATGCATATGTTTAAAATCAAACATTAGAAAAGAAAATAGGAAGGTGGAAAGATATCAGATTTGAAGAATATAGCAATAATTTCAACAACTGCATGAAGGTTGGGCTATTTTTAAACTACCTAATGTTTCAGTTCTCTTTCAGTTTCATCTGTTTCAGTGTTTACTAATAGCTCAAACAAACACAACTCCAGTCTAATCTCAAAGAAAAATCATCTGAACTTCATTCCATGAAGTCTCTAAAGTAAGGAGGTGAAATGGAAAGCATGAGAAGTCAGCTTCTATTCAGATGAAAACTAAAGTCCATTTACTTTATGAAACTGAAAGAAACACTTGACTTCAGGTATTCTTTCCCTTACAGTCACGAGTGACCAAATTAAATTTTACTGATTTATCCCTTCAAGATATTGTCATACATAATAAATGCCTACATAAAGGAACTGCAATAAGAAAAAATCTTTAACTGCTGTTCTCTATGGCTGCAAATGCACAAAATATGAAAGTGAATACTTTTTATTAAAGTTTCAACTTTGAAAGTCCTGTGATGCTGTGAACTTGGTGCTATAAATTAAGTCAGTGAATAAATAAAATATAAAGTCAGTGAAATTGAAAAGTCTTTTTTTCTTCTTGTATAAAGCAGCAGAGTTCTACAAAAATTATCCAAGCTCTGTCAAATTGCACCATTCATATAGCAAGGTAACTCAGCAGAACTGTGTGTGGCATCATTTTTACCAGTCTACTTGTAACTCATATTTTAACCTAGAGATATGTGAGTATCTATACATGCAGCTAGTTGCTGAATTTTTTGTAAGCTCATTTTATTGATGTTTTTACTTAAACCTGAAATTAAGTAGCTAAGATTTTCACTTGCTAAGATTATCTTAAAAATGTTCAGAAATCACAATAATGCTTTATAACTTCCCTGTTCCTGTCAGAAAAGGGCTATTGGGAAAAAAAATAAATAAATTGTATACCCTGACTTCTGAGCAAGTCAGTTCAGTTTTCTGATGCAGGCATTTTGAAGGGATACATGGATACATTGGTCAAGCACTATTCTACCCAAACGTGTGAGCTTCCTACACTCAAAATGGAGTTGTATTCAGATACTTCACTGATGGAAGGCATATGCATAACCTCTTTGTAATTTCTAATCCATTATTTTCCTACTTTAAAGAATGCTATTCTTTTATTTTTGACATATTTTATTTAACTGCTGTGGAAGGTAATCTCAGTGTATCTACTAATGCAATCTGTCAAACTTTAGAGATTACACTGCAGGGGCTGTTTTCAGAATTCCACTGGATCAATAGCACAAGATTGTTTAAGCACACTTGCCTTCTTCCCACCTGAAGCAAATGGTTTGATTATCTCTTCACGGAGATTAAGACACAAGGTGCTGACTATGGTTTTAATTTTATTTGATTGATGGATTTAGATTTCAGCTGCACACTATCTAGCTATGCTTATCCACCCACAGTTCAGTTGCCACATTGATATGCCTTTTTTTGTGTCTGTATGTCTCATCTGAAGAGTGAAGATGATATAGTGGAATAATAATTCTCCAGTTTAATATTCTGTTGAGCATCTCCAACTGCAGTTCAGCAAATGGAAAGCTGAGAAGTTTGCTCATTACATTTCTGAAAGCTGTTATCTTATTGGCCTTGGAATATGCTGAAAGAAAATAGAAGCCTCAGAAACCAAATGAAAGGCATTAAAAGTAAAAGCCCAGAAGCTCAGTTATTGAGCTGAAAGAAGTTACTTACATATGAAAGAAGCAAGAAAAATAAGCCATTTGCCCTGGGCCGCCTGATTTGTGAGGGCCTTGTTACGTTACAACAGATGTAGTCTGGAGCTGCTGGTATTTTTTTTCTTTTATCATAAGTTTGCAAAAATCATTTTGAGATTGTGCATATTATGTATCGTAGTCAGGCTCCCTACAAATGAAATCAATTTTCTCTCAGGAATAAAATAAAAAGAAAGGAAAAAGGAGACAAAAAACCCTTGTACAATATCACAATATGTCACGATGTGGTAAGATATTTATTTATCCACTATGCTTCTATTGTATAATGCCATCAACATAGTTGCAAGGGCAGTCTTCACTCTCTAAGTTAGATTATTTTCCCACAAACATGGATAGAGGGGCAAACAATCCAGAAAGGCCTTGGAGATTTGTGATATCCAGCAGTTTTGCTCCCATTATAATTCACCTTGCTGGGCTTTGGACAGTAGGGTATAGGCAGCTGGATTGAAGGTGCCCAGTCTCACAGTTTTGGCAGACCAATGACATATTGTCATCCAGCCTTACATTAATTACCAAGTATAACTAAGAAATCATTTATATTTCCACACTCAGTGGTATCCAAAGAAGCTTAAATCCACAATAAAAATTTATGGCCAAAAACCAGCAAGGAAGGGCCATCAGTTTTCTGAAATGCCAGTGTTCCCCATACATCTGCATATTCCCATAATGCCCATATCCAGTGGTGTGGACACATGTTAAAAGTCTGTTTTGTCCTGTTTGCCATCATAAAGAAATACACAACTTTTATACCAAATATCTTGAATTTCTGCATTTTAAACTTCTTTTTTCTTTAATTAACCATTCTAGAAGGTCGAAAAGTATCTTAATTCTCTATTACATGCACACAAAGTATTGCTATTTTCTCCCTGTTCCTTTGAGATGTAATAGCCTGTCTGTCCGAGCTGTGAAATGAAACCCTAGGTCTCCAATTAAGAGTCAATCACATAAATCTTGAGATAGAGAAGCAGCACAAACACTTGTTCAGAGTTTCAGTGTTACATTATGCCTTTAATTGTGATGACCTTTCCCCATGCACTGCTTTAATATTGAAATCATGGACTGAAATGAATGCTTTTTTATCTTTAGATTAGGTTGGTATAAGGCTGCCATTTGACTTGCTCTTTATGAAAAATACCAAAAGCCAAATTCTGGTCTCATGTACGGTGGTGTAAATTTAAGGTCTCTATAGATTTTCATTTGGTATTAAACCACTAATTAGTTCTGTATGAATCACCAGGCTCCTCTTTCAAACACGTATGCAGTGTGAATAACGGAAAGGAGGTTTCAATAAAATAAGAGTTTTATATAGGCATTAGTCCTTTTGTACTTAATCACCTGTTAACCAGGGAAAAAAAAGTAACTAAAGGCTATTCTTGAAAAACAATGTAATTTCAAAAATTATGGAAGATAGACACTTTAAAGGATTATGTTCATGATATAAACGTGGGCTACCTGGGTTAAATAAACATGGATGTAGTAAGCATTGAAATAAACATTGGATGAAATAAGCATGACCATGTAATAAACATGGATCATTGACCCTGGAGAAGAAAGGAAACCAAGAAAAATAATTTGTATTCAAAAGTCTTGTCCTCCAAGCTCAAGAGCTGTCCATCCCAGTGAACAGGAAACTAAAATACCAGGAGGCCTGTGTGGCTGAACATGGGGCTCCTGCCAAAACCAAAACACAAAGAGACAAAGAGATACAGAGTTCTGAGCTTCCCAGGGCCAGAAGGATATGGAGATGCCAGAGAGAGGCCAGCAAAGAGTCACTGAGATGATTAAGGGATTGGAGCCTGTCTTGTATGAGGAAAGACTGAAGGGAGTGGGCTGCTCAGTGAAAAGAAAGCTCAAAGACAAACCCACCAATGTGTACACCAATACACCAATATCTGAAGGGAGGCGATAAAGAAGACAGACAAGTTCTGGACAAGCTGCCTCAAGGACAAGAGGCAATGAGCACAACTGAAAAACAAGGAGGTACATCTAAGCATAATGGAACACTTTTGGAATGTGAGGGTGACAGAGTAGTGGTACAAGCTGCCCAAGGAAGTTGTAAAGTCTTCACTCTTGGAAATATTCCGAAGTGTCTGGACATTGTCCTGGACAACTTGCTCTTGGTGGCTCTGCTTGAGCAGGTGGGTTGGATCAGATGACCTCCAGAGTCAACCTCAACAATCCTGTGATTCTATGATATCAACAGAGAATCTAACCCATTAAATGTAAAATGTTCAGCAAAAATTCCATTATCCAATGTGAGTATCAAGATATTCATCTAATATGAGAATTGAAAATGGTTGTGCAAGTTGTTTCGTTAAGATCTTGCCCAGCCTCACTTCTAATATCACTTTTCTCTTTGAAAACTTATGTGACAGTTGAGGGGTTTGGGATTTGGTTTGTTTGTTTGCTTGCTTTTTTCTGTCAGCACAACATCTGAACTGAAGAACTCTCACTAAGGAAAGCTTAAATTAGGGAGCCAAGGCTACAGGATTAGGAGGTACAGCCTACGTACACCATGTGCAGAGCTCAACTCATAACCCATTAGTCTGTGTTATCTTTGCAGCAAATGGAAGGTCGAAATCTGCTTCTTAAGGATTTTATGTTGTGTCTTTGTAAGATTTGCTTGGGTTAAAATTTGAGGTATTGCAAACATTTTAGAGTTAGTGTAAAAAGAATTCTTAGTATTTCAAAACAGAACAGCTTTTCCCACACAGTACCATACAGAATGTCATGTGACATGAAAGACGACAGTAATGGGCTGTAGTAATTGTGCAAATTAAAAGCTTTCCAAGGGGAAAAAAAAATTGATTCTTAGAATCAGAGATGCAAAGTGTAAGGCAGAATAAATATACCTTGTGATGCAGAGTAGAAAATCTGTGCCCAAAAGTATACAGCACAAAGATTAAAGAAAAACAAAATAAATCATAATAATTCTAAAAAAATAATTTAATTGAACAACTGAGGGAGGATACATCTTCAGAAGTCATTAGCCTAAATGCATCTTGTAAGGACAGGATATTTGATAGTTATTATTTGCAATAACTTTTTTGGCACAAAAAAAACCCCAACAGGAACTGCATATAATATTGAGTTGGCAGGAAAAAGACGTGTTCAAAGAAATTAAAGCACAACTTGATCAGAGAGTTTTTGAATGAAGTAATTTCAAACTCAAAAAATGCAAAGTTCATGTGAATTCTACACATTCAAAAATAGAAAAAAAAAAGAAGAAAGAAAAAGTTCTAAAAGAGAGAGATCAGAAATAGCTTTTTTAATTTGACATTCATTGATTCTTATGTCTAGTATCATTAGGTCAGATCGGAGGTCCCTGCCAGTATATCAAACACTTGCCATGGAACATTTTCATTTCCTTTGAAATACCTTCTCTTTTCCAACAGATATGTGTTTAGGGATTCTGGAACGAAAGTTCAATCTCAACCATTGTTTTTCTCATACTTATATGATTAGCTAATTTGTCCTTGAACACAATATTTACTTATTTTCTTTGCAATATTTGGTTTCTATGGATGTGTTCTATCTGCTAAAAAACAAAAAGGTGAGAAACTTACACTTGAAGCCAAATATGGTTTGTTTTACTTCCTCTTAGTCTCATGAGTAGCTTGACCACCTCCTTGCTACATAACACAGATTGTACCTTATAGATAACTGTTCCACTATGACAGTAAGACAACCATTCTTGCATTAATTTGGTTCAAAATGCATAAGGTAATGTCTAGACTGTGCAATGTTGAAGAAGCTCAGTACTGTGGGGCTCTACAACAAGAAATTCACTGCCTTCACCCAGGTGTGATATGACAAGAAGGGTAGGAAAAATGTTTCAAAACAACCCCCCTCTGGGATCAGGTGCAGGGTGGGATACAGCCCGTGTAAAAAGAGGTGAATCCCTGAACAGTGTGCAAGAGTTGTCTGTATCAAGCTAAAGGTGGAGCAGACCATCAAATACATTGTGCAAACAGCTTCATGTCTGTAACTGAGTTCATGACCTTATTCTAGTTTAATAGGCTGTCTATGCAGTCAGTGGTAGCTGCATTTCAGCTTTAAAAAGTTAGAAATGTAAAGTAATCATCTTCTCTGCAACCCAGTACTTCCTACTTAGTATTTTCTAAGCCAAACAGCTTTAACTATTTAATATTTTGTCTGGTAATCTTATTCTTTTTTTCCACCTTTGCAATTTTTTTTCCTAGGGCTTTTTTTTTGAGATAGGGTGACCTTGTGGAAATCGAGTTTAAAAGGTTTTTCTTGTATGAGATGACACTGCTTGCTGCAAGCTTTGATTTTTGAAAAGACCAGATATTTATGGTCTAGAGCCAATAAGGCATCTAAATACAGCTTTAAGCATATTGTTATTCTTTTCAGATAATCTAGGCAATGTTCTAATGAAGATAATCATATATATAAGGGTAAACAAATACTGAAACTTTTTATTGGTTCATCAAGCCCACAACAGCAGCTGTACTGGAAGGAATAAGGAAAACAAGATTACCTCTTCTATGTATTTTTTTTTTTTATGTCAGTTTTATAATCCCCATTTGTATGCTTTTTGGTTTTTGACATTTCATTGCCACATTCATTGTTTTCTCTTCTTTTGGGTCACTGATCTAATAATAGTTAAAATTGGAAAAATGCCACCTGACTACAAAGCAAGGTGATATGGCTTGAAATTCTTTAAGTGTCTGAAGGATATTTTATATAAGAATACTGAATATTCTTTAAGTCGATGAAAGGCTTTTTGCATTGCTTTCTAAATGAACTATATGACTAGAATAAAACCAAATTCTGTTTCAGAATTTTTGTACCACAGACAGCATCAGGTACCTCACACAAGTCATTGGCTACAACAGCATCATTCATCACCCCCAAATAAGACCATCCTGTGCATCTGAGCTAGCACTTGTTAGCAGATCCACAGATCTGTTTATCTGCAGTCACCTCTGCAATTCCACTGCAGCACTATACCCATCTTCCAGCTGTGCTAACAGAGCTGTTCCAACTACAGTTACACTTTCTAAGGTCAAAGCATAGACTGTGCCCAAGGGAGACATTGAAGAAGAGGAAAACTACTTCCAGTCACATTAAGCACATGGATTTTTCTATTGTATTTTGTAGCTACAGGTTGTCTGGAAAGCAGTCTGAGGCAATTTGAACCTTGGCTAAAGGATCATGGAGGAGTTTAGCAGTTAGCTTAGTTTGTTTGGTCTGAGAATAGTAACACTATTAGGACAGAGGGAAGAATTAAAAGGGAGCCCAGACCTGGAGCTATTAACAACTGAATAGGGGTGTGAAGACCTAGGGAGGCAGAGGGACTTTAGACTTTTAGTATGAAGAAAGCTGAAAACAGTAGACATAATCTGTTGTGAATACTAGAGTATTCAGTGTATTTTTAATGCTTAGGAAGAAATAGATATTTTGCTTATTTTAAATTTCCTTTAAGGAGATGATATAGTCTTTGTCTTTAAATATCATATGGAGATACAGAAGAGAATAGGATGGATAATCTCAGAAAAATTTAGCTAAAGACTCCCTGGATTCAAGTGTTATAAGTTTTATTTAAAATACAATGGGAAAAAAATACAAAGCAATACAAGCTATTATTTGTTGTAGAATAGCAGATATCTCTTGCTGAGTCCCTACAAAGTTATCAACATGCATGAAACTGTCAAACTACCTTCATCTGGATACAATAGATATCATTGCAGTTATCTGTGTAAATTAAGCCCTGCCAAAAATAAAATGCAACACTTCCAGCCAAGGCCTTCCCAAACTGGAAGAGGTGATCAAAACGGACGAGCCTTTATGTTTTTATCCAGCTCTAAAATGTGATTTTTAAAAAGTGCTATATTAAGAGCTGTCATGTATCACCACAGCTGGATGCCCAATGATGACCTAAGCAGCTTTCATACTGGAGAGAAATATGTCACATTGTTCATTTCTTGATCAGCATAGGAACTGGGAAGAGGAATATTAACTTCCATAGATGTTTGTCCTAAAATTTATTTTCTCATGTGCTTGGGAAACAAGCTGTATTTATAGCAGTGCACATAGTGGTATTGACTGTCTTTGGCTGGGAGAGCATTAATAAGGAGTGAGAAGGAAACAAGACATGTTAATGAGAAGGAAAGTTTTCATCTGTGTTCCCAGTGTTCACTAGTGTTCCCATCCCAGACTTACGGAATTTTGATCTTCCTGAGCAAAGCCCACCGAACACATTACAGGCTAGTCCAGTCCTAAATAGAAGTAGAAAAGAAGATTTGATAGCTGATGAAAAAGACATTTTTAGTTTCCAATCCAAACTGCACAAGAAAGCACGAGCACATAGCAAAGTTCGTGTGGAAGGCTTTATTTAGTACTTTAAAAAATCCAGTTCAGTAAAATACAGGGATATCATACCTTTTAACAGAAAGATTAAAAAGGTCCTGTTAAATTTATATTCCTTTACAGAACTCTCAGCATTTCTGCATGGTCAGCCCTTTTTTCCCATCCTTGTTCCACGTCTGTAGCATTAATCTTCTTGGAGTAACTGCTCACTTGCTAAATATATATCCATCACTGAAAGATAATTGTAATATATGACAAATACACCTTGAGAAGAATTCATTATAGGCACCAATCTGACATCACAGGATAGTGATGTGTTAGCAGTATCTCTTCTCCCCAAACAGGTTGTGAAATCAGACTTCAAGATAATTGTATGTCTTATCTAAAATTCCCCCACCTAAACTGATACTTTATAGATGACTACTGAACTGTTCCTCGAAGCCACAAATCTAAATTAACCTCAAGTGCAAGAGAGGTTTAGTGGCTCTGTATAAGAAGTTAATATAAACAGAGAAGTTTAAATTTAGCTCTTTTTATAGCTCTGAATTTTTTATCTTAATTATTTTTTCTTATCAAAGTAGGCATAAAGTTTGGAAACAATACACCACAGACTCAGAAGGTATGTCATCCTGCCACCTCTGTTTCCCTCATTGTCATTTTGCATGAGAGAAATCAGAAGGAGTGTATTTTTCTAGGTCCCACAGTTCACAGGGTTATTATAACCCCCTCATTAAAACATTCTGTCACAGCTATCATGGGGAAACTGAAGTTCACTAATGCTGGCTTTCAGTGATAGAAGATTCTCATCTTTCTGTAGCTAACTGTGTTAACCTCAAACTGGGGCAATTTTATGTGAATACTGAAACCCACTAACACTGCAAAATTTTTTAAAAGAAATTATTAGATATTATTTAAAATTTTTTCTTCTTTTGCCTTTTTTTAATTTTATTTTTTATTTAAGAACTGGTTCCTGTCTCAGTTAGACCTTCAAATAGAGATGGTTTTAGCTAAAATAGGAAATAATTAGTATGTAGGAAACTATATAACTGTTGAAGCAATTTTTAATGGGAATTTCATACTACAGGAATGGAGATTTCTTCATATAAATTGTGTCTTTTCTTTTTAAATTATCATTTGACTATAGCAAGGAGATTTGATAATCTAAAACGTTTCTTTACAGTCAAACCTAATGTGCATCTGATGTAAGTATCAGTTGTGTTAGAATTCAATGGAATATTTTTTTGCTGAAAAAGGCATGGGGTCTAATATTAATTCAATAGTAGGTTATCACTAGGAACTTTTACTGCCTCTATATGAAGGTTTTTGCTTCTGTCATCATCTCTTTACAGGACTCAGAGGTGTGTTGTTAAAATCACATAAAATGTCTCTTATTTCAAAGCTCTAAAACCTTTTATCACATCGTCTACTGACATTTTGAGCAGTGACAAATTTTGGCTGTGAAGATGTTACCATTTTCAAAGTACAAGGTACTTGTAATCAATGCTATTTTGAGCCCAAGTTTTGAAAGGTAAAAATCAATTCACTCCTTTGTATAAGAGTAAGCCTTTGTTTTAGCTCTCCACAAGTACTGCTTTGTTCAGTTTAGTTTATGGTTCTGAAAGAAAATCTACACCACAGAGCCCCACACCACAGGCATGTACAGAAAGCATGACTGTTGTGACCCAGTCTTGTACACTGACCCCCAAAGTGTCTCCTTATATTTCCCATTCCTCCCTTTATGAAATTAAATCACTCTGCTGATGGCAAAAGTAGTGCAGAGAACTTGGAAATATTGCCTTCACCACTCCTTAAAGGCCTTTAAGGCACCTTCATATTTCTCTGCAAGCATTTCTATACTCCTGCTCCAAGCATGTTTGTGGAAAACAGATTAAAAGAAACTCTTAGTCCAACTCCTTCTGGTGGGAGATGACTGAAGAAGGATCAGCACCCTTGGTTGTGCTGAATATCAGTATAAGAGAAGGAATTTGTCATCTATGGGCCTTGAAGCTCAATGTTATTTTAATCCTTACTCTGGTTTTGAGGTAAAGTCACTGTCTGTTCTTTTGCCTTGAGCATAGAAAGTAAAAATGTTGAGGGAGGACTTTAGCACTTCATTCCAAAATGAACCCTGTCCAAGGGCTGTTCAGCAGATGTTATTTTCCTTGTAGTCTTTTCTCCAAAGTCTTGTTAACACAAGAGATTGAATTTGTACCTCACGGACTCAAACTTTATTATGGAGTTGCAGGTAAACTTTTTACTTTGATCAAATAAAAAAATGACAAAACTGTGCCCTATATTATAGCTGTAAAGAGTAACATCAGAGAGGAAAGCAGGCTGAAATTTTGACTCATCTTAATCAAGTCATAGCCATATGTGTTTGAGAGAGAGAGCCTACTCCCAGTTTAGTTGCAGATGTATTGTTGTTAACAGATGCATATCACATTGTTCAAGAAAAAGTAAAAGGCGAAAGAAGAAACAAAAGCAGACATTAAATGAGTTTTTTTGCAGAATATCACAACTGTAGGAGCTGACCATCTCTACCCCCAAGCCTCAAAAGAAGACGAGTTCCATCGATTGAAGTGTAAGATTCAAGCATACTTAACTGTAGAGTTACAAGGAAGCTTAATCCCAAGCCTAGGATATTTGGTTTACAACTACAGGAAAGAGTTTATTTACTCAGTGCTGTTCTTTATTATCGGTGAGTTATACAATTGTCAATAGAAGCCCAGCTGATCCAGGCAATATACTGATAAGGGAGCCAAAAATGCATCTATGCCTTTTAAAGCAATAAAAGTTTGTGTCTGAATTTGTGGTGCTTCCATTAGTAGTTTTCACACTGCATGTGCTTTGCTTTGAGCACTTGCTTTACTTTGAACCTAAGCATGGGGCTGAACGATAATTTTGGTCTCAAGGCTAAACAAAACATAGAAAGTAGAAATCAGATGGTACCATTTGGTTCAGAGACCGTACAGTACTCTTGAGATCTGACAAAAAGAATATCTATTCTGTCTTTAAAGAATCTTAGTGAAGAATTTAAAATTTCTTAAGAACACAGAAACCAGATTTAAAATACTACCATTTGATGACTCAAGAAAAGATAAAAATCTATTAATTCACTATCTGGATAAATATATGCAAATGGCAGTATTTGTATACTATGCAAAAAGATCTCTTGTTTTCTATAAAAAAATAAATCATTACAAATGTGGCCACCATAGATAATGGCTTTTTGCAGATACACACCACATGTACATTTCTGAGATTACAAGATGAACCCTTCACATCTGCTTTATACATCATCATCAATAAAATATTCTTGGAAATATTTCTTCTAAGAGGGATCAAAAGCAGAGGACAACGCACACAACAATCAAGAATGCTCAGTAAGCAAGATATCAGCTGTTGCTAAAATGGAAAATGTGAAAATATTTTATCCAAAAAGCAGTACTTGATCTGTTCTGTCAAAACTGGACACTGTGTTTTCAAACTGCTTTCCTGCCAGGCAAATGGAAATCCACAGTAGAAATTGTCTTCTGGAGTAGGACTATATATGTTATGTAAAGATTTAAGATATATCTTAATATGTTAAAAGATATGGATATGCCACACAGGTGCTTCCTAAATCATCCTGGTTCAACCCTATCAATCATGAAATTGAAATTGCCCATTAAAATGTACCCAAGTTTTCAACCTTGGTAAAGGCAATATCAGTCTGATTAATATTCCTATAGCTTCTTTTGTTAACTACTTCATGATTTACATAGAATACATAATGGAAAATTATCTTGCTATTTGACATAACTAAGACTATGTTAAACATAACATGTTCTCTCTAGCCAGCTTCCATACACTAGAATTTCTGCAGGATCTCTTTGTGAATAGTCTTAAACGCCTGACTAGACCACAAAGTTAATCAAGCTCCACAAAATTTGCTACCAGTTCCATCCTTGGTGACCACTCAGTTGTTTTAATTTGGTACCAGAGGCCACTTACTTGTTTTTGCAACAACAAACCTCTTCTGAGTCTTGAAAAATAATTTATCCAGATCCTGGCTGCACCCAAGTCGTCTTGAATTCCTAAAGAGTAATTTACACTAGAGGACAAAAGGGACATTTCCTTTATAACACAGAATCAAAGTGTCATTTCCCCGCTGAAAAGCAAATCTTATTTTACTGGTTCGCTCTCGAATGTAGTGAGGAAACAGCTGAATAAGTTCCCCCTGCAGACACACACATTCAACCCATCAACACATGCATACTGGTGGTGTTCCCTGTCAGAATAAGCACATTCTTATCACTTAGCATCTGTTTCCTTTTTTCTCAGACTTGTTTACCAGCATTTTCATTGAGAAGCTTCCTTACAGAGAATAATTTTTTTTTTTTACTTTGTCATTCATTCACGATGGAGTTACACCTCCCAGCTGCAGCTATTTTAATAATGCTAAGAGTTAGGTATATAATTTTTCTGTGTGACTCAGATCCTATCAGAGAGCTAAAATGTAGTAAAAAACTTAATCAAAGCTGTTCATAGTGATGGTTTAAGCAATATTTTTTTAAATTATGTTTCTTCATATTTGGCAACAAAAGGACAACGATAGAATTATTTTTTATTTGGGAAAAAAATAAAGAGAATTAACAATAAATACAAATAAACAATAATCCAAATCAAATATTATTTGTTCTAACTAGTTAGAATTTAAGAGTTTATTGAAGCAAAAAAAGAAAAAAAAAGTTGAAATTAAAAAGCTCACAGTGGGTTTGTAAAGGTTGAAATGAAATTGCTATTTCTAGGAGTTTCCATGGAAACTACAGTACTAAGCAAACCTATGTACAAAAAGAAGAGATTTTTTTGTTGTTGTTGCTAAGTGTTCTTGAGAAAATCCACACAAGCATCATTATAATATGTAGCCAAACCAACAGGCATGCTAGTTGAATAATGTATAGCATACAACTGTAGTGTTTACTTGCTGAATACTTTAGAAATGAAAGCTCAGGCATCTGTGTGACCTTAAGATTTGACCTGTACAATTTTTAGATTTAGCATTGCATTGTTTAAAGTGAATCAACATGATTAACAAACAAAATTATTCAGAGCAAACCCAACATGTTGCCAAATTTTTACATTCAATGCATACTTGATCATCTTAGTAAAGTTTCTTAATTGGTTTTGATATGATCAGTTTGCTCTCAGTGTTATTGAAAATACCCTTCTATCTTCTAAGGGTTTGCTTATATCTGAACACAGGAATTAACATCTTCTATGGACAGCTTTATTACCTCAGAAGAGACAAAAGTTTTTTCATAGTAAGGGTGAAAAGTAGGGCAGGTTTTGAAATGAATCCAGAAAGTTTTTAAATAAAGAAATAGATACTGAGATTGCAAATTCATTATGGTCACAATCCAGATTTGAACATTTTTCTATTTTGCATCACCAAATCAGCCTGCATGGTTTCTGAAAATTCAGATTCAAACTCTAAATGTGAGTGCGTAACATTGACAAGGAGTATGTGAGTCTAGAACAGGATTTATGTGAACAAGATCCAAAACAAAACAAAAGAGCAGAGAAAATGGAACAAGATCAGTTTATGCTAGTTTACAAATTCAGTAGCTAGATTTTTAGGAAAATAAAATATTACCAATTTTACATTTAATTCTCTTATGAAATAAGAAACTGAAATTCATATCCATCTAATGTTCACCATTTTCAATGTTAACTGCTATTTAGAAATTACTTCATTTCATTGGAATAATGACAGAAATGTCTGTGAGTATGAAATAGCAACACAATGTGTTGTGATTATTGATATTTGTAATATATTGATTACAAGATTTTTTTTTTCCTAAAGAAGCTATATATGGTAGTAAAGCTTTAAATATTTAATTAAAAGTCATGTATTAATAAAAAATGATTCAATAAGTCACCAAATGCAAAATTCTGCAATGATGCCTCTATAAATTATTTAGCAACTCCAAGAGTGTTGGCTTTAATAAATTAAATTCAAGGACATCTGGTCAACATACTTACAAAAACTAAAAATGCAATTTTCTTTATCGATGCAGCGGCCTGGGCTCTTATATTTCACCATGAGCAACTTCAAACTTGCTTGATAACTTCTTACTCCTACATTGTTTTTTTCTAGGGGAAGAAAATAATTGTATATAGTGGAAATTATGAAAGACAACAAACAATTTAAATATATAGGCTAATGCCTATTCTTTTAAATATTAAAAAAAAACCCAAACTGGTTACTTAGCCAAAAGCAAAAAACAGCAACATTATTTCTGTCTTTCTGAAGTTATCTAGACTTTTTTTCCCTTTTTTCTGTCAACAGTCTTATGTACAAAGCTCTTAAGTTTACAAAACCATGGGATTTGCACTTCTGAATCTTGCCAAGAGATTCCATTTTCCATATAGCACATGTTGGGCTTTTGACATACAAATTCCTTTTAAATTAATTTCTATTGTTTGTCTATTTTCAAGATGTCCATAAACATAGCACAATAGCCTAAGTGGCTGCATGTATTAGTTATTTCTATTTTACTAGTGACTAGTTAAGCCAATGAATAAATGTTTGCACGTATTTCATAAAGAGAGAATTGGTTTGTTTTAAAAATCCACGGACTGAGTAGCCATAGCGAGTTGTTAAATGGAGATTTTGAATCTTCCTCTTCAGTCAATGAGTTAATTGTCTCTAACTATCAGAATGGAGAGCTCTGGTAATCTATACACTTTAGAAACCTATTTTCTCAAGTAGTGTTCATAGGTAGTAAGCAGGGAGAATAGCTATTTAAGGTTATTTTTATAAAGACAAAGATATTTTTCAGCAACAATATTACATCTGAAAGTAAAAATCTTCCTGTTATGTTCGGTATTTAAAAGCCCCTTCACAGTTTAACCACTGCCCTTCAGTCAGTACTTCAACAATACTGATTCAATAGCCTTTGTATTCCAATTTTTCTTCTACATACCTAGATTTTTGCTTTTTTAAATTACTACTGTCATTGCTATTATTACTACTACTATTATGTTGATGAGAAAGCTTCAAAATTGATTTTTTGTTTCTTCATCATCTGGAAGAAGTGATGAAATATCCTAAAGATTTAACAAAATCTATCACTGCCTATAGACACTGATAAGCATGGAAGCCTTGGTTACCACCAAAAACATTAAATACAATAAGAGTTTCAGAATAATTTAGGACCTGATAGATGTTCAACTGCCATGGATGTATCTCCTTGCTTTATTTCCATATTTTAGTGCTCAAGAATTGACAGTAAACATAATTCAGAATTGTGCACCTGGGAGTGCAACAATCACCTGCTGAGCAACAAGTGATCTTATCAGAAAGGTTTATTTTCAAAATAGTATATGGAAAGAAAACAAACAGGTCATAGAGTTCACTCAAAATGGAAACCCTTTAAGGTTGAGGGGGCTTTTACCCACCACCAGAACAGTTTAAACAAAATGTAAAATGCTGTTGATTGCATAACCCCAGAACCCTTCCACCACACTCTTTTCTCACCGTTGTTTATCTTCCTCTCACACTGAATGTGTCACAGTTGTAAATGAATCAGGGACAAAGGGCCAAGGGAAGCAGGATCAGATGCGTGGCTGCAGTAACAGCAACAGCAATTTGCTTCATAGGTCCTAAAGTAAAGCAAATGGAAATTGAAATTTTTTTCAGAGGTTTAGAACTTTAAAATGTCTCCAGTAAGACCCCGTGGCTAAGAATTTACTATATCAGGATGGTTCCATGATGTAATCTCATCACTACACGATTAAATACACATTCAATGATGCAGAGGACAAAAACGTTTTCCACTCAAAACCAGTGGTAAAACTATGTCACCAGGAGGAGAATTTTCTACACATTCTCTGTCTGTGAAAATCAAAGAGGACTTATGGTCTTAAGTCCTTCAAGTTTTAAAGCATCCATCATAATTTTCATTATTACTTATCCAGTATCTCATGAGATATGACAGGATGAAAAAAAAAATCCGGGATTTATTTCACAAACGTATTCCAGATTCTTGTGGTTTTAATTTACTTCAGTCTAGATTTTTGAGTTAATAATTTGCCTATAATGTCAGGCATCTGTGGACTAAGACCCTGGGTCCATCTGTTTGATTCTAAGAACAGACACTGGTGCTTGCTACAGAGTAGGAAGGAATTTGGCTATTTTATCCTCAGGTAACCCACACTTTAGGACAAAGGGAGTAGATAAAGACACCTGTAAAACAGTCTGTGGCCACTTCTGTTTTCTCACTGGAGCAAAGCAAGAACAGCCTTAGCACTCCTTTAGCTTGGAAAGATCCCTAGACCTCTGACCATAAATACTGTCAGGACACAAAACTTGAGAATTGGATTTCACCAAGCCACTGTAAACAGTTTGTCTATTTACTTCCTGCCCTTTCATTTTAGGAAGAAGAAAAAGGAATACAGGGACAAATTAGTGCTTTAAGTTCAGTTTCTACTTCTAAAAGCAGCTTTTCTAGTGGGATCTGGTCATTGTTTAATAATTCTGACTGATTTACCCATTAACTTCATTATAAACATTTGGTTTGTTTTACTAACATTAAAAAAGAAAAAACACACTTTATCTAAATCATTGATCAATAAAGTTAGGTTTTCTTTTTGACCAGCTATGTTTCCATAATTTTCATTACATTTGACTGAAAGCAACATTCATTTTAAAGGAGAATGTAATCCCATTTGTAAGTAGAACTTCTATATTAATTTACAGGCAAATTTCAAAACACAGTTGATTGCTACTTAGCTGCAGTCTGGAATGTATAAACTGCTTTGCACTTCTCTTTGGATCCATAAGTGGTCTCATAAAATATTGGCAGAGGTAGTTTCATTCATACAATATTCTTAATCACTAGAGAAAAAGGCATTATGTGTTCCTAACTCTTGTTAGGAACTGGCAATATTGCAATCCTTAGTGATGATAGGGGCAATCAAAGATAAAGTAGTCAACTAATTGGAAGAAAAATTTTGTGCTATCTCCAAAATCAATAAATCAGTGAGTGTGACCTCAATTTTTTCATCTTGCCTCTCCAAGAAGCATTCTGTTCTAGATGAAGAGTAGATTGGTCAATCTCACCTGGCAAGAAAACTGGAAATGACAGAGCTGTAGAAAGAAATATCCTGATCCCATTGAGATATACTCAGTCAACATTTAAATCAGCTTGAATGCAATTGCCATCCTATGTAGCCTTTATGGAATACATGAGTTCTGTTTAGTACTTTATAGCACTGTATATTACACAATCAACATCAACGAGATTCAAACTTGTTCCAGTGCCATGTTTTGCCACGTAATTTTGACGGATCCAAAAGAAAAAGAACCATGCTCTGTGTCTGACCTATTGCCTAAATTCTTTTGTTCTAGGCATAAGCCTCCAATTCAATAAACAACTCTGTTTATTTAGAACAGTTTCAACACATGCACAGAGTCCAACACTTTTGGGACAGACTCGCTTTGTGTGAACAATAGGATTTGTCTGCAGACAAAACAGTCATTCATCCAGAGAATCGTTAAATCACGAGACAGAACAGTAGTGTAGCACATTTCTGTAAAAGTTAGTGGCTTCCTACCAAAATCAGGAGGGGCAGTGGATCTGGATTTATAGCTGTGGTTTTCAAAATAATTAAGTGGGCTCTTCCTAATGAAGAAAGTTTGCCTGTGGCATAAAAGTCATTAACAAAGAAACCAATGGGACAGTCACTGTGTAATCTGGCTTTTTTTCTCAGATACATTATGGTCATTTCCTACAGTGCACTTAGGATGCTGAATGGCAAAACTAAGCTGTAATATCCATGCACAGGGCTTTATAAGGAATGTACTGCAGGCTGACAAGGCAGATTATGACAACTATTACAAGAAGACGATGTCCAAGTCAAGAGCAGGTTTGCCAACACTACTCAAATTTATGTTGTTAAAATGCAAAAATTCAATAACATTATTGCTATTCAAGGCAGTTCTGTAGCAAATACTTTCCATTTGCAAACTTAAAGTGGGTAAGATCTCTTTAAGGCAGGATATGGATAAAAAGGAAGCAGCTGTTACACTAATCTGAGGGTTCCACATTAAGGAAACCAGAAAATGAGAACAGAAATGAAGGTCTGAATCTCTTATGTGTTGTTACCCACTATGACACAGATTAACACTCTAAAACATGTTAGATGAATCTGAGAAGTGCAAAGCTGTTAAAAGCCTTAATTTACAACTAATTTTCAGCAGTTACAATGGTTCACAACATCATTTATTATTATACTATATGCATATATTATACACGTTTTTTTAAAGCTTAGCATATTATTTGGGATCTCATACAAAAATATTTAAGCTTTAAAAAGTAACAATATAAATAAAATGTTGCTTCATAAATAAAAAAAGTAGAACATATATTAGTAAAATATGTTAAGGAAACAGTGGCCCATTGCATTTTGCAAGGAAATATATCTAATTCTGAGGTCTAAGGATCAAAGAGAGAATTATGAAGTGAGAACCTAATTCAGGAAGAAGTTAGGATTTGCAGAAATGTTTGTATAATCAAAGAACTATTAAAGCTTCTTTGTAGAAGTAACATATAATTATTCAAATACATCCTAGGGCTGATTTAACACAGTTTAACCATAAAACAGTAAGTGAAAAAAGTCAGGGAGAGCTCTGAACCTCCTGATTTGTGTAGTGCCTTCCTCTGAATTTATGATCACTGAGAAATATCAGAACTGACGAACGATTTGCAGTTTGATTGGAGATTATTTGTTAATAAATTTGGGGAAAATCTAAAATGCTTTGGAAAGCACACTTGAAAGGAGCATAGTTAGGTAGCTGATTTATTCTAGGTGAATTTTATACATAATGTAAATCACAGATGAGTCATAATTCAAAAGATGAAACAATATCAGATACCATGTGTTTATAAAATAGTGATATCCACGAAAGTTTGCTCTCTTCAGCATGGTTCCTTGAACATAAATTATTATTCTCCATTAGCTATGTAATGGAAAAATTTCCTAAGTCAGAAACTACAGCCATTAGCTTACTTCTGCTTTCACATTAAAAGGGGATAAAAACTTTTGCCATATCTATTCTATTTTGTAGACCTCCTTTGAAAAGTTTTTCCTCTGGTTTTTTTCCCATCTAGCTCTAGTCATGTAGGTTCACTTAAAAACTTGACCTTAACTCAATCAACTGGGAAGATTCTCACCTGCCCTGGAAGGCACTGTTGTTTACTTTATTTGAGAGAAAGAAGTGGAAGACAAAGATCCTTCAGAGTTTATGGCGATTATATCTCTATTTAGAAGGTACTTATTATGCATTTTAACATTGCTTAGATCATTTAAAATTCCAGTTCTCAAGTTAAATAGCAAACTATCTCAGGAAAGGATCATATTTTTAGAAATATAATTGGTATCTTCTGGCAAAAGAAATGTAACAGATGATCATTCGCAAAAAAACCCAAAAAACCAAAACAGAATGAAATGTTCTCTACTAGTTAAGATAAGCTCTCTCTTTTTAAATTTATCCTGAATTTCTATTAATTTGATTAAAAAAAACCAAAAAGCCCTGCTGTTACTACTCTTTTAGGGCTGTATAGCTTTTTTTCTCACAATGTTCAGGTAGCTTAAAACCTACTTCCACCTTTACTAGAAGCACAGTAGCTTTCTCCCTCATTCCTGAAATGTCTGTCTTTGCACTTTCAGGTTGAGAACTAAACTAAGTTCTTAAATCAATTTTAAAGTGTGCATATAATAACATTCAGAACAGAATGTGACAGCTTGAACTAAACATATTAGTGTCTTATGCAAAATAGTGGGTATTTAGCTTATAGTCTACAAAAGTTTTATACTATATTCCATTACTCTACAGAGTAATTTGCTGAAAATCCTAGGTTTTGGTCACAAACAATGCAAAAGGAGTACCAAAACATACTGGACAAGTCTTTACAGAAAGCCATCAGTTCTGAATATATTATTGTTACTGGAGAAAAATAAAGAATAAGTCAGACGATTTAAAAATATATAGTCTCTTCAATATAAAAATTGTAATTAATTAATCATAACAATTAGCTACAAATACCTGCTGTAAATTAAGAACTCCAGAGACACATCTGAAGCCCATCAAATTTCTAATTTTTTTCCTTGTATCTGGGCAGTTTTGTAAGATGCCACCATTATTAGGCAGTTCAGAAAAAAGATAATGAATAGTTGTGTGAGAAGCTACTGAGAAGATGGTGAGGCTTCTAATAATTAATGATCCAAAAGGAGCCAGGAAATGCAATGTTGCCAAAAATTCCATAGTCTAAGTTTCTTAAGCAACACACAGTTGTGCTGTAAACTGTTGTTTATAGTATTTTATTTATAGTCAACCATTAGCTGGTTTTGGAGGCAAAAGCAGACAGTTCAGCTGGCTTCAGTGCAAATCATGTAGAAAAAGGCAATTTCACTAGATCAAGTAAGGAGCAGAGCATGAAACGTGCAGGAGTGAGGAAAGAAGGTTCTTGCCCTAATCTCTACCCAGATTTGTCACAAGTTTGATCCCAGATGTATCACCAAAGATTCCCAAAGCTTTTGATGGGTATCTTTCTTTCTTTCCCAAAGAATTGATGTAAAGACATTTCATCTGTACAATGTAACACTGGAGGTTTGCATTAAAACAAAAAAAGGAGCATGACTGTTTTGTTCATGGCAAAGATATTAGTCCTTAGATTTTACAAAATGGTTCTGCCCTGTCACAGTCAGACTGGATTATTGTCATCCTGCATGGTGTATTTGGAGTGTGAATTCCAGAATTACTGGAAAATAACAAAGGAGCTATTATTTAAGAACAATACTGTTGTTTACTGGATTAATGCTATTATTTATATTATTATCATATCCTTGCAAACATTACCTTGTTCTTATTGCTTTGTTTTCCCTATAATTTTCCCACAGATTCAATAGCAACAATAAGGGTGCGGAGGGGGAGAGGGATGTTAAGATAGAATTTATTAGTCAAGTCCTTTTGTATAGCTCATGTTGTGACTGGGCTTTCACAAAGGTCTGACTGTTCATGTTGATGAGGGATGCCTGGACTTTTCAGAGATTTCAGGCACTTTAGTTCAATCTACCACCTAAGTTTGCACCCTGGGTTAATGATGCTTTTTTCAGTTTTATCTTAAATATTCCTCTAAAAATCCATTAACCAAATGAAACAGTGAAGCAGATAAGAAAATGTGTGATATGTGCATATATGTAGTCTGTGAACATAATTTTAAGCCATTACCATTTCACTTATACCCAAAGGACAAGAATAATAGTACAGGACAGAATCATAGTAACACTTGTAATTTACTTTTATTGCTTCGCAGCTCAGGGAATAAGATTCCCTCTATTTCATGAAGCTTCTGCAAATATTCTCCTCCACTTGATAAAAATAGATTCAGAAAACCTTGATCTGTCTCCTGGCTTGTTTTTAAGTTTTCTGCCTCTTTTTCCAGGTGATTTTCTATATCTCGATAGGGAACCTCCAAAATGCTAACTGGCAAATTTATAATTAAATGTTTTCTGAGAGAAAAATTATTTTTTCTTAGACATCTAATTTTAGAGTGAGTGCACTTCTTTTTCTTGCTCTTTAGATTATCATTTGGGACTTTTAGTTCAAATTAGAGATTAAAACCCCCACTCTTTAGGAAAAATTTCCCATTAAAGAAAGACAAATGCAGAATTAGTTTCCTTAGTTTTATTAATTTTCTCAGCCTTTAGAAGATTTTATTTTTTAATCCAGGCTGGTCGCCAAAGTTATGGTTACAAGAAAAGGAAGCATAAATAGAGGTTTCAAAGAGCAGATTGTCACGAGTGTATAAAAATGGAATGAATGCTTTACTCAAGGTGCTGTGCTTCACTAACAGCAAAGAAAGAAACTGTGTGTTAAAACCTAACCCCAATGTGTGAAATGTTCTGTTTCAATTTATATTTTATTTGGAGTAAAGCAGCAGCAACAACAATGGTTTGACTTTCTAATGTTATATTTTGTATTTTTTAAAGCAAAAATTCTATGCTTTTCTGATTTTGTTCTCAAGGAAAAAAAAAAGAAAACAAAAAAGAAACAAATTAACAAAACCCCAAACAAACAAAAAAATCCCCAAACCCCTAGATTCATAAAAGGTTTCTATTACAAGAAGGAAACGTTTTTCAAAGTCTCAGAAATCCTCAAAGGAAGGGGAAAGGATCTCTTGCCAGAAGTGCCAGTTAGGGTATGGGTGGGCTGGGGAGTGAGGGGTGGAATGGCAGCCAGCATAATTCTCTTCCTGCCAGCAGGAGCAGCGCAGTTGACACCCAAGGACTCCAGGATGGGGACACAGGGATTTTGCTGCTCATCCTCTCCCTTATCCCTCCATATCCTGCTCTCCCAGAACATGCTTATTGCCTGCTGACTTGCAAGGTAGACCTTACAATGCATTTTGTACAGAGAGTATATTTTGATAGAAGTGTGGATAAAAATGTGATTGCAAAACACCCCCACTGCAGTGGGGCATCCTTTATTTGCAGAAAGAATTTTAGTGAGGTGGATAGAAAGTGGTAAGTAAATTTTTAGATGAATCTATTACTTGCTAACCATTTTACTAGAGTTTTTTCGTATTTATAAAGATAGATAAAATCTTTAGAGTGTATCTAATGGATAGCTGTACTGATGTTCCCAGGGGATTGTTAGCCTTAAGACAGCACAAAGTACCACCACTGCTTAATTGGAACAGTATTAGCAAACACTGAATTTAATTGGGAAGCATTGGCCTGGAGCAAAGAGGTTATCCAGTGTTTGCCCAGGTGTTTGAATCAGGGTTCTGGCGCTGTGTTACAGAAATAAAAGATTCAAAGAGAAACATAAATTGTTGTATAGAATTTTTATTCTTGGTTCAAACTATTGTATTCAGGTTTTTTTTTTATTTTTTGCTTCTTTGGGTATGGGGGGGCTGAAATGTAACTTTGGATGTTGTTGACTGGATGCATATGTGTACTTAATACTGTTATTCAGAATAGTCATTAAAAACAATTAGGGACCACCTTTCTAACTTTAGTCTCATGTATTCTTTCTTGTTTAATGGGTAAATTGAAATTTCAGGCATTAATGAAATATAGCCAATTAGTAGATAGGGTAAATATTATCTACCAACTGTGGCTATAGTAATATATTGCTGGCTTTTTAATGGTAAAATTGAATTTCAATGGCAGAATGGAAAATTCCTCCCCTTTTCCTATTTTACTTACTCATAAAATTAGAAGAACTAATCTTGTCAGAACTAAATGGGAATTCACAGTATCAAAGCTCAATACATTGGTCTTGTAATTTCCTCCTGGAAGACATGCAGAGTCTTCAACAAGTTGCTAAGATAATGTGTGTGTGTTACACATTGAAGTGCTTTGTTCCTTCTATTTAAAATATCTGAATATTTAAGATACCTTACTCCCTCGAACCACCAAAATATTCTGCCACTCTTTGCAAGAAGTTTATCTGGAGCTCAAAAGCTTCTCCTGTGATAAGTCCCATGGTGACATGGTGTCTCTATCTGAGAAAGTCCGGTGCTTTTGTGTCATAGATAAATATGATGAATATTGGGAGGTTCTGAAATACTGTTGCAGGAAGAAAGGAGAACAATGTTACATTAGATTTGCCATGTAGCATCCCTCTCATTTTGTTCTATTTATAGAATCACTTTTCTATCAGTTTTCAGCAAGTGGCCTAAAGGATTCAGATGCACGTTCCCCTCAGGTTATTTGCAAGTAACTGATCTGTGCTGTTTCAGCTGAGTTCAAGAGCTGAGTTTTGGAGCTTGCTTTTCATTTCTCTTGCAACAATGTTCATGGAGATTCACAAAATTGTTCCTGATTTGCATTACTATAACATAAATGAGAATTTTAAGTGCTCTGAGCTCTCTTTGCTGTATTTGCTGAGAACATACTTTCTTCTCTGCCAAAAAAACCCAGAAGAAACAATGGAATAGATTTTCAATTCATAATGTTTTTTGCTGATTTTTCTCTCCTTACTTCGCTCTAATTTGTATCCTCTGTCTGTCTCAGGGTGCTTACATAAATCACAGGACATATTGGAAGGATTTACAGTTTACTTAAAAATTACAATTTAAGCTGTTGCTTTCAAGTTTTATTAATAATGTATCATGCTTTCCATTTATGCTCTACATTTCGTTTGTGGACCTTGCTGAAAGTACATTTGGAGGGGAGGAAAAAAGCGTGTTAAAATAAAATGGAAAAAATTTGTTTGCAAGCGATGGTGTATAAGTTTATTACCAAATAAAATTTATCAATCTGCATGTTCACATCTTATGTAAATCTAGTTGTCTGTACCAGAGGAAGGTTTAGGCTAAACATATCAATGATTGTAAACATAGCTTGTCCAAAGTTAAAATACAAGAATTTTCTTGTTGCCAGAAATTCTATGCTACTCTGAACCATGAAGCAGAGGTAAGGAAATAAATACATATTTCTTACATAAGGTTAATCAGATTTTTAGGTGAAAGACAAAGAACTTACAGCATTTCTACTTCAGTTCTAGTAAATAACCAACATACTTCAGCTTCTCAGTCCTCTACAGTACGTTCACTCTTTGTGAGCACACAGTAAATGACTTCATTTTTATTTGTCCTTGGTGCTAAATCACAGAGAGGATTGCAAAGGTGCAGTGGGGGTGGGGGGCCAGAATCATCTTGTTAATGGAAACAGCAAAGAGCTGGAGGCCAGTAAAGCCTCGCTCTGCATGACTGGGGTCAAGTCACCTGCTGCCTTTTTCATCATCCTTTGACACAGCTCAGAAGAAGTAGACTAACAGCTGAATCTCACTGAAAATGCAAACCTATTTTTGAATAAAGCATTGATAAAAAGCAAATAAAATTAACCAATCTTCCTGGAAATTTTGTTCCAGCTGTGTTGCATTTACACAAAGTAGGAGAATCCCAGATGACAATATCATCTGCCAAAATTAAAAAAAAACAGTGAATTTGATGCACTTCTTCCGTTCAGCTGTTCTTTTAAAAGTCCAAATTTAGTTTACCTGAATTTCTAAGGGCCAATTTGGCTTAGTAAAAACAACAATTAAGTGTCTTTTAGCTCCTTTTTAGGGTAAAACATGTGTTGTGCTTTTCTGACATTGCCAAAGTACCATAATTATGACTGTGAAATTATTTTGACACTTTAAAAATATAGACATCTAATAGGAAGTGCATTTATTAGCTGTGCTATATGAAGTGTGCTAAAAAGACAAATATGGCTGATATAGATTTGTCAGGAGGGAAGAGTTAGGTGACACGGAGATGATACAGCTACTGTTGGTCAATAGAGGAGAGAGCTTAAATGCCAAGCATAATGGTTTGCTTACATATTTTTATTTGCCTGATTTGCTGATTGATTCCCTGAGTGCAGTGTACGCCCGAGGGCTGTGGGAATTGTGTCAGTTGTGCCAAACAGGGCTGGTGGGATTTCCAGCCTGGACAAACCTGCCTGCCTGTGGCAGCGTTGTGCTGTGTGAGGAGGCGCAGTTTGGTTTTCTTGCAGCTGATTCAGACAGCCAGGGCATCCTGCTGTGCTGCATTGCTCAAAGGCAGGACCTCTGTGCTAAAACTGACAGCCACTTCCAGTTCTACATGATGCTCCCCAGCCTCTTCGTCCCTTGTAAAACCCTGCTACATCTGTGGAGGAAGCATCAAGGATTCATTTTGTGCTCTTCATTCTAATCCTGCCACTCTGCTAATCAGTCCTGCATGTTTGATAGCATTTTTGTTGTTATTATTTAATCATCTACTATTTTTTGTTCTGGTCATTATTGCCATCATTCCCCCACTAAAAGTATTTTAATCTACATCAGTTAATTTAAGGTTCAGTTTTCACACAGCATAGAAAAATAGGTGTCCAAAACCGTTTATGCTCTAGAGAGAGAGAAAGAAAACATGACAGTTTGTTTGTTTGGTTGGCTGGGTTTTTTGTGTGAGTATGTATCAGGGACCACAAGAGAAGAGATATTCAAAGAGAACCAGTTTGTATTGAGGAACATTAAAAAGACAGTTGACATTTCAGGGTTGTTAAGTTTGGATTAATTCTCATCCAGTCTTCTGGACTGAATAATCTTTTTGTGTCTAGAGTCCATTAGGTGCACTCCTGGAGCACAGCTTCCAGTTCCTTTCAACTTCCTGTTTATGCAGTCTAAAACTATTTTACAATGTGAATCAAAGCAACAGAGAAAAAATGGGGGAGAGCATAGCAGGGAGGATAAAATCAAAATTATAATTATTTAGAAAATAGGACAAAGAACTAAATTCATTGTCTCAGTTCCTCTAGAACTCTTTGACCAGCATTAATTTTGAGTCCAAAATGATTTAATACATTGAAAACATTTACACAAAAAAGCATACTTATTTAGTAGTGCAGCAAATATACTGAAAGATGCCCCAGCATATCAATTTAAGGTGGGGGAAAGTGTTTTGCATAATTTCCGGAGAAGAAAATATGCACAATTAATCCTGGTTTCCACTGCTGCTAAACAGAACTGTCAAATGTTAAAAAAGTGTAAAGAACTTCTCCAAAGGTGATGATTCTGGTTTGCATGATTTGTAGTTTATTAAAGGACTTGAATTCTTACGAAAAAAACATATTTGTTATATCATTTTGTTTTATTCTTTACTGATGCTCATGCATGTGTGAGTACGTACAATATTTCTGTTTCACTGCTATGCTCTGAAAAGCTCTGGACAGCTAGACAACTCTTTTCAGTATTTTCTTTGGATATCTGCAGTTTAAATATTTTGCTATGGACCAACATTGCCCCACAAAATTCAATGACAATGCACCTGTTAAGAATTTTACGTCAGTTTAAGTCTTTAATTTTAACTAAAAATTTTCTCCCCGTAATGGCTCATAAAGCTTTATTGTGTGTGAATGCACTCAAAATTAAAACAACTAAGATTAAGGATACTGTCAGGAATCTGGTGAAAGAGAAGAACAAGACAGAGGAAAATGCAGATTTCCCTGACTAGGGAGTATCTCCTGATTCTGCCAAATCTAGCAATAGCACATCTAAAATATTTTATGAAACTTTATCCAAAGAAGAAAAAAAATCCCTCCTAATTCCAGTGGTCTTGAATCTTTAAGTTTTTTAAAATGTGAGGTACCAAAAAAATATTATTGTTTGGCACATAGATGTACTTCACCAGTGTAACAAACTATGGGTATATTATGGCTGTACCACAAGATTTTGGTCAACTTCTAGTGAAGAAATATAGTACTGTGATTTTTTGTCATCAGACAGAGCCCACTGGCTGAGGATGGTAGGAGTAAAATAATTTAAATGAAATAAGGAATTTAAATCAGGAGCAGGAGCACAGTGTAACTGATGGGACCTGTTAGAAAACCTATTTCTCAAAAAATTTGAGTGCCATGGTTCTGAAATACATGTCAACATAGGCATTTACATAAACACTCATTGACAATTAAAGGAATGTTCTCTAAAATAACTGCCCCAATATTACTGTCACTCCGTTAAAATAAGAAAAGGGAAGCAGTGGAGGTGCTGTTTCATTTCGAGTTTGAGTTATTGCAAGAGGTGGATTTTGTTTTCCTAATCTAAACTACTATTGTGATGCTTTATTCTACTTCAATCAAACTTCTTGTAAAACCCATGACTACAGAAAGTCCAAGGCAGGGAACAAAAGCAATACAATATGTAGTAAATCCTCTCCTTCTTAGCAATACTCTAAGCTATCTCTATTGTAAAAATAAAAGCATAAAAAAGAATACACACACCATCTACAATACATCAAAAGTAAAGAAATGAACCCTTACCTACATTTCTGAGCAGGACTATCAGATAATAATCCTTGCTTCAAAAAGGAAAAGAAAACAAGAATCTTGTTCTTAAATCTTAGCAAACTGAAGGGGATTGCAGTGTAACAAAACCTACAAATAAAGTGTCTATGAGCAAATACTATACCCAGAGCCATTCCCTTCCTGCACTCTGAGGATGGCACAGTGACCTCCCACAGCAAGCCTGTCTCTGAATTTAGGCAGAAAAAGACCTGGGCCCAACCTTTGTAAAAGATTGCAATATCTGTTCTGTGCTGCCCTCAAAGGGCTCTTGGTTACTGCAGTTGTGAACATCTATTCTATATTAAACCATTTAGTACAAAATTATCTCAGATATAGCTCCACTGATGTTAATGGAAACCAGAGAAAGATCTATCCTTAGTGAGGAATAGTGAATTTTCAGACAAAATCTATGTCTAGAAAGAGCAAGGGCTGGCAGTATGTATCAACAGTCTCCAGTAGAATGCATACAGAAAATTCAGATCCCAAGATAAAACTCAGATGAAATTCAAATAGATCAGGCACGAAAATATGTAATTTGTTGCTTTTCCCTGCCTACATAGCATATATTTATAAGTTCAGATTAGATTCCCTTTCTAGGGTAAAAAAGAAAATCAAACATTTTAGTTGGTAGGTTAGAAATGAGTTATTGAATAAGCAAAATAAATGGAGTTTGAAAACTCCCAACTGATTTGACTCTTGGAGTGTAATTTTGGGTTTTGGTTTCCCCTCCTTCCAAAACATGTATATTCATTGGTTCCAGTGGTGTTAGCCTTGATTTACAGCAGTGTAACTGGGAGGAGATCTGTCTCCTGATGGAACACTATCTCACATTTCTTCTATACACATGCTTCATCAGCCTGGGACAGCTAATGACTAGTGGGGATGATGATCAGTAAATTAAAAATTCTCTAATGAGGCTTTGATATGGT
The DNA here is from genome assembly GCA_013397075.1 of Rhabdornis inornatus. Classification (NCBI taxonomy): domain Eukaryota; kingdom Metazoa; phylum Chordata; class Aves; order Passeriformes; family Rhabdornithidae; genus Rhabdornis; species Rhabdornis inornatus. The sequence continues at coordinate 4,024,935 of VWZS01008918.1, forward strand.
ACAGTGTAATGGCTCCAAAGGAGACAATACGGTCTACTGGGTCATTGATTTGTTAGCTACAAATTCTCTTTGTGTGCCATAACATTAATCAGCTTTAATGGCTCCGATGGAGGCATATTAATTAATTGTAGCTCCATTAATAACTCCCTGATTATGTATTTACCTGACCTAGACTGTAGTGTGCATTTTAGAAACTCTCTAATTATGTTTTGCACAATAGTGGCTCCAAGGGAGACTATAAATAGCGCATTGCAGGTACTCCTATTTCCAAACATTATTCCAAAGGCTATTTGATGAACATTTGGCCAATTTTAAGGCAGATAGACTGCAATATTTTTGAAGTTTATTTCATTAGTATAAACTGAATCCATATGGACAGAGAAGCAAGAACTGAGGTCAAATGCCTGGATTATTTGTAGCTTCAGCTCCTGGAAGTCCCATTTGTTTGTGCAAAACAAGCCACATCCTTGGTGTACAGATGGCCCACGTAAGGCACTACATGAAGCCTTTAGCAGACCAAAGGGAAGCATCCTCCCTCTGTCCTCATGAGCACTGAGGGCTCTGTTAACTCCAAGAGCCTTCCAGAAAACACTGCACTGTGCTGCCCAGCTCCTCAGTGGAATAGGCTGAGGTCAGAGCTGGTCGATACAGGCACTGTGCACAGAGCTACTACATAGTGTAAAGCACCCTTACTATCAGTAATTGCTTCTGAAAGGACTCTCAGAGGACACTGCCTCATTTGGTTTGTCCCTTTTCATGGTCTCTCCTTAACAGAAGGAAATTCAAAGAACAACAAGCATTCTGAAGCAAATTATTTCAAAGCTTAAAACATTATTGATCTTTATATAAATCTTTTTATTATATTTACTATCATCGTTTGAATTGCGTTCATTTGTGCTTGCAAAATTCCATGAAGATTCAAAATTTATTCCCTCAAGTTTAGATCTAAGTTCTTCCATTTTGTTTTTGCAAATTTCACTTCCCATGATTCATCTTGAACTTTTTATCACTGGTAAAATTGCCTACCTTTTTCCTTCATCTCTATCCAATTCTCACATCTAAATCAATAAATAAAATAAAGCTATTTGACCAGTAAAGAAAAGTGGAGATTGGATTTTTTTCAATATATTTTAGTATTGATTTTAGTCTTGGAACTCAAAAAGTTTAATTCTTATTCCTGAACTCTTTCTCTTCCTCAAAGTATCTTTAGGAGACTAATGGAGTATTCCCTTTTTTGTTTCTTTAACAGACATTGTTCACTCAATGGCATCATGGGAACAGAGTATAAATTTCAGCATTATGCAAGAGAATATTAATAAAACCAAACCTGTTTATCCAAGAATTACCTTCAAAGACAAATGTTTTGACTCGCATCATTAAGATAACTGAGTTTATAAACAAAATCATATATATAAACATTAACATTTCTTCCACCTGGACTGTAATATAACATTTTGTGTGATGGCATATGGGAAATAAAATAGAGGAAAAAAGAAAAAGATGATGTGCAGTGACTGTAGTTCTTGGAAAGGTAGTGGGCAAGACTAATGGGAAAGATACTCAGAAGATCCAAAGGAGATTACTTATGAAATTCCAGAATATCACTCAAAACTCACCTCATTTAATATCTGAAGTGGAGAAGAAACAAACAAACAAACAAAAAACAAACAAACAAAGCTGTAGGTGGCTAAGTTTAAAATAACACAAAACTGAGACATCATTGAAGAAATAGCAAAAGAATAGCAAAAAAAATTAGTATTCAGAGCAAAATTGATGAACTTGAGCTGGCAACTGGAATAATAAAAACAGTTTAATGTTCAAGTGTATAAAATATAAGGAGGAAAAAATAAAAATACTTTGAAGCTAATAAAATATAAGCATTTATTATAAACGATAAAGTAACACATACATGTCTAAGAAATACGTAAGAGAAAAAACCCACTATGTGAGCAAACTGACCTAAAAATATCCACCAATACTTTTTCAAATTAGGAGTTTATAACTCTCACTACAACTAAATCCAAACAAAATCTTTCACTTTGAGGCAAGTAAATCCTGTTGGACTTATCACAACCCTTTTGAGAGGGAAGAGAAAATGCAGTGCACACATTGTGGCTTTCCTTGATGGCACAGAAGGGACATGGCACAGAATATTTGTAATTGTGTTGTCTCTCACTTCATGAATTTTTATGTAAGACAGCTACTTGAAAGTTAAATTCCCACATCCATTAGACTTTAGAATCACTGACTGCTTTACCTGTTCTTCATGAGAGGGAGAAAAAGCTTGGTGTCTTCAGCATCTTGCATTCCATATGGCACTAATATCTCTCTTTTAGCATCATGACTAATTGGACAGTTAGAGAAGAAATAAGTCAACATCATCAAGAAGTCTTCAGGATCTTGTCTTTTTTGTTAAACAAACATGAAAAATGACTGTAGATATGAACAGATATTAACATTTCTTGGTGTACATCTTTCAGGAACTGTGGCTTTTTGTGCTTCTGCAACACAGGATTTCTGAGAAATAATAGCTGCATTTGACAAACAATGCCATGCACTTCAGTAATCAGCACAAAGCATGACTCCTGGCAGGACTGTAAAAAATTTTATTACAAGCATTTAATTTACCTTGTAGTTCCAGAAAAGCATATGTGTTCAGACAACAGGTTATAGCTTTTTGTTGTGTTTTTTTGTTTGGTTGGTTGGTTGGTTGAGGTTTTCTGTGTTTTTTTTTTCTAAGATGTTTTGTAAGGTTATTTCTTTTATCAAAAAGAGAAGGAAAAGGGTGAACCGATACTGAATGAATGGGTTTATACTAGATTTTTATCAATGTTATTAAGATCAGTGTATGAACCTTATTAGAACAATCTCCTTCAATACAGATTGCTTAAATATAAATCTAAACCAATAATTTTACTATTCCAACCTGATAACTGAGGATGTTCTATAGAAAAGGTCACCAAATACATCAAATTAATGAGTGGAAGGTGAAGAGTGACCTACAGATAAGAAAAATATGAGCTTGCTCTTGATCTTGTAAAAATATTTATTTATGATAATTTATGTGGACGGAAGGTCTTTGCTATATTTTTAATTTCAATCGAAATGAGTGATGTACCTCTACATGTATCAGAGTGCTGCAATAAGAGCCATATCTGATATTTATTTTTCTGAAAATGGGCTTTCTGAGCAGTGCAATGTAGTCACTCATTTTCTTTTGCCTGCATTTTATAAAAGGGCAACATGTAAAACCAAGTTTAAGATAACTGTTTATCAAACCAAAGACCATTATATTTTATGTGCTTCTGCATCTACTTCTGCACACTTAGTTAAAGAAAATGAAAAGGGGATCATAAAAATTTGTGCAAAAATTAAGTCAAAACCAGCAGACTGGATTACATGAAAACATATAAAAGGACTCAAGCTTCATTAGTGAAGTAAAACCTCAGCAAATCAGAATTATACTGTAATCCAAGATGAAAATAAAAGTTTGAAAACAAGGAAGCTTAAAAAGAGGACTTCAGATGAAACAGCTAACTCCTGGTCAATACAAGAAGTCAGGAATAAGTTAAAGTGAAGAAAGTGTCATTTACAAGTCAAGGGAATTAATTGTTTAGGAGTTCTTTTTATGGATATAACCTGAAAACTCTATTTACTTGGATTGCACTCAGTCCAGCTGTTGCAGTTCTATTTATGGAGTCTGTCAGTAGCATGCCAGAGACTCGGGTAACCTGAATGATGAAGAAATGCCAATATGATGCTGTGACCCAGAAGTTCACCACCAAATAATTATCTCTGAGCCTGGTTGTTTTGTGTCAATCTTTACAGGATTATAACAGCCCCATAGTCACAAAATACAGGATCATGGTCATTCTTAGTGATGTCAAATGAATAAGAAACTGCAGGATCTTTAAAGTCCTCAAGTGAGTTGACTCCTTCCCTTTGGATCTTCCTGCTGCCAACACCTGTTATCTGTACACTCAGCAGACACCTTTAGGAGCAAAGCTGAGCAGGTGCTGCATCACAGAGAGGAGTCACCAGCTCCAGGACGATGGAAGACACCTTGAAAGCAGCCAACAGATTTTTGGGAGGAAAATCCCACTGCAATACCTTCATCTGACATGCAATTCAAGTTAAAAAGCAAGAAAAAGATGTCCAAGAGAGTTAAACAGGAGTGGTCTGTGGAAATGCTGAGTGGTCAGGATTTTGAGGCATAAAGACATTGCTTTCCAGCAAAGAGCTGGTTGGTTGGAATCACTCCTCAAAGTGCTTGAGGTTGGACAGTGAGTTATATAATCCCCCATGTAACCATTACATGTCCCTCTAATGATCTCTACTTCACCTTTGACATCAGAAGGGATAAAATTTTATTCTTACACCCTCTTTTTCGTGGGCAAAGATAAGTGAAGAGAAGAGGAAAAAAAACACAGTTGTTGGGATGCAAGGGGCTGAAAGCAGGACTGAAATTGCAGACACTAATCACCTTGGATAAGGTGCCAGTGGCTCCTGAGGAAGGGCATCAGGATTGTTCCTGATGCTCTGGGCTGTGTGTAGGTGGGCTCCCTCCATGGGAGCTGGAAGATGTCCTTGGCCACTCTCTTTCTTCCTTTGACAAAATGTGTATCCCCTTGCCTCAAATGTGTTTTGTTTTGTTTCAGTTATGCATAATCTTAATCTAGCAAATCTTTCCTTTAGGGGTCATACAGAAGAGAATCCCAAATGCCTGTAAAGTTTTTTTGGGAGAGGGATATTTGTGCTCCAAGGCCTCCTAGCTCAGCTGTCACCTAGAGGGTGACTTTTCCCATTGTTGTTTTTTACCAGACACATACTGGAAGGCAGCTTTGTCAACTTTTACTCTGTCATAGTCTTCTATATTTCCAGTAGTCTTCTATATTTTCTTTATTTCTAGCTGCATAGTGACCAACACCTTAATTGAGGTGAGCAGAGGAAATGTTGCTTGTATGAAACTGTCTTGTGAAAAACTTTAAAATAGTAGCAGCAATAAAGAATACAATTATTTGCATCTCTGACGTGATCCTGTTTTCGGCACTTTACCAATTTTAATCTCTTTTCCTATATGCTTCTGTTGTAGCTTCATCTGGTTGTTTTTAGCCCATTTACCCTTAGGAAATATTTCCTAATTAGTGCAGTAGTGAAAAAAAATGACCTAACAAGTGCTAAAGTATACCTTGGATGGTTTCATAATTGATACAGAACTGTCATCACATATCATGCTTATATTGTTTTCTTCTGCTGTAAGAATTTACACTTCAGATATTTTCTGTTTTCATAACGAGCCTCATAAACCCTTCAGGAACAAATTCAGCACTTAGCTTATGCCAATACAAATTATGATGCCTTTCACTCACTCTCAAACTTCAAATAAACCACACAGCCAGAAAAGCAGATAGATAATTTTACCTATGCCCCATAAAAATGAAATAAAAGCCCCTCCTCAGAAATCCTAGAGATTACTAATATTCCTGTAAGCTCTATGTAATTTAGTAGGAGCAAAATACCAAAACACTCAATAAAGAAGTAAAACATTAAACAGTGGTAACCTATGAGTTTTGTTACTCATAACTGCACTACATACAACTGCACATACATACAACTGTACATATAACTGCACTACATACAACTGTATGTAACTAACAGTTACATACAACTGCACTACACACAGACTAACACGGTGTTTTTATTCATGCAGAAAAGAGACAGTGCCAGACTCCCCATTTTTAATTTTCTCTTTTTTTTTTTCTTCAAAAACTATAGCTGCCTTTCTCAGACATGCTGCACTAACATCTGCTTTCAGGGTAGTTGTGAGTAAGTTCTCATATTCAGCTGTTGCATATCCACATTTTCCAGGGATGCTAAGAAGTTTAAATCCATAAGTCATAATTTCTAGATGATCTTAAGTGCCATAGCAGGGAAAACTTTAGAAACAATTCTAAACACAATATGATATTGAGGGAAGTTTACTTAAAGAAAAAGAGGACAGAGTTTATAGAAATCAGACACTTACTAAAAATAATAATAAAAAAACCCTCTTTCTTCAAACTATTTTATCTCCAGCCCAGCTGGTGCAGTCCATTTCTTGCTGCTGCAATGATATGTTTAAGCACACAAAGCATTGTATAGTTTTTCAGGTATGCTGTTGATATTCTTGTGAACCCATTTTCCATACTCAGATTATGACAAAGAGGAGGGATTTCAGGAATGTTTGCACTGCTCATTCCAGCCTTACAAGTAGATGCTATCAGAAACAGATTACAGGATTTACCAAGTTATGTAAGGGGCTAGGAATCTGGAAGTGTTCACTGTGACAGAAACTCAAATTCCAAACATAGGGCTCTCCTATCAGGATATTTCACTGTCTTCTGCAGCCTGTCACCACTGCTCTTAGTCTTAAATTCATATGGCTGATGTAACGATTGTAAATTAAAAAAAAAAGAATTAAAAATCAATAAACCAAAAATTGAGCTCTCAGCAAAGCACACAGGATGATAGGAGGTAAAGCAAAGCTATTTGGAAGGTGCAGCACATACACATGCACATGTATACACACCACAAACCTATAGCTTTGACTGAAGTCTTCTTTCTTTAGCTATTTCCATTGACCGTGCTGAAATATGGTTTTGCAGTTGCCCTGAATAGTTCTCTAAAAAAAAAAAAAATTTTATATTTGTAATTGGAGAGAGCTGTTTGGCACAAGATTAATAGGACTGCCAAAGAGCAGAAGGACAGATCACCACAAGACTGTGGCAGTTGTTTCCTGTTACAGAGCATCCCTAAATTTCCTCTCAGTGGCAGGGCAGAGCTGAGGTCACTCTTCCTGCTGGAGGGAGGATCTCCAGGCTGACTTCACACTTTAAACTCAGGGCTGGTTCAGGGCGCCCAAAAGATGTGCAGTTGTCTACCACATATCATGTGTGTCACAAAATGTAGGGGTGGCACATAATAGGATACAACACAAGAAGATCACTGACCACCCACAGGAAACACAGGGGCTCAATAGGGTTGTCTGTCTGCTGCAAAAAGGAAAAAGGAGCAAAAATAAAATTCTACTCACTGCCTGTGATGTTGCTCAGATGGGTGTTTTACTCAGGGTTGCAAGATGCTGCACAGAGGTTGCTGTCTCCCCAGAGCAGAGCTGTGCTTCTCCTCCCTTTGAAAAAAGTGCTCTTTGTTCTAGGAGACTGCATTTTTATTTTTGTAGATGTTAAAATAGAAACATGAAGAGCTCAGTAAGAGGAGAAAGCAGTAGTTTTACAATAATAATGTTGCTTTCAGGTCTACAAATACCCCATATTTGTAAAGGGGATTTTGTTTTATCCAGCCTAATGAAAACAATGGAATCTTTACAGAACCTTGCAGACCAGGAATGGACTGCTCTGAATTCAGTCCCATGTTCCTCACATGTTAAAATTACTATTTTCCAATTTGTTCGGAGCAGAGGCAGTCACAGCAAGCAAGTCAGTAATCAAAAGCAGCTACTGCAAGTATTAAAATGAATGTCTCCATGTGACCCATATTCTTAAAAATTCCTGTGATCTCATGAAATTAAAATTCTTGTTACTAAAGTGTATATGGAACTTCATGCAGTTGGTAGCTTCTGATTATGAGAATGTGAATTTTGTACCAAATTATCAGGATGTTTTTCTCTGCTATCATTATGTCTGATATTAGGACAAGGCAAGTTCCATGAAAAAGTAGGATATATATTTTAATATTTTTAAAATATATCCCGTGGGTATGGCAAGTAAGATGGCTCTATCCCATCACTTCAAGGACTCAGTGACATGTCCAACATTTACATCCATTTGAGTTCACCTTTTCTCTTTTGTATGTGTGTATGTATATATACATATAAAATATATATATATTTGATATTCTTTATTGATGCTGTGTTAGATCACAAAAATGGCTGTTCTTTTTTGCCTGATAAGGCTGTGATTTATTGCCAAGGATCAAATATTTATTAATCATTTGAGCTCAGGATATGAAATAATTTTTCAAGTTGTCCAGCTGAGCCTATCCAGTTAAATTTTTTCCATCAATTGTAAGAGATGGTGTAAAGTTGGCCCTGAATGTCAATCCGTCTTCAGGAACAGTTGCAATTTCAGTCTCAACCCTGCATCAATGCTTAGACAGTGAGTTATGAATTTTCAGTCTCCTAGCAGAACAAGTCCTTCACAAGTTCACTTTTGATATCAGCAGTAAGATCAAGCAGAGTTTTCTTAGTTTGATAAAATGTCTCTAATTAAAAACAAAACAAAACAAAACAAACAAAACAAAACAAAAAACAAAACAAACAAACAAATAAACCACATCCAGATGTCTCTTCCTGAGATGGACCTCTTATATAATTTCTAGAATATCAAGCATGCCTGATTTTAACTGTATTTCCCTTTAATTTTAAATATATAAATTTTTCTTACTGGAAATGAATTTATTTCTGCAGAGTGGGAAATTTTGTAGGCAAACTCATTCCCTTAATAATTCCCAAGGGCCAAATATAAAAGCCATTATCAACCTGGTTTCTGAAGTGATAGTTTTAATGTTAAGAAATGCCATTAGTACCTAATTCGATGTCATAAAATATTATTCTATAAATGACGCAAAACAATCACTTAAGTACATTGCTTTAGACTGATTAATTTAAGAAAATAAAGATTTTCCTGAAGTATAAGGTTCAGATTATGCTACTCCAAGGGCACATTCTAGTGACAAGCCTTTGATAAAGAAACAAAAATCATTTCCATAAAGCTTTTGGAGAAGTTCTAGACATACTATCACAGGAACACTAAACTTCCTAACATAAATCAAAGCATATAACTGTATTCAATATCTCTTTACTGAGGCTTGAATTTCCTAAGAGTTTCAACTGCATTTTGCACAAGTATATTAATAGAATTACATTTATTATAAAAAAAGATGTTTTGATTTGAAAAGTATATGATAATATATTAGGGACAAAAATTTCTTTGAACATCAAGTTACTTATTTTCAAATATTTTTCCAGTTCTTTTTTAGAAAAATGATACATTTTCTGGTTCTTATCCACTCTAACCCCACAAGATAGAGTACATTTTAACTTAAGCAAAGAAAATTAAATAGCCATTCATAATGAAGTAAGGAAGTTACAGAAGACTAGAAAGAAAATATCCTACCTTTAATCTTTTTCTTTTTAAATCTGTCTTGTGATCCAAAAAATGATCCTCAATAACAATACACAATGTTTTGGGGCCATAGATTACTAACCAATTTAATTTCTTATAATACTATGAACTGAGTAACAATCTTTAAATAATGGTTATCTGTCCAAAGTAGTTCTATTTACGGACACAATTTCATATCTAGGAAAAAAAAACTTTCAGATGTTTTTCAATCCTATTGTTGCAGCCCCATACAGCATTCTATAATCTGTGAGATTAGTAATTTCTTCATAAAAAGGGCAGGGAAGGGCAGGGAAGGGCAGGGCAGGGCAGGNGGCAGGGCAGGGCAGGGCAGGGCAGGGCAGGGCAGGGAAGGGAAGGGAAGGGAAGGGAAGGGAAGGGAAGGGGGAAGCTACAGCAGTCATCTAGTCTAACTGCATGACCAATTCAGGTTTGACCAAAATAAGGGCATTGTTCAGATGCCCCTTAAACATTGACAGGCTTGTGGCATTAATCAGTTCCCTAGGAAGCCTGTTCCAGTATTTGACCCTCTTGCTTCCTAGCATGCAGTTTAGACCTCTCCAGCACAGCTTTATTTTAAGATTTTTTAATTTAAAGAAACACAAAATATGGGCACACTCTGATCTGGTTTTCTATCTTTTAAAATATTAATATTACATTTTATTCTTGTGTTCTTGTTATCATTTTCTGCTGCCTAGTTTGGCCTAGCTCTTTCCAACTTGAAAATGACTCCACATCAGCTAAAGATTGTACTTTGAGAATAAATGTTCTTTATGAATTTTGGAATCAGTCAGCAAAAAGAGTTATTGATGACTGTGCCATCACAGCTGATATGCAGTTGTTGTTAAGCACTCTCTTATTCTTTCAGAAAAGAGACCACTGCATTTCTGAAGAGTGCTTGGCCTGTGTGAGTGAGTTTCTCCAGCAAGTGATGTGCTGGCCAGCATTTGAAGCAGCTCAGACACAATGCAAGAGCACTCCATCTGTAAATGAACTTCCCAGCTGAGTCTGCCAGGGGTATGGACCCCACCCAGGGATTTGCAGGCAAGGAGTTGCTGTCATCTCTCCACCTGCCACCTATGGTTACACTCCAGACAATTGCTTTCTTTTCCCTCTTATCAGTAGTGGATTTCAGCTCTGAAAGGAAGCTGAACTGCCCTAGACAAACCCATAAAGCCTCTCTCCTAAATGTGAAGTGTGACTGGAGGTATCTTTTCACACCACATTTTTGGCATCTTCTCCTGTCTGTGTGCTGCACATTCCTACACAGATAACTGCATCTTCCTTCTGCCTGTCTGCAGAACAAGAGATTGGCAATGTCTTAGCACACACGAGTGTTCTTCTTCCCAATCCCAGCTCTAGCAAAGTCTGATTGACACAGGCACCATCATGCTGTTATCACACTGTATTAGCAGCCAAATAAGAGCTTCTCCAGCTTCCTGCAGTGACGTCTTGTTCTGACCATGTAGGCAGAAGTGAATGCTCACAAACCTCTCTAAGTTTTTGATACATGAAAGAAAATGAATGGGAAGTTTTGGTACCAGAAGTCAATAACTATGCCAGGCATCCAAGTGCAGATCTGACAGGCTGGGTCTGCTTCTCTTGAGCCTGCACAGCAGTTTCAGGGCTTTATACTGGCTCATAAACCTGTAAAGGCAACAATTCAATTCTCATCTTTTTTTATGGTTTGGGCTTTTGTCGGGTTAATGGATTATATGATTTGAAAGAATTATGTTTTATGGCATTTGTGCTTTTTTTTTGATTTAACAGATTTACCAAGTAATTGTCTTTCCCAGAGTCTGTGGGATTTTTTCCTGTAGAGATATCCTTCCATACAGTTAAATATTTCATTTTGTAGGTTGTATTCCAGGCAAGTCTGGTTTATTTTCCAGAACAGATATGGAGCTAGGCAAAATTTAATAGTGTATCTTTACTCTTCATAGCTACATCAATAATCACTTTTATAGATATTTCGATAACATTATATCATCTCACATACTTACAAAAGAGAAATCTTGATGGCATCAAATACTATTTACAGCTAACATGCTTGCAGTATATAAGACATTGCTCATTAGAGGAAAAACCTTCATTCTTGTCCTAAGTTTCTCAGGTGTGCAGACAAAAAAAGACAAAAAATAGAGGGCTTTTGCTGTAATGGGATATTCTTGAGGTAATGTTTTTCAGTTACCTAGACTGCTTGTGTGTCGGCACATGTCAGACTGTCAGTGGCTCTGAGTGTCCAGGAGAAGTAAAAAGCTGTGGAAAAAAACCAAGAAAAACTCCAAAAGGCTGCTGGTTTTGACTGTGCTCTTAGCAGGGTGTCAGACTAGATGGTCTCCAGTGGTGCTTTCCATCCCCAGTGATTCTGTGATGGTAATTCTGCAGATATAGAACTTAAGTTCAGAGTATACAGCTATGCAGATATTTTTTCTCAATATATTTTTTTTCTGTAGAGGAAACTGATTCTGTATTTAGTGAAATTAATTCCCCTGTTACTATATATTGCTTCTTATGCTTTCAAGACAAAATTTGAGTTGAAAGGTTTTTGTTTAAGAAAAGGAGGCGACAACATAGGGCATAGGAAATTTAGCATCCATGGTGTTTACCGTTTCTGCAGCAATCCAGATCTAAGTCCCGCTTTGAATTAGCACACCCTCAGCATGATCTCTGTTTGAACACAGAGCAATGAAGACTGTTGTGATTTACATCTGACAGCTGGGATTGTTCCCCAAGGAGCTCAGTCTGGAGTCAGTGTCTCTAAAGGATTGATGACCACTAAAGCAATGGCATTATTAAATTTAAACGGGAAAAAAGCCAATGCTTTACAAGTGACCATTTAATTTGGAAAGAAAGCAGCATTGAAACTCTCGCCCCTCTTCATCATGTAATTACACTTTAGACAAAAAGTTGATTCCAGTTGCCTTATAGGGCTCCAACTGAAATAGTGTGCAGCCAGCCCAGGATATTTCTGTCAGCCTTTAAAAGCTCATTCAGCTCCATTGTAGGATTAAGAATGTTTTTGTGAACAACAGGGAAGTCTTGAACTAACTAAGGACTTACAAATCAAATTAATCCTTCATTAAAACACGGCTTCCTCACCTTTTTCTAACAAGCATAGAATGTCAGGAAACAATTGACTACATGCTATTGAACCAAGTATTTTTCTCATTAACTTTTTAATTTGCTCTATAAACTAAATGTCTGATTTGTGGAATAACAGGATTTTCTAATCATGTTTATTTTGACATTTATGAAGAACATTGGCTTTGATGAAGTCAGATATTGAGACAATAGAGGCAGATAGTAGAGGCAAATCCCAATCTAGCATTTCCATAGCTCCTCTCCAGTCAGAGAAATATCATAGATATAAATCAGAGAATGTTCTGCTGAAATGTGAGGAGAGGAGAGTAAAACAAAGTGCTATTGGTTTTAACATTGCCTATTTTTCTTCTAAAATACTTCAGCACCATATTCCTACACACAGAGAAATTGCTCATTAAAATTATACACGCCAAATGAATGATACATAAAATCAAGGAGGGTTGTTTAGCAAACACCTTTGACTTTCTATTACCCAAAGCTCACATTTAAAAAATTCACATGAAGTCACACAGAATTAATGCTTTTTATGTATTTTTTTCAAAATATTGGCTGCATATCTCTACTTTTAGAGGAGGAAAACACTGAAAGTAGGGCAATAAAACACACCACCAAGTAAAACCCAGTGTGGGCAAGAGGTGTTTAGAAAGCCATGATAAAGCAAGGGACTGAAATAGCTGAACCAGGAGTATGTCAGTAACTATGGCCTGACTCTCATCAGCAGAATCAGCAAAGACAAGACTCAGGTGATGCACCAGAATTCACTATGGACACAAAAGTGTGACTGTTTCTTTACTGTCATGTTCCTGAAGAACCTTTCTGGGGAATGCTATTCCCATGTCCCTAGTGTACAGGAGCACACAGAAAAGTGAAAGAAAAGTAAAGAACACATCCAAGTCTTTGGGTTTAATAGGATCAAACTGTGCAATTTGGGAACAAGCTTCTTATTTCATTAGTTTGGATAGCTCCAGTAACAGATATTTATGGGTGATCTGAGGAAGTCAGAGGAAAAATGGAGAACAAAAGCAAAAAACCAACAATATGCAAGGAAACAACTGTGGCTTCAGAAACCATTGGTCTCAATCTGAAATTACCAAATCTATAAGTCAGAAACCACCTGAAAGATCTTGTTTTAGAGTAAATATAAAAAAAGATTTTAAAAAAAGTAATTTAAAATGGGATGAATCTAATCTGACTGCAGCTGTTTAAAATTTAGGCAGACGTAATTTCTGGTCTAGGCTATAACACCCTGAGAAACAAGCTATTTCAGAGTCATTAACTGACAAAATTATAGACATAGATAAGGATAGAATGATTTTATTCTGAATGCATTTACCTCTCATGGGTGCTTTTTAGAGAATTATAAACATGAGGCTTACACTGGACAGTCAACATTTCCATCCAGAGCGAGATTTCATGTTACACACTCCAACAAGATTCCCAGACAATCAAGCAGGTTATCACAGTGCCACAGTAATTTATATTGTAGAATAATGTCAAAACTGAGAATTGTTTTTACCAGGTTAATCTAAGTACACACAGAGAAACTAGCGTTAAGGAAATTAATTTTCACAATGTCTATCAAACTTTAAAAATGCTCTGAGTAAATTGATCTGATCATATAAGTCGTCAAGTCTCAACATTTTTTTATCCTATAAACAGATATAGCATTATTATGACAATTCCTAGTGAGGCTGTAAAGTACTTATATCTACTCAGAGTTGTTTGAAACACAAATATTTCGCTTAGAAATGAAATTTAGAAAGAAGTTAATTTTATTTAAATTGTTTTATAGGCCTCCAATGCCAATTATTTCTAATTAAGTTAAAAGGAAAAATGTAATCTGCTTGATCAGGCAGTTTCTTAAAATTTAGACTCTTATTATCATTGTTTTTGAAAAAATTGCAATCTGAATTGTTCAGGAATTAAAATGCCCATTTAAATTCAAGCTCTATGTGTTTTTTTTAACTTCCATTAAAGTATCATTCAGTAATTTGAAGAACAAAGAATCATTTAAGCTTTTTGAAATATCCAAATTTCTGCATGTTGGCAAAACATCTGGCAGTCAGTTGATTTTTGCATAATTATATCCAGTATGTCAGGGGCATGTGCAGCTCTTACTTGTTGTGGGGGTGATAGAAATTTTTTTCCAAAAGGCAGTTGACTCACTATCAAATATTTCAAGGTCAGCTAAAGACACTGAAATAAAATCATTACAGATAACATAGAGCTTTCAGTGGTAATGAACTGTATTGAATAACTGTGAAATGGGACAGATATCTTTCTATATGTATAATAGGAACTTTAGTATAGCTAATTGCTCAAATTGAAGGGCTTGATGTGTTCTTTCTTGTATATATCACATATTCCTATCTGATCTTTACATTTTCATTCTGAAGTCCAAATATTAATGGAAGGAGAATGAGAGTGATTTTTGTCTTGGACACAGTTTCAAAGCTTGCACTCCAATATACCCACACAAAACCAAGGGGATACCTCGAAAGCTGTGAGCAGCAGTGAATGGGTGTGTAATGAAAGGTATTCATGTCACTGCTGAGTGTCAAGAAAGACTTTTCTCCTCCAGCTGGAAGTCCTGCAAGTGGGGAAAGTCTCTCCTGAAAGCTGACACCAGCAGACCTGTGATAAATCCCTCCCACCCCCAGACGGAGCCCTGCTCCCTGCACCTGTGTGGTGCCACAACCTCCAGGCAGGAGTAGGTGAAGAAAGGGTTGAAAACATTGATTGGAAGAACAGGAACCCTGTGAGCTGAGCTGCAGTATGTTGGTGGATGGTAAAACGGGTGGAACATGCTGCCTTCTGGTTTAAAGAGGGGAATCAGAGGAAAATGGGCTGGAGAACTGAAACACATCACTGTGAAACAAGGGAGATAATTTTGCTTTTGTGGCTATATCTAAGGCATTTCCAACCATTTTAATTTCTCAAAAGGGAAATGGAATAAATCTGTTATTAAATTTATATGAGAACCTAACAAGCTAGCAGAACACCCCCCAGTGATTTACATGAGATGCTCTTATTATCCATGGATCACTGACATGATAGAGCATAATGACATCTGAAAGAGTACTTGGAGACCACTATTTATTGTCAATGAGCAGTTAAGAAGCCCTTAGCTTTTTGGAGCCTCAGTTTATTGTGTCAGTCTGTGGAGAAACAGACACTAAAGGCAGCAATATCTCCATATGATGAAGCCAACTGGCATCCTAACAGCATGCCTGCTCATATTGTGCTTGGAAGGGCTTTTTATTCATGATTAGCTCTGTGTGAAATAATCTCATTTTTCATTATATTGCTGTGTGTCCATCTCCTGGAATATTAATATATGAGTTTGAATTCAATCAGCTCTGCATGCAGAACTAAGTTTTTAATTCACAAAAAATTCCACATATTTCGCAGAAATAGACATAGCTGGAGTATAAGCAGAGAAGTGTTGATGACTGCTTTTTTGAGCTTCAGAATTACCATGAATAATCCAGCATTTTAAACTGCCATGTTCACTAGAGTTAGGTTCAATTGCTGTCCCTAACTGGTAAGGGAAGGTGCTAGCCTTACTTGTTACCTGGTTAGATTTTTAATAAATCACCTTCAGGCTTTGCTGATGTTGCCACTCACAGTGGTAATAACCCTTTGAAGTTAAGTAAAGTCTTTTCATTGTCATCTTTCTATTCCTTTCCAGGAAATTTTTCTTTGCCATAAAACCAGAGAATTTGCCTTAATCAGACCAACAATGTGGTACCATCAAGTGGACAATATATTCCCTACATTTCCTTATTTTTCCCATGCCCAATTGTGCTGCTTGATTTTTGAAGATTTTAAGCACTATGAGGGAAGAAAAATTTGTATGTACAATGTCTTGTGCTGTGAGATATATTGCTTGCTGTGGTTGCTAAGTAATATCACAGTATATCATTACAATAAAAAAATTTGTCTTGCTGAAACAGCGGCTGATTCAAACATCTACATCACCCAGACATTGTGAAATCCTGCCTTGAAAATCTTGGCCTAAGATGTCAGATATTCCTTCAGTGGTTGTTGTCTCACAGCCAGAAAAACAATCCTGGTGCACTGTTTATTTTTACCTATATTTTTTCAGAGTTTTAAATAAAAGATGGAATCAAAAATTGTAATTCCCTACAGTCCTGATTCAAAGCCTTTGGGAGTAAATTCTTTCCATTCATTTAGGTGGTCTGAGATAAACGCTAATATCTGGGTATTGTAGATTTATTATGTCAGCTATAGCATATATCTCTGGAAGTCATTCTCATTCTTTATTATTAACAGATTTCATAGCATTATATTACATATAACTGCCTTGTACACCTTATTCTATTTATGTGATAATCATTACTGAATTATGCCAAAGGACAGTTATGAAACATTTAAATAATATAAGATGCTTCCTATAGTAAAAAAAACCCAAGAAAATAAATATCGGGGATTAAAATATTTCCAAGTGATTGAGAGAATCTTGTAAAAATAGATGAAAACATCAGCCCTATTATAAAGAAAGGTGTTTTCCTATGGGATAATTACACAGTAATGACTTCCAATCAAGATATCAACTATTTCTATTCAACCAATAAAACTGTGATTCTGCCAGCATTACTTATGTTTATCCTCTTTTATAAAGAAAATAAGCAAGAATCTCTGCCCTTCTTTTTCTCCAGTGCTCATTGTCTCAGTTTGATCCATCCCTCCTTTATGGATGATTGAATTCTAATCTTATTTATTTATTTGCGAACCATGCAGATTAAAAAAAATCTGAATAGAGATTATATAGAGATCAGATATCTAAGTGCAAAGTCATTGGGACCTGTAACTGTGAAACTGGTGAAACTATTGTAAAGTGATAAGTTAACTGACATTCTCAAAATAGAGCACCTAGGCTTCAGCAAGAGAATTCAATGGATATCATCATTTTGGTTGCTGAGAAACATCAATGAAAGTTGTTTTATTGAAGGACTGTCAGTCATCATTTTCATCATTTCCTTTAAACTCTACTCCATCTTAGCACCCATTCAAGGAGTTCAGCACTACCTCCTCCATGGTCACATACTGCCTGAATAACAGAGAGGAACATATAATAGTGTCATGAAAACCAACAGTGATTGTTTACATCAAAGGGCAGGCAGCTGTGCCATTCTGAACATTAGTCTGTTTGGCTGGAAGAACTGTAAGATCCTGCTTGATGCTTCTAGTATCCATTTTCCAACAGGCTTTAACCATATGATCCCTATGGATCATTTCTGTTTGGAAATGCTTCCTAACCACCAAAGAGGCAAATATCTGCTAGTCTGGTGAAGCACAACATGCATTCCTCAATTATCAGAATGTGAATCACCACACTCCTGAGTATTTTCTATTACTGCTACTACTGCAATTTCCCTTTACCTCCTTTGACCTTGGGAAAAGGCTAATAGGGATAGGGAAGTGGTGATGTTTCACTTCTATATTTGGCTGTCCTGCAAACAAAGGTACTGGACAGGCTTAGCAGAAACTGCACTTGAAGAGAGGGCAATCACAACATTTTGCATTCATATGTTTTAAACTTCTGGGTACCATTTCAGGAAAATATCAGCTGCCCAAAAGTTCAATTAATTTTTGCTTTGGGCAAGAGTTCATAATTATTTTTGGAGCCTGCATGCTTTACACTTGGCCAGTCCAGCTGAATTTCTTTCAGACACTCTTTATTGAGGAATGCATGACCACTGTATTGCAATCCAGGGCATTAGCATAAGCTGTTTACAGTTATCCCTTAATGTCTGCAGAATAACACCCAGGAGAATAAGAACTTCCTTTGTATACATTCTTCAAAGTGCCAAGGTCTTTGCAATTCTGCTTTTGAAGGACAGAAACAACAGAATCTTTTCAGGCTACATTTTAAGCATTATTAATTTCCTTTTAAAATATCTAAAGGAACTGGATTAGAGATGCTACTTTATCCCATGCAGTCTTGAACAGGTTATTTGCAAGATGGTGCACCAGATACTCTTTATAATTGCCTTATGAGATGGTAGTTTTACTTTTTGCACTGACTCAAATGCTTTCTGAATGTGCATGTTATTTTCAGTTCCTTCAGAACTTTTCCTTGAACCACCAATGATAAGCATCAGGAGATTTTTTTTTTTTGCAATGGAGGTACCTAATCTTTCAGTTCTCTGTGCTGTGCTTTGAGATTATCTATTTTATTTGTTGTATAAGCTTCATGAAGTATTGCAGCTCTCTGACACCTTTGAAACTGCCATATCTACTGCACATTTTGGGGTCAATTCTATTTCTATCAAAGACTACTTTTGGATTGAATTATTTTGCACAATGCTCACTAACCATTCTCTTAATGCATCACTTAAACTCCTTCCAAACTGGCAAAGCTCATTTAATTGCTTTAATCCTGTCACATATTCAGCAAATGTTTCATTTTCTTGATTTTATCTCTAAAAGGAGAAATGCTTTGCAGTCATAAGTGGCTTTGGGGACAGGTAATTTTACAGAACTTTCACATTCTTAGCAAATGTTTTGTCTTTTGCTTTAATATCATCTATAATGGTGTGCTATGGGAGATTGTTTTGGTGACCATTACACTCAGCAAAACAGCCAACATTATGTAATATTGAGATCATAAAACAGAGTTCAACTTTTCCAGCACAGGAAGCAGAATCCTTCATCGAACTTTCAGGTAAACTATCTTGTTCAAATAACTCCACGCTTTCTTCTCTCCTACACTCTACAGAATAAATTCATTCTTAGCACAAATGTTGCAGGCATTTGCACGCCTGGACAAGCAATTGCTGTTTCACTGTATTCTGCAGAGTGATTCCCTTCTCCCTGCTGACCTGGCTTTCACTTCTTGGATACCAGAACCAAGAGAATTAAAAATTATGATGTAGAAAAGTGATGTGGTGCTGCTCTGGAAGACTTTTAAAGGCGTTGTGGGGGCAGACACAGAAAGCTACTCCATCAGGTAATACCTCAATTCTAGCCACTATAGGCATGGCTCAGTCTTTAGTTACTTGATCCCATCCCAGGCAAATCTGGTGATGAACCTGGAGTTGGCAGTAAAGGATGGGGTAGGGTATTAGATGTTACTTTCTGTGTGTATCCAGCATGAGGTTCAGGAACTGAGATGCAGATGCTCACAAGCACCACTGCAGTGAGCAGTGCTGGGCTCACACAATGCTAACCACCACTAAGTAACTTTTCCAGTCTGGTGCACAAATCACTGATGGGCATTCACACTGAAGTACTGGGAAGGCTTCAGTCTGAGGGCCTGAAATACATCAGCTTACATTTTATTGAAAGTCTGGCTGACAATTCATTTATAGTACATTTGCTATATATACAACCACTTAACATGGATTTTAGACAACACTCAGGGCAGGATTCAGCATTCCATTGAGTAAGGCAGCTACCTTTAGTCAAATGCATGAATTAGGTGGTAAAGCTCCCTTTACAGCTGAAGAGTATTTTCCCAGCAGCATAGTATGCTTTCTGTGTATCTGTATGTTTAGGCAGTAAAGCTGACTTCTGGATGTCTCTTTTAAAGTGAGGTCAGTAGCTCTCTGCATTCCACCAGCTTTATTAAACAGATCTCCAGACTTTCAGTACACATATCCTCAGAAAATCACAGTTTGGTGTCTTAACCTGTGAGCTGAATCCATTTGTGGCCATGTGTGCTCATGCAGTAACTCAGCTATTTCTGGCCTTAGCTTTTTATACACCGTCTTTAAAATCAGGATAATGAATTTCCTTTATTTCTGAGGGCCATTGTGAAAATGAAGACTGATCAAATGCTATAGGGAAGCTTATTGGATCTGAGTATAAAAAAGAATTTTATAATTACCTCTTCAGCAAAGGTTTTAATATGTATGGGGAATGACACAATGCAACAAGTAATAAAACACTCTCCTTCATATGAGTTTAATAAGGCAGAGACAGTATCAAAAAAGAAGCATATGATCAGATAGCTAATGATATGGTCACAGTTCATGAATATAGAGACAGACTGTGTAGGCAATCTTCACTGTGACATATCCTAAGTCTAAATCTTACTTTTTCATCCTTAGTAACATTTTAAATGTACTTTTTTACATATTTTATGTGCAGAACGTTTATGGCTACGTAAAACTTCTTTTAGTTCCATGTTTCTTCCTTGCAAAAACTTGTGCCAGTAGGTTTTCATAAATTTTTTACTTCTTAATCCACTACCAATATCAACAAACTGAAAATTATGTTATATCTGCTTTTTCTAACAATATTGATTTGATCTGAAAAATACATCAAGTTCCTGATCTTCTATTACTGCCTGACATGAGCATTAAAATTAAGCTGAAAGCCCAATGCAGGTATTACTGGCTGTATTTATCTTTCCATCTTAAGCCTGCCACAAACCTATTGATAATAACAGGAACTACATCTGACAGAATTGAGAAATTTTAGAATATTACCCACATTATTTTTCAATATGAAATATAGTCACTATTGTCTTGGATTCTTGAGATAATGCCTTGGGTTTTTTTTAATTAAAGGAATGCTGGAGAATTGCAGTACAAATATTGCAACTTACTTGAAGTTAAATCAGAAACTCTTTAGAGGCCAATCAATGATTACCTATTTCCATAAATCTGGATATGAGGAGAGACAAAAGTAATTAAAAAAACAAAAAACAAAAAACAACAACAACAACAAAAAATACATCACCAGCAAAATTGCACATTCTCTTCCCAGCTTCAATAAAATGGCAGAGAAAGGGTCAAGGTAGAGAAAAAAAAAAAGGAAGCCTGTATGGTTCCTGCTGACATGCAGAACAGACATGAAAGTAACTCGTATTTCATCAGGGATTAAGAATCATCTGAAAGATTTTTTAATAGGTTCACAGAATATTCTAGATGAAATGACCCAGTCTTGGAGGTGGGTCTTGATGGTGTCCAGATTGGAAAATGTAACCAATTGCTGTACCTGAGGTCCTATTGGCAGTTGTAGGGTTTTAGGAATTTTTACATCTGTTCTACATAAGACTATTTGTGGCTGATGTTTTGTTACCAGTTACCTGTGTCCTGCCTTAAAATCCACATGTATTTCTGAGGAAGATGCAATGTAATATTTTTCCAGATACATTTTAGAAGACTTTATAGACTGCCATGCATACCTGCTTTTTTGTCCTGATCACTTTGAGAATTAAAAATTTTTATTCGGTTTCCTTAATCTATTCTGTTGTTTGTTTCAAGACATTTGTTACATGCCTACCACCTTGTGAGTACCGTAAAAGAGCTAAGAAAACTGAAAATAGAGAAAATATTCCCAGCAACTGAGCAACAAATTAAACATCATATAATAGTGCCAGCTGTACATAATGTTAAAAGAAAAAAATATATAAAGAAATATGTTTTCATTCACAAAATTAAATCATTAATCCAATGTGTGTATAAATTATATAATGAATATATTTTCTGTATTTGAATATTATATTTTCTGATGTTTCTCTGTCACAAAATTTTATTGAAAGTCAATAGATTCGAGTCTCGCAAATGTTATTATTTCTTCAGAACCTAAAAAAATCAGTGGATAAATTAGTGTCTATGCAGGATGTGTTGTTCATGTGACCAGAAATTAAGCTCTTCTTTAAATGTCCATTAATCAATAAGAATCTTCAATCAAATTTCCAACCCGCTTGCATGTGTATAGATGGGATATAGGTTAAAATATCTCTCTTGATTCACACTGAAAAGACTTTACAGGGTAGGGAAATTTCACCGTGTTTGTTACTAGTTTATTTCCTTTACTCCTTACAGCCTCTCTTTGCTACTATCTGTCCATGACTACTCATAAATGGTACTTTGCCACAGAGATCTTTAAGAATGTGCTTTTAGTAAACTGAGAAACATAAATAAGGCAAATATGGTCAAAAATGACAATAATGTATAATTATAATGACCAGAGACCTAATCTTGTTAAGTTCTATTTTACAATGCCAGCTATTGACATCATGGACTAAAAAAAAGGAAAATGGAATTTAGTTTTCCAAAGTACGAAGACTTAGAATCCAACCTAATCCAAATTGTGCAGGTCAGCCCCATCTGTACATTACATAAAGCTACAAGGAACTAACGATACTGAACTGACTAATACTAGGTGTTGTTTATACCAGATTGCTTCAGTCTGAATCTGTAGAATTTTTGGCAGAAATATTGTCTACATTGTTTCTTGATCCACTAATTATATGTATAGAATATCATGTGATATCAGATGGAAGGATTCAAAAAACACTGAACTTTGAAAAGACAGAAGAGCTTTTATATGAGGGTTTTATATAATGGAAAGCATGAACAAACTCCAATTACGTGAGATTTCTGTAATCAGAATCCAAAAACTAGAGTCCAATCTTGCTCTGAAATTCAAAGATTGTGCCAGGTTTTGTGTGAGGAGGTGGCAGTGTCAAGGAGACAAGGAGAGACAAGGAAACTCAGCTGAACACTTTGAGGAAGGCAGGCTGGCTGCAGGAAGATATCAAAGTGTGCTGTACCAATCAGTGCAGTTGCAGCACAAAATTGACAGAAGGTTAAGTTGATTTTTACAAGGTGTGCTAATAAATACAGATGGGAAGCAATAATAGCAATAGTAATAATTATGAGTCCTCCTGTGGTCTGTTTAGGCTTGTCCTGCAGTGATAGAGTCCTTACACCGAGTGCAGTAAGAGAATTGGACACTTGATTTGCTACATGTGTTCAGGGACTTTTCTATAACAGAAGGACATCAGAGTTGGATTCAGACTGCAGCCTCTGCACTACCCAATCAAAAAATCAAGTGCTGGGTCATGAAGTGGTAGTCTGAACCTGGCTGCATAGATAGCTTTTTTATATAAATCAAAGTAGTCTGGATGCTCAGTACGACTGGAGAGCTCAGCAGAAACCAGCCTGGACCTATAGCAAACAGGAGTCTTAACAAGCACCTCTCAGGTGCCATGAGTGCTGGAGCAGACATTCTGCTCTTAGATGACACAGCTGAGGCTTTCCTTCTGATAAGCCAGCCTGCCTCTAATCATTTCACTTTAGGACAAAGAGATGCCTTTCTCTCATCTTTGTTAACCTCAAAGTCCCAGCATTGCAAGAACCAGTTCAGGCCACTGAACAGTCTGAGAGAGGAATTATATACCCTGCTTACTTGAGGAGTGTTGTAAAGCAATGTATTGCCTAGCTCAGGCTCTTGGTTGCTCTCCAGCTCTCCTGGAGTTGGTTCCTCTCCAATTCTGCTCTTTCCCTACAGTACTGAATATGATTTAAAATTCTGTATGCAGAGAAAATGCAGAAGGAATGAAACTCTGTACTCTAGGGATTAGAACAGTCAAGTGCAAATGAGATTCCATATGTCCAGTACTGCTGTGCTTATTTAATTGGGAATTTATAACTTTAAGATGAGTTTTATTTTTCATCAGTAAAGTTGTCATTTTCAAAATTAAATTACTTTTAATTGTCCTTTTGATTTTTATATCCTTTGAAGCATATACCTAGTGCTCCTACATGTACACTTATGTATGTCAACAAACTGTCCTAATTTGACACAAAGCTATACCTTGCAAGAAGCAGTTCTGGGTTCAAACAAGAACAGCCATAAGCTCAGAAGTACATTGTACTTATATACAAGTTGTCCAGACTCTGAAATATGATCCAGGCTTCATTGATACGTTCCACTGACTGGTCTTTTAACACTGTGGACATTTTCCTCCAGACTTTATTTTCTCCTCACAACTTGCTTGGCTTTTAAGGTCTTCATTCTGAATTTAATCATGGAGCAAACTAAAATGCCAGGATCAGTTCAAGCAGTGATTTTCAGTTGTATTAGTCCACCCACTCTGCTGTTCAATCTGGGCACTTTCCAAATTTATCCACAGAGAGAAGTGATGTTTGAGCTAAGCCTGGAATACTGAGGAAAAACTGGGGTAAAAAAAGTGCTTCAAATGTAATGAGCATCAGAAAAAATTTATTGGTATAGAAAACAACGAGTTCCACTCTGCTTCCATGGTGTGAGATGGTAGAAAGATCAATTTATTACATTTCTTTCCTATTTGTCTATTGATATTATTAATGTTTTATGCCATAGTGCTAAACTGTCCAAATAAAAGGCCATGAAAAGAAGTGTTAATTTGGAGGAAAAAAAGTAGCTACTTTGCATTGATTCATATGGAAGAGCGTATCAGTAAAGGAAATCTTACTTTACAAGAACAAAACACAGAAATAGGAGAATAAAAAGCATTGTGAGCTTTTCTAGTTTTAAAAAGTAAGAGGAGAAGATCTGAATGTTACTGATCAGTCAAAAATAAGGATTTGTCCCATTCCATATAGATTTTACAACTTGACAGCGGAATAATTTATACCTTAGAAAAAAAACAACTTTCTTTGTGGAAAAAAGACTAGTCATAATGATAAATTCCATGCAGTTTAAAAAGGTATTTTGGATATCCCTTAACAGCTTTTAAAGTTCTTAATTTCATTTAAAATGCCATAATTTTTTCTGCAGCTGTCTATCCTAGCTGACTTTACGATAGCATGGATTATAATGTATCACTTTTGATATTGACTAAGTATCTTCAAGCTGCAAGACTATATTAAAATTCTGGTTTTTTTAGTAGGTTTCAAACTGATCTTGCAGTATCAAAATTAGGATATTAATTTTTTATTGTATGGTTGACTTTTTTCATCCAGGGTGAAGCTCGCGGCAAGTTTTGTGGGCCATAGCACAGATCAGCCACAACTGAGTGACAGAGTCTTTGGAAATGGAACAAGAAAAATTCATGACTGAACTCTTAATATCTACTGAGAGAACCTTGTTAGGAAATTTCTCTGAAACAGTTTGTTCATGGTTGGCATTACTAATCATAACAATATTCCAGAGGAATTGATGGTTTTGTCTTTCATTGTTTTCAGTTTTATTATTGCTAGCCAGTTTTGTTTTCCTAATGTTATTTAAATCTGCTTTTTACTGGTAGTTGAATGACTAATAGGTACCACACTTTGAAAATCATCTTCTGCACATGCAGAGCTCATCAGAATTTCAACATTTCTTGTAGATGACATACCAAAAATTGTCTATTGCCTCAGCAAAGTTAAAGGGACCAAATATTCTGAAAAATTCCTTAAAATGCAAAAACAATACAACTTTTTCACAACAAATATAAATCCCATAACTCTGTTTCACAATACTCACAGACTTAGTCTACTATCTCAGTTGTAGCTAGATCCAAAATAATTTCTGACTCTAATTAGCAGTTGTACCCTTTCCTTAAGAGACTGTTATATCTTTTCATCTGGTAAATGTTAACATGCTAAAGTGCCAGGGGCTTTTGTGAGGTTTGAAGAGGATGAGCAGAAAGGCAGATCATTATTAATCTCCTGGGCTGCTTGCAGTTAAGTCTGTGTTTTCTGTAAACTTTGCTGAAGCATGGGAAATTATTTTGAAACTTGTATTCAACAAGTGAATGGACTGATTACTATGTGAGAATTTATAAAACCAATCTGAGTCATTCCTCACAAGAAAGCAACTGAAATGTTTGACTTCCAAATAATTTGGCCATGAAGTTAGTTGCTCAAAGAAAGAACTGAATACTGGAATTTAGGGGATTTAGTATCTTTATTTATATAGCTGGATTTATATCCTGAGACACCCAAGTTTTAGCTTTCTTCTGAGTTAAGAAAAGCAGCACTGGGAAAAAATAGCTTCTGCGTCTCAGATAAATATCCTAATATGGGTTAGTACCTACTATTCCTGGTTAGAATGTGGCCTGGTATTAGAGCCAGTTAAAGCCATTTTCCAGCAGTGATTGAAATTCTGAGAATGTAGCATCAAAATTGCTGTGATGGCAATAACATTTTCAAACTCAATAAACTTGCAAAATTTTAGACAAACTATTTGCTCAGACCTCCTCTTACTCCAGAACAATTGACTATGTCTTACAATGTCTTATTGTCTCCTTGAAGTTCAGCTATTGCAAAAATTTTCAGCAGCAGAATTATGACTGGTGTGCATGTATCTATGCCTCAATACTGTTATGCATATTATGAGTTTAATGAATTAAACCTAGTTATATCTTTTCCTATTTTTAAGAAGTACTCTCAGTGAAACAAAACCTCTCATTTATCTCAAGGAGCTGACCTGAATCAATCATGGTCTCGCTGCAGAGTTACGAACTTTCATTTAGAATCTTTCTGTGGATCTCACAGCCACATGAAACCAGCAGCATTTATTGTCAGTTGTGTGACTGATCAGCAATGAGCCAGTGATATGACTGTGGTTATTAGGGGAAACAGAAGTTCTGGTCCCTTGTTGTTTTCACTAAAGCATGGATTTATGAAACCAGTTGCATATATTGTCACTTTTGAAGTATCTAAAACTGTATTATAGAACTGAATTGATTATTCTTAACTGAGATAAATTTAAGTTAGCATTTAAAATTAATTATAATTTAGTAGCATAAACTATTCCAAGGTTTTGTATCATAATTTTATAGGAATCTTTCAGGAACAAAAACCATGAAACTCATTAATTTCTTCATATGTTAAAAAGCTACATAATTGAGTCATTCTGGTGCTAGCTCTTTGTTTTGGCTTTCATTCTGCATAGGCTCTACTGGCAACTGATAAATGTTGTAGCTTAAAGACATGCACTTATTCTATTTCCTTTAACAAAGAAAACACTACCCATGTTTACTACAAATCATGAAGTTAAACCAAACTGCATAACTATAACACACTTCCCTGCCAGAGATATGGAAGTGGGGCTCTTTGAAAGCTGGAAAAAACATTGGCAATCAAAAGCTACACGAAAGTAATCTTATTTTTATTACATACAAGGAATGTTTTCCCAGGAGTGCTGATGCCTGCCAGAAAATAAATAAGAAACTAGAATAAAAGGAAGAAGGAAAGATTACTTGAGTTAAGATGTTCGGCCAGGCTTTCCTCAGCTTCACATACCCAGGAGGAATTGGGATTCTTCCATGCTGAGCTACAATTGATGGAAATGTCTGCAAAAACACTCTGTTACCACCTAAACCACAGCTGCAGGATCTCCACTTCTGCTGCACCATTCTATAGTCACGTTTCTAAGCCTGACTCTAAACCTGAAAACCAGCACCTATTGCTTCTTAAAGAGCTACTGCCTGGTGCCAATACTTCAATCATTAGCCCTGAAGTAAGATCAGAGTGAGACTAAAAGAAAATAATAAACAAAAAAAGAATCCTTCTTTAAAATATTAATAAGCATCAAACTCACCAAAACATAAATTAATTTGGCACAGGTGAGTTTGGTATTGAAATGTTTTTCAAAGGATTAAAACATGTCTGCCAACAAGCTATGGAAATGGAATGTTTGAAGTTGCCATTCTGATTTTGGAAGAAGTCAGGGAGCTCTCAGAGAGGAAGAAAACCACTCTGAACAAGGTAAAGCAAGATGTGCATTCAGTTTGTTGAACAAGACAAGAAGGTATCACCACATGAAGTGTCTCTCTGCAGGGCTGTAGATAAGCTGATAACTAACCTTGGCTATAAGACTGTTTCCCTGCTTTGGCATGGATTTTTCCTGGAGCTAACAGCAATTCAGGGACTGTAGCATGTTTCAGCTTCTAGGGATGAAAAAGGGCTGCTGAGGCACAGCAGTGCTGATTCTCCTGCACAGATGCTGACCATGCACCCTGCTCACAGGAACTGCTGCCTCAAGCCATGAGTTCCTCGGGAAATTGCATGGGGTAGCTTATCCCTGGCACATCCCCACGCTGCCTCACTCCATGCAGATGCAAGCCCTGCCTGCCCTGCTCCCCTTTGACCATCACATGTCCAGAGGGAGCAGGATTGGGTCAGAGCTGGAGATCAGCTGGGAATGCAACCAGAAAGGCACGTGAGACTCCGGACCCTGAATTGGTGTTAAAAAGACTAAACAGGTAACAACCTGCCCAGATAGCCAGGTTCTGCAATTAGATGGAATGAGGCATGTCAGTATTTTTTTGCTTAACATTTCCTGTGGTTCTAGTTGCAAACCTCACAAAAGCTTCTATTTTCAGGACACTTTGACTTTTTAGATACTACAGCAAGAATTGCTTTTCTTTTCCCTCTGTATTTCAGTGTGTCTTCTCGACCTACCAAAAACCACAAAATAATTGGCTCAAGTTCAGTTTGACCCCACAGTCAGTTTGGGGTCAGTTCTTATTTTTACCTATGCTGGTTTTCTCATGCCTAGTTTAAGGATAGCAGTAAATGATTGAAGTACTTTTCTAATTGCAAGTTCATTTCCATTTAAAGTGAAAGACAGACTCTTACATGGAGATTACCAGACGAACAGTTAAAGAAAAGATAGATGGTTTTTGCTGTTCCTTAAAGGCTTTGCTAAAGAAGATTGATTTCAGCCCTTAATCTCTTTTGTTAAAAAATGCTAGTAGATGTTTTTTTAAATTAAAAAAAGACCATATTCCCTTCACATTCAAAAAGTAAAGATTGATGTTTCTTCACCTGGTGAATATAATTTGCACATTTATTAAAGCCTCAAAACAACCACAACCCAAAACAAAACCAGACATGAGATCTCTCCTTATGTTGTGTAATATACTGAAAAAAGATATAAAATATTTCTGCCTCTGTTAGAAACTTTATTCAAAACAATTGATATTGCAGAAGGGTTTGGTGCTTCTTTGTCTGGTGGTTTTTGGTTGGGTTTCTTTGGTTTTCTTTTTTTGGTGGTTTTTTTGTTTTTGTTTTTGTGTTTGTTTTTTTGATTGGTTGGCTTTTATTTTTATTTTTGTTCAGATGTCTTTAGTGAATTTATATTGTCAGTCGGGATATGAATTTT
Source organism: Rhabdornis inornatus (assembly GCA_013397075.1). Lineage (NCBI taxonomy): Eukaryota > Metazoa > Chordata > Aves > Passeriformes > Rhabdornithidae > Rhabdornis > Rhabdornis inornatus. The sequence goes on from VWZS01008918.1 coordinate 4,054,058, forward strand.
AGTATTTACAGAATATATTGATTCCTATGTACAAGACTTCTACAGCCAGAACATATTAGAAGCTCACCATCAATATAGAGACATATCTGTTTAGAAAAAGACATTAAGCTTTATTACTCCATTGCTTTTGTACATTTTAATGAGACAACTATTTAAAAATTCTAGAAAGGTGTTCAGAGCATCTGTTCTTTCTTGAAAGGCAGCCAAAACATCATCAACACACCTCAGCCACGGTCTCTGTCAGCTTCAACAAGATCCTGTCCAGAGGATGATATGAAGATATTAGTAAATACAGGACTCAGATCTGTTTACAAGGGTTTAGTGGCATAAGGCAGAAAATAAAGGCAGCAAGAACTTGCTGGAAATCGCAGACAAGTTCTGGTTCGCACTCAGGCTCCATTACTATCCACCAAGGGCCAATTTGCTGTGCCCTGTATCCAGTTGGGCCCAGCAGCATCGTTAAGATCTTCCCTTTGATGCAGGAACTGGAAAGCCAAACCCTGTAATCACACACATGATCCTTCATGAAAGGAGAAGATAGGTAAGAAAGAAGTCAGGGAGTGACAGAGACTCATTTGGTTGAATAAGATCATAGAGATGGGGAAGGCAGGGGGCAAGGGAAGAAAGACATTTCTTCTTCTACCTAGCTCATGGACATGCATGGTTATAAATACAGCTTATATATGGTGAGGCCCAGTAGTAAAATAAAACTGAGAATAGGGAAAGTTGAAACCATGTGAGGAAGAAAAATGACATGTTGAAATTATGCACCAATCCATTTAAATTAGAAGGAAAGCCAGAGAAAATCTGTGTAATTTTTCCTACCTGAGGTTCAGCAGGGTGCAGAGACCCCAGATCAAAAAGCAGTGACCACTGGATATCAGACTGCAGGCATGTTTCCATTGCCATCTCTGTCTCCTGAATCATGCCAGATCTTCAGATTTTGCAATACCCAATCAACAGCTAAACCATTTGTCTTCACCTACCTCCACTCTCTTTCTGACTTAGAGAGAATATTGATGGTCTTTCATTTTCTGAGTAATTTTTGCTAGGCATAAACTTCCTAGCAAATGAATCAGTTAAAAGGAATCCTTTAAAAACTACAGGCATCTAAGTGGACCATCAGATGACCCTTTACAAAGCTTGGATAGACAGAGCAAAACACCACCAAATATGCATTTGCTGGTCATTCAATTTTTGTGCATATTTTGGAAGAAAGGAAGAACTGTTCTTCGAATAATATCATTACTGTTCATTTTGGGAACATAAATTTTGTTAGAACATTGTTTTCCACCTAGAGGTAATCAAATAAAATCATTCTTCTACATTTTGAGAGCAAAAAGGCGTTTAAGTAATGATCTGAGAGAATGTCATTCAGAACAGATAATTTTTTAAAGTGTTGGTCAGCTGTCTCCCATTAAATATGAATAATAGGAGAGAAAATGAATAAATGACAAATTTGCTAATTTTACAGCCAGTGTTTTAACTCTAATAATGGCAGCTTTAGCCTCCTTCATTATAACAAAAATTGACTCAGCTATATAAAGTCACCCATTGCTGTTACGATACAGTTGTTCTCAGCTGTGCAACTGGCATGTCATTTCAGAGAGGTTAAGTTAGTGTATTTATAGGAAAGAATTCTCTTTAATGGTCTCTATGGTAATAAAGAATTACTGGATTTGAACTCTGCTCCGCCGCACCCACTCCCTTTTTTTACTAATACATTCCTTCCTCCTTTGACAAATCTGGTAATCTTTCCAAAGAAATAAAAGAGAGGAAAAAAAACCAGTTTCTTAGGATGTGGATGGTTTGCAGCAGTAAAGATTTCTATTCTGACAAAGGATGTATAAATCTTTAGGGAATCTGATTCTCAGAATTCTCTGTATTCAAGGGATAACTTGAAGATGTCTATCCTGCAGTGTAAGAAAAGCATTTGGAACACAAAATCTTTGTATCTAGCTTTAAAATGAAGGGATCTAATGTATTATTTTAATCTCCATTTCTTTCATGCAGTCACAGCTCTTTTTCTATCATCATCCCATGATAGAAATTGATCCCTTGCTCCCTGCAAGGCTTTAATTTGGCAAAGTAGTCTACCATGAACCTTCCCCTACAAACCTTCATTTACAGCCATGCAGTATCCTTCTTTCCACTACACAGAGAAGCTGTAGTGGACTGGTCTGAAAATACCCTTTCCCTTTTCCTGGAAGGTCTCTAAGACACAGTTTTCAGTATAGGAAATGAAAGAGTGACAATAAAAAAATAGCATAAATTCACACTCTGTTGCCTCTTCAAAGTGAGAAGACACCACTTAATTACAGTTTCCATGATCGATGGTAGATTCCTACCAGTGGTGCAATGGATAAACCTGGCACAGTGGAAAAGACTTTAAAAGGGATTTGCAAGATAGCCTCTGAATTTTATCCTGTTTGAAACCGGCAACATTGGGTTTCTCCTTTCTGCAGTTTGTCAGCTACAGGCCCAAGGACAAAATCTAAAACTTGTTTTGTTGAAAGTCCTCTTCAAAATTATGCTGATGACCTCCATGGGGCTTGTCATGGCAGTTGCTGAATCATAATGGTGAAATAACCTCACATATCCAGAACCAAAAATACAATGGGAACCTTTGATCTTGCAAATGTTAGGAAATAGCAGCATCTTTCAGCACTAGCTTCACACCAGTCAGACTTAAGGTAATACTCACTGCTGATCTCCTGCCAAAGAAATGAGCAAAACTGACTGAAAAATAGAGTAATTACACTGAGAATTGTCTCATAATCATCTCAGACCTTGCTAATGCTATTCTGATGCCTCTACATGGGCACTGCACCCCTAGATGTGTTATGAGAACTCACCATTATGAATTTCAAGACAAATGAATAAAGTTCCACGTGTCCCCGCTGCTGTTGAAGTCACCATGTATTGTAGATTGTCTGGCAATCACATCAAGTGTAAAAACTGAGCACAGATTCCAGGAGAAAGTAGGTACCAGATGCTATCATCTGCTTCTAAATCTTAATTTTTATTAGAGAACCGCACATGTGAATGGAAGAAGACAATAGACAAGGCACCTGGTTACCGACCATGGTCTTCAACATGTTCTTCAGGCATCTATTCTAGAGAAGAGAGTCACCTTAAGGGAACGTTCCAGGCTTTGCTGTTCTAATCCTAGAAACCAGAGTGGTGAATTTTAAATAGAAATCACACATTCTGACCCTAAATACTTTCCCTCAGCCTCATGAGATCAGTTTGGTGATAGCGTCAATCTCCATGTATTTATAGTCAAAAAATTACCCAAATTAATGGTAATTTAAAAAAAACTTCATTACATACATCTTTATAAATCAACCAAAAATTTATAAATTATGTCAAAAAGCCAGACCCAAGTCTGGTCATGCTGAGAGTTGAGTCATACACATATAAAGAGAGTAAAATATAGCATTGATGTATCACAATTATATGCACCATGAAAAGCCATTTATTTAGTGGAATGACTTTTCATTAGTAAGATCCAAGTAGTTGAGATGTTGGTTGGGTTCTCCAAAGAAAATTTCATGCTGACATTTGAAAATGAAAGCATATCTTAGAACTTTATTTGGAGAAATCAAATCTTCTGTAAGGGATTTGGAAACTAAAAGTAAGTCTTTGCCTCAGAAGAAAGGTTTGGCTGCTGGAAAGCTTTATATTTAGAATGGAAAAATCCCTAAACTTCTCAAAAGTAAACAAAATAGAGAGCTTTATGAACTGATACTTTCATTACCATTCAGAACCTCTCAGGCCCACTCTGCAACATAGGACTGAAAATTATACAGTTCTGTGAAGTGATTGAACTAGTGAAGCTCCTTATGTAGCTAGAAATAGAAGTACTTATTTTTAATTGTGGCAAACATCAGAATATTTCTGTACTAGGGGGTTATGAGCTATCTGATGCACATTCCTGAAGTCAGAAGAAATTGTGTTATTCCACCTTCTGAACTTCAGGTTGGCTTAGCAGTGTGTCAAACCCAAATATAGGTAGAAAGCAAAAAAACCCCAAAAAACTTGAAGAAATCATTACAAGATCAACCTCAATATTTTTCAAATATCATGTTCAATTTGCTTCAAGTTCATAATAAAGAAGACTTGTTGAAGAACAAGATATGCAAAAATTCTGAATTGGTTGTATGGAGTAAGAGGAAAATGTAAATCTGTAAAATGGGTTGTTTACTTATACTTATGGAGAAGCTACATTTAACTGACTGCTTTTAGAAAAATTGCCTGAGTTAATAGCTCATTGAAATGCTAAAAATATTTTCAGCATTTAGTAAAATTGCACACTATGAACTATTTCTTTTCCTTTAATTTTTTTCTAATGCACATTAAAAGTAGCCTTCCATTTAAATATTCTCCTTTTAACTGAAGACTTAATCAGTACAATGAAAATCTTAAACCCTCATTTGTTTTCAATAACATAATATAGTGCTAGCATACTAAAATTACGTTCTGTCCAAGAATGCAATGATCTCAACATGGTTTCAATGTAAATTTCACATTCTGAATCAGTTGCAATTGAATTTCATGCTATGGGGCATTAACTCTGTCATTTTATTATTTTTCTAAATACCCTGTACTAGGTATCAAGATGGAAGGACATTGACCTTTTGGAGTGAGTCCAGAGGAGGCCACCAATATGGTTAGAGGGACGGAGCACCTTTCCTCAGAGGAAAGGCTGAGGGAATTGGGCTTGTTCAGCTTGGAAAAGAGGCACCTTAGGGATGATCTGACTGCAGTGTTCCAGTGTCTGATGGGAGCCCCATCCAGCCTGGCTTTGAACATTTCCAGGGATGTAGTATCCACCACCTCTCTGGGCAACCTGCTCCAGTGCCTCACCATCCTCACAGTAAAGAATTTCTTCCTTATATCTAATCCAGCCTTATCCTGTTTCAGTGTAAACTTGTCCTGCCACTACAATCCCTTGTAAAATGTCCCTCTACGTCTTTCTTTTGGGGTCCCTTACTGGAAGGCTGAAGGTTTTCCTGGACCCTTCTCTTCTCCAGGTTGAACAACCCTAATTCTCTCAGACTTTCCTCTGAGAGAGGTGCTCAATCCTTCTAACTATCATCGTGGCCTCCTCTGGACTCATTCCTACAGTCTGTGTTTTTCCTGTTCTGAGGACCCCAGAGCTGATGCAGCACTGCAGGTAGGGTCTCACGGGAGCAGTGAGGGGGCAGAATCCTCTCTTGTCCTGCTGCCCAAGGTGCTCTTGATGCAGCTGTTTGGCTTTGGGGCTTCAAGCACACATTGCTGGATCATGTCCAGTCTCTCATTCACCAGCACCCCATAGTCATTCTCAGCAGGGCTGCTCTCCATCCCTTCATCCCCCAGCCTGTTCCAGGTGCTGGCCTGACCCACGTGCCACATCTTGCACTTAGCCTCTTAAGTCTCATGAGGTTCCCATTTTCTCTTCCAGTTTGGCAGAATTCAAAATGAGGAAATGGTTGAAACATTACAGAAGACTCTGGAGGTAACCAGCTCATACTTCAGTGGGGGCTCTGCCAGTCAACTGAAGTGTGCTCCTGGACTGGGAGCATTAGCTCCCTATGTCTGTGAACACCCAATTATGAAAGGTCTTTTTTCATCTTATATACCAGAACCAGTTTGAAAAAAGAAAAGAAACTTCAGAAAAATGTTTCTGAGACCAAACTCAAAAATTTTACAGTCAAGAATTGAAACTTCCTCTTTATCTTTAGACATATTGAAAGTTTCAGTGCTGGAAAAAAAAATAAGTAGAAAGGGCAACCAGCACTTGCAAGGTTCCCAGCTGGATCCCCCCTCCTGAGTTCTGGCAGAAACATGCCAAACCTGAAATACTTTATGCAGTAGATTTTAGATTTCATCAATCTATTTTTCCATATATTTCTGATTAAAGCCTCTAGAGGTCCAAATCAGAACTCCAGATTGAAAATTGTCATCAGTCCTTGAAAGGTTTTACCATGGCTACACTTCACAGAGCTCTGTGCTAATAGAAGGTTCCTATCAGTTTGGCTTTTGCATTTCTTACAGAACAAGAATCTATTCTTTAGTTCAGAAGCAGGTCCTTATGTGTGATGTGAATTCCTCAAAGACTCTTCCACTGTTATTTACTTAGATCACAAGACCATCTTTCTCTATTAAAGTTGAATTACTAATTATGTCTTAGTTGAATCCACACATTGTAATACAAACACTGAACATGTCAAATAGTAAATTGGAACACAAATGTAATGACAAAGAAGCAACTTTTGAGTATGTCTGGCACTGAACATTTTACCCTTTTATTATTTATTTTATTATTTTTCAAACTCAGAAAGAAATGCCATTTTAAGGCTTTTTAAGAATTCGAGTAATTAGCTATGAATTTGAAACAAATGGAGAACCAGAGCTTTTTTAATTAAGATAACTATAGGTGCTATTAAGATCTAAATAATGATATAGTGAATTTAAAAGTCAACAAAAGAGACTGGAAAAAAACCTACCTCTTAGAACATTGGAATAAAGAAAGCAAGTAAGCTCACATTTGAATGTGACAATATGTTAATGGAATATTGGACTGCTTTACATTGGAAATTCGCCTCAGATGAAACTGACTGTAGCTCTGCAATGGCAATGAAATCATGGCTGGTAATCACCAGTGGGAATTTTTTTTCCTACTGGCTGGAACCCCAGAACTCAACAGAAGAATGAAACAAGCAAGTCCAGCATTTAGAATTGCATTGGAATAGGGATATATTCGAAAGCTGTCTGGAGTCTGACCTGCTAATTAACTCTTTTAAGAATTTAAAGTGAAGATGGGACTTCTGGGGATGTGATGTCTGCTACTCTATAATATTCATGTTAAAGCAGCAAAAAGGAAATGCTGTACTAGAGAAAGGCAGAATATGCTGCTTATTGATTCCCTTCTGCCTTCACCACAGAAATGAAACTTATCTGAGTGAAACAGCTTATGAAAAATTCCCCCACACCCAGCTGATTTTATATATAGCTCCTACTTGAGATCTCGTCAAAGAGAAGAAAAGCCTATTTGATATTCAGCTGCCTCTTCAAAATATGTTTTTGCATCAGTAAAGCACAATACATTTAGAGATGGTCACATTTCACTTCTTAATGGACCTGATCTGGCATAACACTTGGAAACATTCCAGAATAAATTATTAAGGACAATTTTTTCAGACATAATTCTTGAGTCCTTCAATAATTGCAAAAATAAAGCAATAACAACAACAAAACAAAAAAAGTACCAAATAAAAAAATCCACCTATTTTTATATTAAATGAAGACATTTTAAATTTTATTTTCTCAAGCAGTTAATGAAATCCATTAATTTTAAAATCCTCTTATAGTTAATTCAGATATTAATTCTGCTAATTTATTTTTTTCCTTTATGGCCTTAATCCTGTTTCAGTGAACAGAGATCTCACCTGAATGACAGATTAATTTGGAATATATTCTTGAATTCTGGAGAATATTTATTTATTTAAGATTAAACTTGCAAGTGAGTTGAAATCTACAAAACAATTTTATTATTCCAGTGTAACAAAGTTGGGGTTTTTATAATGTTATGCTAAATGAATTATAGAAGTGTAGCTATCTTCAGCTGAATTAACTGAATATGAGTGATGATATACTTCTCACACATAGAAAGACAGACATCTACTGCAATTTATCATAATACCCTTTTAACACTAAGGAGATCTGAATATTTAGAGTAGTAATGTGTCACTATATGATTGCCAAGATAATTTGTGCTGTGCATAGCACCCAAGAACTGCAAATCCTAATTCACTTATTTTCTATTTGTCCTTGTCTCTTGAAGAATCATTTGGTTCCTAAATCCTCCCTGTGACTTTAGAAAGCAGTCTTAAAGCTAGAAAAAATTATGATTATTTTATGCCAAATGAGTTCCTAACATGCATGGCTGCTGGAATTACAGAAACTGAGAAAATGATCCACTCTGTATATTGTCAGAACCTAATATTCATGGGGAACTGAACATGTTCAAATCCTCAAAGAGCAAATTCTAAAATGAAAACATTTGCTCTGCAAATAGCAGCATTTTGGAGGGTATGGAAAGGACATTCTGGCTTGTAACTCAAGTACTTTTTGGATGGTTCATATTAACAACCTCATTGAAAAGATGAAAGGGTACCACCAGTGTAAACAAAACCTGTGTGAAACAAACAACCAATTCATATTTAGGGAGCTATGAGTAATCAAATGGGCAATGGAGCATGCTGTGAAAATTATAAGATTTGCATACTTTTCTGAGAACTTCAGAATTAACCCACAATGGGTCTCCCGATCACAACACTTCAGTAGCAATACTAGATATATTATCCTTTTATGGCAAAGGAGACTTCAAAATCTGTTAATAGTTGTGTAATATTAATTAATCTGACAGACAGCCCTTTGTAAGCTGGATCAAAAAGACTTTAGAGGGTGCAGATACCAATTGGTGCAGAGGACAAGTCACCAGCTTAGGAGAGCTGTATCCATCTGATATTGTAATACTTGTCTCCAGTATAAGTTTGTGCCTGTGTATATGTACATATTTACATACATATTCACTCTAAATTTAAGTGTGTACTTATGCTTGCTAATGTTTATGGTGCAAGGGTTTAAAATGAGAATAGACAAGCTATAAAATACCTTCATTGTGACACAAAATTGATTCAATACATTAAAATAACAGCAAAAATATACATCAAGTGCAATTTAATGTAACTTTTCTTGCTCTTTTGGGGAATTTCATTCTTTCTGAGCAAGATTAAATACTGTGAACTGTGGCACAATATTCTCAATAACGATAAAAGCAAAAAAGTACAAAGACTGACTGATATGATGAATGATGTCTGACTGAAAAAGTCAGGGGTCCTGTGAAAAATTATGCAACTGAAACTGATGGCAGGGTTAAAAAAGACTGGCTGAGTGATGAGCACCATGTAAGGGACTCAAGTTTCCAAGCCTGAGACACTTTTGAAGAACACAAGTGATGAATGCACATAGGAGCTAAGGAGGTAAAGAATAAAAATTGTAGGAGCAATTCCAAATTTTTCACATCATAATTTTGTTTATTTCTTGGCTTTGTCCTTCTAAGACTTTCCAGTTAATGATCGATTTTCCTTCTTTCTTTCTTTCTTGTTTTTGACCTTTAAGCCCAAAGTTAGAATGTAGAGAGTTTGAGAAATGGTTAAGATAAAAGGACCTTCTGTCAGGCCAAGTGTATAACACAATGCAATTTTTTTACTCATAAGTTCAGTCCTAGATCAAAACTTAATTCTTAATTCTTAATTTCTTAATTTCCATTGTAAGATGTTAAAATCGTGGGGTTTTGGAACAATTTTGTTTGGGAAGGATGTCAGCTGACCATCTGATCTAACCATTTCCCAAGGCAAAAATTCGATCTTTGAAAGTTAGATCAGGTTTCTCTAGCTCTTGTGTTGTCCAGGTTTTATTATCTCTGTGAATGGAGATGCCAAAACCTCTATGGACAACTCTTTTGACCACGGTCTCGGTGACATAAAAATTTAAATATCCAGTGAGAATTTCCATTGCTCCATTGATTTTCTTTTGTCCTATTTCTAAGTGTTTCTGAGGCGAGCATAACAGACTTCTCTTCAGGCTGAATGCTTCCAGCTTTCCCAGCCTCTTCTCAATGTCCAAGTCTTTAATGACCCTCACTGACCCTCACTGAACTTATTCCAGTTTGTCCATGTCTCTCTTAAGCTGGGGAAGGATCGATTCCTTGTAACTGATGTTGCCCAGGATGCTGTTGACTTTCTCTGCTGCAAGGGTGTTTTTCTGGCTGATATTCTACTTTATGTGCACGAGGAGCTCCAGGTCCTTTGATTCACAGGAATGTGAAGTCTTACCTTATACCCTTTCGCAATATTTGAGGAAAGGAGGTAATTTCATACATGTCAGATACAGCAGCAGAAGTGATACTCTAGGGCTATCAAAAGCATCCCATTGTGTAATGAGGAAACTAAAAAATGTTTCAGTTTGCACTTAGCCTGCTAAATTTTTATTTCTACCTTGCTGGGGGACAAACTGCGTAACTCTTGTATTCTTATTTACTGTTGTTCAAAATTAATTTCAAATACATCATTGTGAATTTGCACGCTTTAATATTTTCTTTCCCTGTTGGGCAATGCAATACCAAATATTATAAAATTAATTAAGACAAATTTATAATGTAGAAACATCACAGAGGTTCACAGCACATGAAAAAACTTTACATTTCGGTACTCCCTATGTATTGAGGTATGCACTGTACTTTTTACTTTCTGTTTAGCAATATAGAAGTAAGAAAGAGGTCTGCACTTCCAGGGGAATTACAGGAAGTGGTTTGAATCAAATTAAACTGCTAATAAAAGACCAGTGTTCCTCCCCCTCTTCCCCCTGAATGATTATCAAAATCAGAAGCACAGAGGAAACACTGTAGCTGTGAGAGGCTTCATGCATAAGAAACAGATGTGGATAACTTTCATATACTGAAGATATAGCATATAATTCTAAAACATTACAGAACAACTACATTGAAAAGCTATTTTGCAATAATATTCCACTGGGGAATGGTTTTATAATTCCCCATAAAGCTTTCAAGCCCCTTGTTGTTATTTTCAAATTATGCTATCTGTCAGTAAAATGCTAAGACATTAAAGAAAAATCCAATAAATGTTTCATAAAACTATGCAAATTAACAATTAGACTTAATCTTCTAGGATCTATGAAATTTTATATAGAAGCTGTAGTTACAATTAAGTTTAATGTCAGAGGCCAGCTCTGCAGAAGAGCGAGTGAAACTTTCATCGACTGTATTACAAACCTAACACTTAGACTGGTTATAGATGGAATGATAGCATCATGAGGTATGAAAATGTAATAAGGCTATACCAGCCTCAAATTGCTAACAAAGTTCTAGGGAGAGAAGTTGATGGTACAGAGGTCTTGAACATCTCCTGTGCTGGCAAAAATGCCAACAGCACATTTCTGAAACATGCATTGATGAAAACTGTTTCAACTACTTAATAATAAAGGAACAGAACAATACATGGAGAATAGTTATGAACACCACATCCTTTGGTCCATGCATTTGGTCTCACTTTCCACAATGAAGTCTACTTTATCCTGCTTGCTGTAATTACAAGATTAAAATTGTGATCTCAGTCTCACAGGTGTGTCTTCGTGACCTCTCCTGAAATATGTTGGTCTTAATGTGTGTTTGAAGATTTGGCTTGTTATCCAGAACTCTATGTTCTCTGTTGCAGAAACACAAACTAATGCAGATCTTTCTTGCTCTCTGGGTCTTTACATTCCTTGCAGACACATGGAAAAGCACACGTTCTCCACATGCACATAAAAATACAGGTCCTTTCAGAGAACTAGCAACTGTCATTAAAAAAGCAACTAGAGCGCACTCTCAGAAAGACATACAATACAGGCTACATGAAAAGCTTTATCTGAGGCCAGAAAATTTCACTGGATTCAAAGATAATTTTGCTAATAATGAAATCTGAAAATCTGGACCAAAATAAATCTAAATTTATATCCTCATAAACATTGCTTTTGCATATTGTTCTTTGTTGATGAGTTATTTGAATGTATAATAAAGTTGATCTGTTTTCTCAGTCATACTGACAGCATGATGTGTCATGTAAAAATCTTATTATGGAATAAACTGAGCTGGAACGGATCCGCAAGGATCACTGAGTCCAACTCCTGGCTTTACACAGGATCCCTAAAAAAATCCCATTTTGTGCCCAAAAGCATTGTCCAAATGCTTCTTGAGCTCTGTCAGGCTTGGGGCCATGACTGCTTCCCTGGGGATCTCATTCCAGTGCCCAGCCAGCCTCTGCATGGAGAATGTTTAGCTAATATTGAACCTAACCCCCCGACTCAGCTTCAGGCCATTTCCTTGGATCCTGTCACTGAGCACAACAGAGCAGAGATCAGAGCCTGCCCCTCCTCTTCCCCTCTCAGGAATCTGTAGCTGCAGTGAGGTCTCCCCTCAGCCTCCTCCAGGCTGAACAGACCAAGTGACCTCAGCTGCTCTTCATACGCTTCCTCTCAAGGTCCTTTACCATCTTTGTAGAAACCTTTTGGATGATTTCTAACAGCTTTATATCCCTCTTACACTGTGGCACCAAAACACTGTCCCCAGCACTGGAGGTGAGGCTGCCCCAGCTCAGAGCAGAGCAGGACAATCCCTCCCTTGCCTGGCTGTGATGCTGTCCCTGATGTCCCCAGAACAGGGTTGGCCCTCCTGGCTGCCAGGGCACTGCTGGCTCATGTTCAACCAGGACACCCAGCTCACTTTCCACAGGGCTACTCCCCAGCCTCTTGATTCCCAGTCTGTGTGTACATACAGGATTGTCCTACCCCAGGTGCAGAATCTGGATTATCTGGCTCATCTGACTGCCAAGGAGCTATTATGATTCCTATGTCAGTCTTGTACTGACAGAATTTTGGTCTATAATCAAAGAAGTTTCACAACAGAACTGCAGTTTGAAAATGAGATAATTGTACCTCTTAAAGAGGGATAGTGAACCCCACCACGTACAGTGAGCTCGGAGGCTCCTCGGGTAGTTTTCCCTGTCAGTGAACCCTATTGCCAAATGACTTAACTCTTGAGTTTCTCCAGGCTCTGATCTCCAATCCACTGCCACTATAGCAAGTATGCCTCTGTCTCTGCAGAACACCCCCAACACTGCTCCAGCATGTTCTGTCTTTTTATTATCTGCACATCCTCTCACACCAAGCTCAGCATTCCCTCATCAATCTGAGCAGGAAAAGGAAAGTAAATAAGTGCATGTCTGTCATGTTTAATGATCCAGGACAAGACAAATGACACAAAGAAGATGTGAAGTGTAGCTATTGCCCATATCTAGCCCTTTAACCAACCAGTGGGAAAACCTAAATTAAGTCATGGAATCACTGTCTTAGGTGATGCTGATGGAGCAACAGTGTTTATCAGCAGTGACATGAAACTCTGTACAAATTGCTCGGAATCAATTTTCAAAGCGTTTTAGACCTCAATAATGCCAGGATTTCTCTGTTTGAGTGTTGTAAATTAGAATCCATAAACAGTCATTAAGACCCTAATTCTGATGTATACGATCATGTTATCTGATATCGTAATAATTTTTACAAAGAGGGATTTCTAAGTGTGAGAAAGTATTTCCTGCACATCACTCACTACCTCTTATGAAGGGCTTCTTAAAAAAGGTTACATGTATTGCATGTATTCATGCTACTGGTATTCACTGGAAAAGTTTCAAATATCTAAGCATAGAAATCATGAAGCTGAAATATGTCCATAGGTGGTTATGCATACAGACTTATGTTAAATATTAAAACAGCAAAAACATAACAAGTCTGAATTACTTCACACTGATGATCACAACATTACACAAGACAAAACAACCATAAAAGAAGATCCATTCTGAATGTCCATATAATTCCTCTGTAAAACATCACTAGAAAACTCTTTGTTTGTATTTAAACAAAAGAAATACACAGACTAATTTCTGAGCCTGGAATTAAGGTTCTAAACTTTCAAAGGTGTTGACATTCTAGACTAAGTTTTGACCCCCTACTAGTAGCAATTGCAAAACACTCCCATGTTTCATGGTGGGTCACTGTTATTACTTACTGTTATGTACCCTAACTGAATCCTAAAAGAAACAAAATTCTTCCTCATTGAATAATTTGCTCATTGTCTTGACTGCCCGTGAATTTCTCAGATAGGCAATTCATGTTGCTGATCACAAGTGACATTAATGCACCAGCTGTCATGTAATGCATTTAAACTTGCCTTTTACTGTACAATGCAAATGTGTTTTCTCTGAGCATTCTGAGTGCAACTTAACAGCCAGGCAGGAAATAGGATAATTGGTTAAAAAGATTCACAGTGCACTATTAGTATTTTTATTTCTGCTGTAACTTTATTGTGCATTTGATTTATGAGAGAGAGGAAAAATGAAAAGGCATTCTGTATCTTTCCAGTTCCACTAAAATGTTTTGCAACCAGAAATTAAAGTGCTGACTAAGATGGTATAATGACCCTTAGGAATAATCATGAATATTTTTCCCGATTTTGCATTTGTATCAGTCTCAGCAAGAGAAAAAAATATTAGAGTGTGTTTTCTACCAGCACTTAAAGCTGTATTTGGAGTTGAAACCATTACAAATGTTCTCATTAAAGTCTTATTTGGATAAGGAAAAAAGAAAAAATCCTCTACAACTAAGAAAGAATACTAACTGAAGAAACTTAACTTTGAATGTAGAAAGTTTCTGTGGCAAGTTGCCTAGTGGAAACTGTAAGTTTGTATTCTCCTTCACAATTTTTATAGCATCTTTCTGCAGTTTCCTTTACTGTAGCATTCTGTGTGGCATATTGTATGTTCTAAGGATAACTGTTAGTCAGATCCAGTTTTTTTTTATGTAGACATGCCTACAGAAAACAATGGGGTCTGCCAGAGCAAGTGTAAAGTAGAGGATAAGGCATGCTGAGAGAAACATCAGAAGAATTCAAACAGTGATGGAGAGTTGAACATTGAGAACATGCAAAATACTCATTTATTTTCCTCATGCATGTTTGTATTCCAACCTTTTTCAACTGCTTTAGAAATAACCACAGATTTAGAATGTCTATGAAACACCAGCTATTTACAGCTCCTTGCTAGCCCTTTGACAGGGTTAAGAGACTGCATTTTTGTGGCAACCTAAATAGAGGAAAAATAAAATTAAGTACGATATTGAAACTTGCTAATCAGATTTTAAAAATAAACATAAAATATCTCATGTCACTAGAAAAATATTAAAATTTGTTATTAGGTAGATGGAACTTTTTCTGTGAGTCAACAATCTGAATCAGTCTGTGAAAGGCAACGTTGTCTCAGGACAGTTAGTCAGATCCAGACTGGACAAATATAGTCTAATAAACCTCAGGGTGGTGACTGGAATTCAAAATACACTCTTGGTGGCAGGAAGAAAGAAGAAGAACAGTCCTGGTCAAATTACCAGCTTGCGATAGCAGACAGCAAGGCACACATGACTTTAAAAGGCAAACAAGAACGAGCCAGTACTGTTCATTCTGTTCATTTCCAGATCCTGAAAGAGATGCAAAAGACAGTTGGAAGACCTTTGAGAGCTAGCAAAAAATCCCACAAGTGGTTTCTACTGATATTTCATTTTTGTTGCCTTTTCTATTAAAAAAAAAAAAAAGTGTTTTCAAAGTTGTACATTTGGACAATGTTGATCTCTAGAAGCCTTCTCTTTCAGACTCTACAAGCAAGGCAGTTAAATAGTTAAATTATTTTTCTCAGCCTGGGAATTACTTGCTGGGAAATCACTGATGACTCAGAAACTATCAGAAATGATCAGGGAAGTGGAAATTTAAGTCTCTGCCTGTGTTACTTACTGCTGTGACTTACCTCACTTCCAAACAGAAGTCACAGATCAAGCCTATTTCACACCAAGAAATAGCTTTCTTTTTCTTTTCCTTAATTTATTCAGCAAAGCTAATGGTTTACTGTGAAGTCGTTTTCAAATTCTAGTTTACCAATGTCAATCTATCTACCTAAAATATCTTCTAAGCAGTTAATTGGATATATTATTACTCCTTTCTTCCTGCCAAAACCTGTTACACAGTTTTGCTTTGTGTTTTTTATCAGTAATTAGATTTCAGATGAATACTAGTGTTTCAAAATCTGAAACTAGCTTATGTGTTATGTCTGTAAAGTACTTGATAACAAAATGCTTTATATACATTAATGTTATTTTTCTCAGCAAGAACTACTTGGCATGTGCAGAGGTGATTTATTGCTGACTTCAGGATCACAGTCTTTGCTTCTCTTGTTTATAAAAAGGGTTCTGAAAGGCTAGCTGAAATTGATAATTGTTATCGTTTTTATTTCATACCAAAATGTTTTCACTTAATTGTGTGGTATAAAATGTTTTAAAAGTGGGGAGTTGAGGAGTCTGACACGGACATCTGTGTCAATCACCATCTGTGATTTTTGGTTACAAGCCTATATCACCTTCCTAGATGCACTTATTTTAAAACAGAGCTTGCATGTAAAACATCATGATTTAGAGCTGATCATATAAATATCCAACCTTCTGTTGTGTGCCTTCTTGAAGAGTACTGTTTGTACGTTCACATTTTCAAGCTATGATGAAGTGTGCCCCTCTCCCTTGCTACATTTCCAGGCGTCTGCAAAGTCCATATTTAAATGGCTGAGTGAAAAGATTGTAAAACATATTTTGAAATGTAAAAGTTTCCAATGAAATGCACTTGCCTGCCTTGTGAACTTTGAATTGAAGGCTATTTCTCAGTATACTGCATTCATTGCTTGTTTTTTATTATCCCAAAGCTGTAGTGCCTTTGCTTTCCCTTTTGCTCTGTTTGCTCTTATTTGTTTTTGTCATTCCTCTCAAGGGTATCATGCCCTGGGTAATAATAAAATAAAAGGTTCATTCCTCTTGCAGCATTCTGCACACTGACTGAGTTGTTTTAAACTCCAGAGGCTGAGAAAGGCAAACCAATGTGAATGATGATAGGTGAAAAGGTCATTGTATCATTCTTGTATAAAATAATTTTTGGTGCCCACACTTTTTCACTTTTTCTTCCTTTCCTGAAGGCTTTTGTTTTAAGTCTCTTTTTAACTCTCTTTAAATGATTTATGATCTCTTTCACACTTTGTTACTTTTCTCTGCATTGTAAATGCCAGTGTGCCACATCTGAGAGATGGGAAGTTAACATGCCGTGGGGTTTTATTGACGAGTCGGTGTCAGTGGAAAAAGAAAATGTTTTTAGCTGGTAAAGCACTGCATTTGTTATCCAAAACATCCTGACAGTAGTAATGATAACGCATGAATGAGATTAAATACTGTCAAGACCTTTTCAGTGTGCTGGAGCAGAAGATGAGTGAGACAAGGAGAAAATTCCAAGATTTCAGAAAGTTGTTCCTTTAGGAAATAAATCACACTAAAAATCCTCAGCCTATATCAGTACATTTATGTACCTGGCATTCATACACAGTCATGTTTGCATAAAGATGCATATCAGAAGACATTATTCTTTTATTCCCCCAGCTGAGAGGCAGCACTCCCAGATGCCTGTTCAAACCGATTGAGACCTCATCTACCTCTCTATCAGTTACTAGCCCCCAGCTGACCTTGAAAAATTCACTTCAGCTCTCCTTTTCCCAGGCTCTTGATATGCAAAATGGAATTATTGATCCCCCTCTCTTTGTCAAAATTCGTTTGAGAAGCACTAATAAGACATGAAATAGGTGGAAAATTGTGAATCATCATACACCCATATTTATAGCCCCGAAAGATGCATTATGGAAATGAGAGCTGGCAAACTTTCTAGATCATCTTTCATGGGTATGTTTCCTGACTGAGGAAGCTTAATAATTCTGTGTACTTGAAAGCCAGTGAAAGGGTTTCTCCCAAATTCACAAAAGGGTTTAAAAGAATTCTTTAGAAGGTCTTCATGCAATAGTGACAGAGGAAAAAAGTATACATGGAAAAATGAACTATGAGTTACAAGAAAAAGGTTTCAATCTCTTACTCAAATTAGGGAATACTAATACTGCACTCACTGTACACAGAGTCCTAGGACAGAAATCAAATACTGTCACCACTAAATATCTCTGTGATGGCGACACAGTTAGCAGGGCACACAGTCAGCTTTGTGTAGACCCTGGAGTTTCTCTAAACAGAAAGAAGCACTAAATACAACTTTTCAGTTTTCATTTTCATATAGTTAATGTATTCCATTTCCACTGCTGCACTAGTTGCTGGAACCAGCAGAACTTAAGTTTTCTTTCCAAGAATATGTGCTTTCTCTTAGCTCCTTTATGGTGCTTCAGTTTATCCAATTTCTGTTGTAGCCCATGAACTTCCATGGCAATAACAATTAATATCTAGTTTGCATCAAACAGCTGATAAATTTCTAAACCCCCAGCTCTTAGAACAATTCTTCATTTATAACACTATATTATATATAAATATATATATATGTATATATATATATATATATATATATATATATATACACATACACGCACATATGCCAGCCTTTATGGTTTCTTTTTCTTTAGGAAAAATGTTACAGACAGGATCGGTAAAAATTTGCCTTCCAATTATTTTGCAATAGAAAAATGGAAGTTTAGGTGAGTTTTTTTCTAGAAAGGAAGGTAGCCCTTTTTTGGGTCAGTTAACTCATGTGATGGGTGAAAAAATTGACTACAAATTGACTACATTTTGTTGTAAAAGAGCAGAAATATGACTAGAGACCTAGCATTAATTAAGAGCAAGAAGGGAAAAAAACCCTGGATCCAGAATAGTCTGGATTGACCACTGAAGTAACTCTTAAATATGTAGCAAGAGCAACTGGCTGTACATATGCATTAATTTTATACTATAGAGTCATTAGATAAAAAAAGAAGGAAGAAAAGACAGAGGTGAGTGGATAATCAGAGTTCAACTGTTCAGAGGAATACTCAAAGGATGTAGGACCTTAAGGCTGTATTACACAATCAGAGAAATAACTTCAATATTTGTGCAATGAAATGCACACCAACAATGATAAAGGATGTCTGAAAAGAAAACCTGAGTGATAGGGAAAACATCTTGAAGTGTGTTAAAGATACAGAATATCCTTTTGAGCATTAGGGGACAGAAAAAGCCTCTCAGTGTAACCAAGGGAGAACAGGTACCAGATTTCTTAGGAGAAAGAAGAGTTCTAGCACAAAATCTGACAAAGAAAGAGACCTTGGGAAACCATGAAGCTTCATCAAATCAGTAGCTCTCCAAGAAAATTTAAAAATAGCAAGCACTGAGGTAGGCATGAATGCAGAAGCCACAGCAAATTTAGCTTATTAAATGTGAGAGAGGGAATATTTGCTATGACATTTGAGGAATAAATAAAGATATCTGTGGGAGCAGGGGCAGTGAAGGGCCAGACCAGGTTTAGATCAACACAACTGCTCAGCTGCTTGTGTTAGAAGAGATGCTGAGTAATTTTGCAGTACAAAAATTAAGATATAGCTAAAATTTGATAGGCTCTAAATAGGCTTTTGATAGTATATTTAAAAAAGCAACTTTGTAAAATGTATATTATTCTTTAGAAATCAATCATGCTGATAGTTTACCTTTTCAGTAAGCTGATGGTAAGTAAGTGAGAATAGATGAAAGATTGACTGTCATGAGATGTGTTCATTTTACTGCTAGAAGGAGTCATATTTTTAGCTTTCAAATGTGAAATAGAAACCATGCTCTATTAGGGAATTGTGAGGAACTGTGTATTCACTGATGGCAATGGATTCACAGATCTGAGGAGACTGATTTATCTAGATTAATTTATGATGGAGACTGAAAAATGAAAATTAAGACTAGCAGGAATTTTTTTTTAAAAAAAGAAGACAATTGAAAAGAACAATATAAAACAATATAAAAATTAAGAAACTAAGGACTAAGCTAGATAGGAAAAATAACATTTTGGAAATAAAATGTTTTACCAAAGATATCTGAGAGGGAGTCTAGTGACTGTAGAATTTGTAAAAAAATCAATAAGATTTGAAGGATTTTTTTTTTCTAAGTGCAAATAACTGATTAAAAGTCATGATTGTCATATAGAGTTACTATTTTGCAGGTTGGAATACAAGAAGCTAGACAACAGACGAAGATACTGACTCTATAGATGAGTTCTCTGAGGGGAAGTCTATAGAGAAAAAAACAAAGAAAAAAAACAACAAAACAAACAAAAAAAGCAAAGCAAAGCAACAAAAAAAATTGGTAATGAAATGGTTTGGACAAGAAATAATAACCTTACAGATGATCTGAGGCAATTGACTGTGCTTAGATTTGTGTCAATTGTAAAACTAACAAATATTGGACTCAGTGAAACCAAGTTCAAGCAATGAAACACAGACAATCAATGGCAAGTTGGGCAGATTAATGAGAAAATTATATTAAAGAGAAAGAGCTTTAAAATTATCAGTAAAAGGTAGGAGGAAAAGCCTTTTAGGAGTATTCAATCAAAGAGATAAAATATGCGTGTAAAAGATACAAGACATGAGAAAATTCATAGCAAAAAACATGGGTGAAGAAACACATTCCAGTGTTGCACTAGCACAAATAAACTTCTTTTTGTGGTTTTTATTTTAATGCAAGGAATTTACCATACTTCCATGAGTAGAAACCTCACTGAGGTAGAAGGATGCCATCATTCATTACGTTTTAACCCAAGCATTAGAAATGTGCTTGAACCTATTTGTAGCTGAGAATGACTGCACACAAGTGTGGGACCCCTTTCTCACCTGAATTTGGGGGTTTTTGGGTGTGTGCCAGTGGAGATCTAGCTGAGACATAGGTCAGAGGGCTGTTTGGAGCATCAAGTGTTTACTAGGCACTAAACTGGAAAGTTCCCTAAAGTTTCTGTTAATTGCATTCACTACCTTTCTAGCTTATATTTAAGCAAACATTTAAGGTTTTGAATTTAAATTTGACTTAATTTTTAAATTTAAATTTAATATAATTTTTAATTTTAACTCAAACATTTAAGGTGTTTGAATTCATGTCTATGAGCTAAACCTAACCTAGAAGATCAGGGCAGTCACTTGCAACCTACTTTGCTCACAGGTATGAACTTAATGCAGTATCTAATAATATCTGAGACATCCTATTGTGATGGTCCTTGGGACCTGTGGGAGGTCTGTGACATTTAGATGGCAGAAAGGAGCATCTGAAATGTCACTAGCCAGCAACATGTGGGCAATTGAATCAAGCCTTCAAGATATATTACATTTATAATATGCAAAATAAATGAACAATAGACTGGAGAGCAGTCTGAACTCAAGTAACATTCAGCTAGCTTTGAAAATAGTGAAGAAAAAAATTCAAAATAGGCTTATAATTCAAAGAATTTCAGGTAATGTTAAATAATATATATATATACCATTTTTTTATTATTTTTTTTACAAAATAAAGCAGCAAAATGTCCTTCATGGAACATATGCCTTTAAGTTGACAATATTTCTTGCACTTTAGTGAAAACAATGTATTTTTTGTCATTTGTAAAAAATGGTAATTACCTCTGATCAGAACAGAAATCTCAACAAATAGAAAGACTTGACATATTTTAAATATGTTCAAAACATGCTTAAAATCAGTTCTGCAAATGCAGTTAGTGAAGTGAATATCTGTCAAAGAAATAGACCTGGTCAAAATATCCATCACCAGTGAACTGAACCAAAGCATAAACCCTGGGCTAAACCTGTACTGAATAAGCACTGTAGCTATTAACCCCTTTTCAGAAACTTCAGCTTCACTTGTCTTTCATCTTCAGTTCTTTGCCTACTGAAGTCAATGAAAATTTTATAGCTAGGAAGAAAGTTTAGCTACTATGTAAATTGTTACCATGTACTTGTATTCTCTTTTATTCTCAGAAAAAAAAAAATCCAATATGGCCCTGATAAAATTAGTGGTGGGTTTTTTTCCTGCTAATTTCTTTCAGGGGGTATTGAGGAAGTTGGGGTATAAACTGATTACAAAGAAACAAAAATTATAAAATTCTAGCATGGTCTTGCACAATAATAAGTCAACCAAAATACTGAGTAGAAATCAGAGGTCGGAAATTTAAAGTTTTTAAATGTTGCATGCTTAAAATTTTTTGCAAGTATTAAACACTGTATAATGCTTAATTGGGAGACAATAACTGCTACTCAGAATGTACAAATTCAATGAATACAATCAGATTCCTAGGCTTAAAATATTTCTATAAATATGAATCATAATTATAAATGTTAATTGATCTTCTAGTGAATGGTACTAGAATAAGCACTAGAATTTTTCCAAACAGAAATAAATGAAAAGGTGAAATAACTTTATAGAAAGACATAGATAAACATACAAAATATGCCCTTCAGCAACTTTTGAACACTTAGAAGGTTCCAAAAGCAACAAATTTGAAAATCACATACAAAATGTTCAGGAACATCTGTGGGGGTTTTTTGTTTCTGTTTCTTTTTTTTGTTTTTTTTTTTTTTTTGTTTGTTTTTTTGTTCGGGATTTTTGGGTTTTTTTGGTTTTGGTTTTGGTTTTGGTTTTTGGGTTTTTTTGTTTGTTTGTTTGTTTCTTTATTGTTTTTTGGGAGGCAAGTTGGGTGGCTTTTTATTTGTTTGGTTTTGTTTTATTTTTTTCACATTAACCCATTCAAGTAAATTTTATATCTATGTCACTGCAGAGCAGAGACATTAAACTAATTTTGGGAGTAATCAAAAAAGCTGTTACTGTTTCTGTATTTCCTGCTAACTAATGTAAAAATAAACATTTAAATTGAAGGCTGCAATGTCAATAGGCAATGCTAAGTTTCAGTCATATTCATAGTTAAGAAGTAGGAAATAAAATGTCACTATCCACTGTTTCATAATTTTTTCATGTTCATTTGTTTATTGCTGTGGTTAGCAAGAGTTTCTTTTGAATTTTGTTTTCATGGAAGGCACTCAGTCACAGTGACCTCAGCCCCACTTTGGTTTATGAACCAGCCCAGCCTTTCATGTAACAGCTTTCTCAGTTCAAAAGTGCAGGCACTGAAGAGTCAAACTTTGGAGATGAATAGAGGAAAAAATCTTCTTTCCCAAATGAGAAGAAAATTGTCTAACAAGGCTAAATGGAACTTCTGCAGAAAATCCATGAAAGTTTGTATCATTGTAACCAGCTCCCTCTTTTCATCACTTCATGAAGGATCATGGTCATGAAGAGATATTTTTGATAGTAAGCTGCAACTCTTAAGCATTAGGAATGCACTATTTTCTTTACAAAGGCTTTGTTTCTCAGTTGTGTTGTATATTGTTTCAAAATATCGGTTTTAGCCAGATAACAAAGCGGTTATCTGCTTTCAGTCAACAGAAAAGGAAGAATAACTCCTCAGCACTGTGGTGTCACTCAGAGAATGGGATTAAGCTGTAGAAAAGCATGTACCAGTAAAAGAAATGAAATTTGCTCATGACTGTGTGCTATAGCACCCTACAGCTGTGTTTCTCCTCATACCCCGGGGCAGTGGGATTTCCAGAGGAAATGCACCCCCGGTAAAATGTTGGTCTCTGTTGTGTTTTAACCCCAGCTGGCAACTAAGTACCATGGAGCCACTCCCACTGTACCAGATTCTAGGAAGCAAATTACCTCTACCCCATTCAAAACCAAGATAGTCTCATAAAGAAATTTCAAAATACTAAAATACTAAAATACTTTGATTTTTGTCTCTGTTTTCCATAGTGATTTGGTCTCCCTCATGAAGCCAGTGGGATCTGGACTTCAGCTTCCCCACATATCAGCTTGCATATCTCTTTTTTGCTAACTGGGCATCCCAAATTTCCGTAAGTTTTCAGGACATTTTTTATGAATTTTCTTTTCAGCACCCTTATGTTATTTGGCAGTTTCTTAATCCAGA
Source organism: Rhabdornis inornatus (assembly GCA_013397075.1). NCBI lineage: Eukaryota > Metazoa > Chordata > Aves > Passeriformes > Rhabdornithidae > Rhabdornis > Rhabdornis inornatus. The sequence goes on from VWZS01008918.1 coordinate 4,077,540, forward strand.
CATGTTTTTTTTATCTCTCTAACCTGTCTTTGACATCTGCTTTGCTTATATGGGCCAGCTACTACAACAATCACATGGTTTACAGCCATCAATGAAATTCACCCTTATTTTGCCCCCAAGAGAAGGGAAGGGAAGCACAGGAGAGCAGATCAGCCCTGACATGCCCATGCTGGACTCCAGAGAGCATCAGAAACTGCACTTGTTCTGCAGAGCCAGGCAGCAGCCTCAGAAAGTCTATAGTTAGTCCCATCATATCACAGTAAAGTATGGCAGAGATCTGGATAGTGAATAGATTTCTTATACCAATTCCAAAGGTGTCTGCAAAGGAGGAAAAAAGTCCCTATCCACCAATAAATAAAATTCTATGTGTGTGTTTTCATTGTTACCTTCTTGGTTTTTACTGGGCACTGTCAGGTTTTGTTCTTCCTTGATTTTACTAGGCATGCAGAGGAAATGAGAAAGGGTTTTTAGCATGTAAGCACTCAGACCAAGGTATTAGAGTCTGCTCTACTTATATATGCAGATGTTGCTAGGAAATGTGGTACTTACTTGTTCATTCAAAACAATTTATGCTTATCAAATGCTTTATCTCTAGGGTCCACTTTTCCTCCCAAAGAATTTCTGAAAACCTTATTCCTTATTTGCCAGTGTTTACTGTGAGCTTACTGAGAAGCAATGATAGCAAACAGTACAGGAAATTCATTTCAGCGCAAGGAATAAAATAGAGAATATAATGTTTTTCCTTGTACAATTTACATGCAAGAGTGTCTTGTTCAGGTATATCCTTATAAATGATGACTACACAGATAAAGACTTGTGTGTGCATACAAATACATATGTGTGTACATGCGTGTATTTTTTGGTAACAGCATAAACATGAGTTTTGTTGCTGCCAGAGGAAGGTCCCAGAATGTGGCACAGAGAAACTGTAGATGTGTGTCACATAATTGCCAGGAAATTATGGCATGATGTTTAAAGGTATTTCATTATGATACTTGTCCAGCATAAAATATTAAAATTCATGTGTGTACAGTATACTTACAGATGTTTATACATATGCATGCATATGTTCAAAAAATATGTCCTTTCATTTGGTGTTGAAATTAATTATTACTGAAACTAAATAAGTTATATGATGTTAACTAATCATAATGAAAACAGATTCTTTAAATTCTTTGTGATGTTATGATTCTAGTCACTCCTCCAGGCAGAAGACAATGAAAATCTGTAAGAAGCAAAGCATCTAGACCTCTCTCTATGTAGCTCTGCTCCCTACACTGTTTCTTGGTAGGTGCAAACATTACTGTTTGGTGATTTTTACAACTACTTGGGGATGGTGGTGTGCTCCAGAAGAGACAAATCATTTGTTGCTCTCATTTCCTACTTTTTTGTTCTATTTTCTTTCTCATATCACGCTTGATTGTATACCACAGGTTTTTAGAAGGATAGTGAAATAATTCCAAAGCATTATTCCAAGCCCTGAAATGACTAAAAAAAAAAAAGTATTTATTGATACAGAATAATCCAACTGTATAACAATTCAGCTCTCAAACAAGTGAAGGGCAGATGAAAGGGGGGAATGTGGAGTCAAGAATCCCAGCAAGTATCTCAGTGTCTGCTCTGTGAAATGGATGAGGTCAAGGAATAATCTTTTTATCTAATTTCTTCACAGGTAATAGTGCAAGTATTTCAACAGTGTTATGGAGACTGAATTTTTACTACTGGGGACACATATTTTTGGCTGTAGCTCTGCCTCATCCTCCTGGAAGTTGTTGCTGGGATCTCTCCCCTAACTTTTTCAGTCAGAGTAAACCAGGTAACTGCTAGCAGCTTAACTAGCGGGCAAAACCCCTTAATGTAAAGAACCTTTGTTGGAGGCCTTTTGTCAGAGACCTTTTGATGCTATGCAGAAGGAGGCAGTGGCAGCAGCACACCTCCTGTGCCTCACCACCTCAGGGAACGAAGCTCCCACTCCTTTCACTGCCTGCCCAGTGCGTTGGTTTGCCCCTGAAGTGAGACACAAAGGCACCTCCTCTTGTACAAGGCTTATCATAAAACCAGGGGGTGACCTTAAACCAGATGATCTTATCTCTTCAGTGACTTTTATTAGAATTTCTTTACCCATTGTGAGTTCCTCAGACAGTCCCTTGGTGACTAAGGGAGAAAACAGCTCCAAGTGTTTTCACATGAATTAATATTTCCTGAATTTCAGTATGAGATTTGTCTAGCTATACTAGAAAAAGAACCTTAGAAATTAGGCATTCAGATTATCTTTTATGCTGGATATTTTAATTTGACTCAGTCATACAACATTAAGTTTTAAGATGCAATTTTTTTATTGAAAAAGACTATTTTTGCACCTTAAAAGCATAGTAGCAACAGTTGATGCCTAACCAAAATGACACCCCATCTGCATATTAAACACAAATTCTGAAAAGCATTAATCCTCTTATTTTATTAAATGTCCATTAAATTGGAATGTTTGATCTGTAATTGTTGAAAAAGAGCAATGGCTAAGACACACTGTATGTAATTATTCTTTGGGGATTTTTTGTGTAGATTGTCAAAACAAAACAAAAATAAACCAAAAAAAATTTAAGCTCCACAAATTCCTAATATGCAAGCAGATTCTGAATAAATGGCTTCATGGATTATTTTTATTCAGTCGTTTTCATAATAATGTACCATGCTTTGTGATTTCCATAAAATCACTTCAAAGTACTGTGATTGTCCCGCGTGAGTCAAAAGGCTTCTTTGAGGTATGCATGTCCCTCTTTCATTTCATAAAAAAAACAGGCTGATGCAAAAAAAGGTTAATTTTCTTATTTTGAAAGCTCTGATGCTCTGCCTTCACAATAGTTGTGATCTGAAATTCTGTATACTACATAGAAAAAAAAATCACTTTTTAATTATAACTCTCAAAGAAATGAGAAAGCTCATTGGTCTGATCACTGAGACAAATTTGTCTCTTTAGCATTTTTCATAATGAAGAGACATTAGATTAATGTCCACTTACATAACATGATTAATGGCATGATCAGAAGTCGCTCATGTTGGAACAGAATGAGTGCAAACCACCTAATCAACCAAAATGATTGGGGGTTTTAATTGTTTATAGCAGTATAAGGTCATATGAAGTCCCTTCTAGTAACTCATCTTTCTTTTCCTGTATTTTAGTTCTCCTTTTCTGTCCCTGAGAATGATGATTAGTTACAATTAAAGGAAAGCAAAGCAGTTAGCTTGACAAGCTCAGGATTTGGGAATTATTATAGTCATTAAAGGACCATCTGATAACCATATTAAACTTCATCATTCACATACTGTCAGGTTTCTCCCTGTCATACACAAAGCAAAGTACATCAAGTACAGCAGTGTTTCAAGAGAGTGGAGCAAATGTATCACCTGATTTAACTTCACTAAAATGAGAGGAGATACACTCCAGATTAATTTTGTCCTGTGAATCCTTAACATTAAGATAGTTAAGAGTGAGACCAAACTGCCTGACTTAGAGGGGTTCTTGACGTTCTTGCCAGTGTTAGTGTTCGGTAATCTCATATAACAACCTCAAATGCACCCTTAGATTTGAATAATTTTCAGCCTCATGTTCTGCTTGGAATTCCTGAGCAGAAAGTTTATAGAAATCTAATTTCAAGAGCCTGTTGTCCTTTTGATGCCACCTAAGTCCCTGGAATTAATTTTCATTTCTTATGCCATTTTAGAGTCACATCCTAGTCAGAATGAAACATAAATAACTTTCTGAAAAAATTAGTAAATATATTTTTGAATCCATATTCACATGCAAGTGATTGTATTTCCAACATTTCATGATTTTTACTTTTAAAACTTGCCAATGGGAAGAAATGATGTCTGAGGCACAAGGAGTAAGTGACCTGTTCAGGAAGAGTATCTTAACCCTACAAACATGGGGAGAGACAAAAATTGTTCTTCCTAATACAGCTCTGAACCCCTGACCCAGAGCAGCATAATGCACTATTTTAGCAGATCAATCACACAGCACAGTGTAGCTTCACACAGAGCACAGTGGTGGGCTTCAGCATTTGCTTACCTGCGAGCACTCACAGCAGTGGTCAAAGGTTACCAGCAAGATGATTAAAAATGTGCCTGCTAGACATCTTTCAATATGTCACAACATGTCATTTTGTGCTATGCATTTCAGAATGAAGTAGCTTTCTCCTTTTAAGGCATTGTCATTTGCTCTGTCAGTTTGCTTTAGACTGCAGAAGTACCCAATTCCTTTTGATAACAGCCGCCCAAAATGTTGCAATTCTGGAAGCAAAGAAAAAAAATCCTTATATTTTCTCTACATCTGAGAATAGTCATTCTGTGAGATTAAAAAAAATATTTCTGGCCTTTAAAAATTGTTTAATCAGATATAGTAAGAGTGAACTGCAAATACAAATGATACAGTATTTTATTTCTCCTGCTACACAGTAGCACACTGCACACTTTCTAAGTACATAATAGAAGGAAAATAAGAGAATGTGATTGTGACTGTTCAGTCTCAGCTGGAGATGTCAGGCTAGATTTTGTGTCATTTGTTCATTTTATATAAGGCACTGCCTCCAGATCTAGTTTATGTGTGTGAATTTGTCAGTTATGGAGAAAATTCAGGGGTTTTTTTGAACTGGACTTTTCTCCCTACAATTTAGTCTCAGACTTTTTCTTCTTGCAGTATAAGATACTTTGCCTTTCTTGCATTTCCTTTTTCAAAGACCTGATGTTAGGGAAACCTTCTAGATAGCAGTAGGAATTAGAGCCTCTTTCTGGAAACAGATATGCCATGTAACAAAAGTGCCACACTTTTGTTGACTAAAAAATTCCTATCAAATTCAATAGGATATGAAACCATCAAAAACAGAATTAATCTAAAGAAGCCTGCAAAACAGTTTTAAACAAAATTAGTGCTTCCTCTCCACAGAGAAATGGGAGGGAGATACCCACAGACCCATTAACCCACTAACTAATGACTGATATGAAGATTTATAGCCCTTATTAGGTGTGTTACTTCACCTTCCTTATGCTATGCTGGCTAGAGTTTTTCAGACCTGAGTTTCTGGGATGGTGGTGACCAGTTTTGTTTGTTTATTTATTTATTTGTTTTTAATGACTTTGCTTCCTAAGTTTACACACATATAATCGCTGTACATACATACATTAGAAGGGCATGGGAGGAATCCTGCATAAAACGTGTACCAGGGAAGTAATTTAAAACCAGAACTACAAAAGGACTTGAGTACTCACTGTTTGACTTCCAAAATCTATCTCAGGCACTATCTAACCATTCATAGTAAAGGTTTCCTCTTTTCACAGCAGAAATGTTTTGGATGAAGTGGTTAGAGCCAACAGCTTTGATGTAACCATCCATTCCAAATACAAATGAGCACAATGGAATTATTCCTGTAATGGGGTGCAATTCACCAGTACAATTTAGCCAGAGATTAGTTTTGTATCATTGACATCAGTGTGAAACAGCAGATGACTAATGAAACAAATGACACAAAACTAATGAAGTAGCATGGTAAATTAATATGCAGACCTTTCTATTTCTATAAGCAGCTAAAAAAATATCTCTAATGGCTTTCATTTGTGATTATCTACAGCCAGTATTTTTTAAAGAATCATTGATCATATTCAAGCAAATACTGAACCCCACTAATGCCTACAAAAGTCTGCCTTGCCTCCTAGCACTTTGACAAATTGAACATGCCAATTGCCAGTTATGCTAATTTTTAGTGGTAATCTACTGTGCTGTTTATTACTGAACTGTCCAATTTCTTTTTATTAATTTTCTCACTTCATTATAAAATGGTAATATTCTCATGTTCTTTGTCTTTGGTCTTATTTATTTCACATGAAACACATGGAAATGAAGCCTTTTAATTTTTATTTTTTCCCCCTGCTGTATAATGCGAGATGGTATTTGAACACCAATACAATCTTTCTTTCTCCGTATTGCTCTTGCATTTTTAGGGGTTAAAGAAGTGAAATGTCCTGCACAGGGAATTTTGTTCAGCATTCAGCCTGGTGGCAAATTAGTAAACTCACATTACAATGTCAGTGACACAAGATTTGAGGCTAATAAATCTTCATAGAAAATGATTTTTACCGCCATTTAGACAATAGAATTATCTTATAATGTAGCAGCTCTTCATGTACTACCCTGTATTTTTCAGGCAGCTTTTTCACATTTCCTTGAAAAACTTAGTAGATGTCCTTGGAATCCTAGAATTTAGAGTATATTAAACTGTCTGAATTGCACTGAATAAATTTCAATGAAACATTTGTGACCTTGAATCGAAGAGCATTGTGAAAGCTTTCTTGTGCTGAATTTTTACAAGAAATGTTAATGGGAACTGGAGAAACAAAGAGAAATTAATCATGAAAGAAACCTTTCATTTTCAGAGCTTTGCAACAAGTACTTTTACATAGACCCTAATCTTATGGAGAAGGGTCATTCTCCCAAGAAAGCCCACCTAGAAAGTTCTATTTTTTTCCCTTGAATACTGTATAAATTATTGCATTTGATGCTTTTCTTGTGGTATTTCAGTATTTCCAAATCCAATCTGTTCCAAAAGAAAGAATTATGGAGCTGTAAAATCAAAACAGAAGTTCAGCTGTTTTCTTTTTCACATTAAAATAGGGTCTGGGTCTTGGTCAAATATCTTCATGGAAGAATTTAAGAGAGTTTCTTCTTTCAGATTTACTCAGATTTACTGAGACATAATCTTCACATATACTTAAACATAATAATAATTTTTCCAGTTCCCTCTTGCCTCAATTTGCAGCACTGTCAGATCCACCAAATGTGCCATTGTCATCTCATTGGACTCTATTGCTTTTTCATAAATACTTCTTTGATACTTCTTGTTTCAGAAATGTTTCTTCTAATCCAGACACTCAGTCATCTAGTTCATGAGATATCTTTAGCAAGATTAGAAATATGCAATTGGAGAAATGACTTTACCGTGAAATGCTGACATCTGCCCAATATAAGCCAGACAGCTTCATAAAAACATGTAGTGCATTTAATAATTTTAAATTGCAAACAGAAGAAAGTATTATGTAATAGTTTCTAAGTGACACAAGAATAATACCGTTGGAATTACTTTAAATAGTCCAACCAGGTTTCATTCAAATATCCAGGTGGAATTTTCCATGATCTTCTAAAAATCATAGAATCATAGAATGTTAAGGGGCAGAAATAGATGTTAAAGAACATCTAGTTCCAGCCCCTCCTGCCATGTGTAGTGACACCTTCCACTGATGAGGGTTGCTCAAGGCCTTATCTAACCTGGTCTTCCTGTCAAAGAATCCCTCTCCAGCTCCCCAGTAGGTCCTCTTCAGATACTGGAAAGTTGCTATGAGGTCTCCATACAACCTTCTCTTCTCCAGGCTGAACTGCCCCAGCTTTCTCAACCCATCTTCATAGGGGACGTGCTCCAGTCCTCTTATCAGCTTCATGGCCCTCCTCTGGACTTTCTCCAAGAGTTACAAGTCCTTCTGATTCTTGGGAGAATTAGAACTGTATTCCATACTCCAGGTAGGGTCTCAAAGGAGTAAAGGGGCAGGATCCTGCTGGTCACGCTCCTTTTGATGCAGCCCAGGATCCCACTGGTTTGCTGGACTGTGAGCTCACACCACTGCCTCATGTTGAGTTTTTCATCAACCATTACAGCCCACGTTTTTCTCGACAGGGCTGCTCTCTATCACTTTTTGACCCAATCTGTTGGTGTGTCTGGAATTGCCACAACCCAGGTGTAAGGCCTTGCACTTTGCTTTGTTGAACTTCATGCAATTTGCAGGTGCTCACTTCTCCAGGGTGTCTATTTCTGTCTGGATGATTCCCTTCTCTCCAGCATGTTGACCGCACCACGCAGCTCGGTGATTGCACTCAATCCCACTGTCCCTGTTACTGATAAAGGTGTTGAACAATATCAGCCCCAGCAGTGACCTGAAGAACACCCCTCATCACTGGTGTCCAGACAGACACTTGATTGCAGCTCTGTGTGAAGCCATCGAGCCAGTTCTTTATCTACAGAGCAGCCCCTCCATCAAATCCATGTCTCTCCAATTTGGAGACAAGGATATCATGCAGGACAGTGTCAAACACTTTACTTCACTCCAGGTAGATGATGTCAGTTGCTCTGGCCCCATCCACCAGTGCTGTTGCCCTGTCATAAAAGGCCTCAACATTTTTTCAGGCGTGATTTCCCCTGTGTAAAGCCATGTTGGTTGTTACCAATTGCCTCTTTGTTTTCCTATTACTTATTCTCATTTCCATGTTTCCAGGTGATTCTGCTCCGTGGTCTTGCCTGGCACAGAAGTGAGACTGACTTGCCTGTACTTCCCCAGGTCTTCCACTTTCCCCTTTTAAAAATATTATTCGACAAATTAATTGAGCTTAATAAAACATTCTGGACCACAAGCATTCACATGACTTAAATATAACATGGTACCATCTCATCAATCACAGTCCTCAAGACACAAGTATCACAGTCACAGAGCAAAACAATTCTCACCATAGGTGAGAACTTACTAATTTCTAATATTTTTTCCCATTTTTCCAAATTTTCTCTCTATATTCCTTCTTCTCTTGAGTAATAAAGATACCAGAAAGAAAACATTGATTCTACCCACTCTTCCTCAGTGTGTAACCCACCTTGTACTAAAATTTAATTTCAAGTTATTTCAGAGCAAGTGCTGATCTTAGGGATACAAGTAAAATGTAACAGACAAGTGAGAGAATATAAGACTTGAACATAGCAAGCCCTGCCTGTGAAGCCCATTTCTTGATGAAAAATACCATAGAAAAGGGTAACAGAGTGAGCACAAATAAAAGCACAAAAAGCACAATGAGCTGTAGTAAATGTTGAACTGTTACCAGGAGTAAACATTCAGATTCCTTTAGTTGGCCATGTGTCCTGGGGTGACGTTTGCCCTAAACCAGTACACCATGAATTGGCAAGATGAAAGAATAAAGATCCACTGTCTCAGAAGAAACAGAAAACAACATCCACTAGAGTAAATTTTGCCTTCTGCAGTACAAAGGAACGGGAAAGTAACCCCACAGCTTCTAATTTTCTCTTACTGAAGATGTACTATCAATAACAGCAATGATAGCAGTGAAAAATGGTTAATTACCTAAAGATTCCTGTCAGCTTCTTTGGGAAAGGGGGATTGAGAAAACATTCAAGGGAAAACATTCACCTTATTTTTTTCACTCTTTGCATCTTAAGACTTTGTTCTCTTCCAGACATCTGGAATTTCACATTTCTTAATGATTTTCCAAAATATTGGTGGTTCGATATTTTGGGTGCTCTGGGCTCTCTTTTCTGTTCTCTTTGTCTCTAAAGAATACAGCTGTCTCAAGCAGAAATAGCAAAGCTGCTTCTGAATTGAAAATTCGCTACTCATGTCAGCATAGCACTCGTTATAAGTTAATTCATATTCAGGTGTGGATGTTGTTTATGCATCTATAAATTTGTGATTCCTTTTGTACTGAAATAATAATAAAATAAACCAAGCCTGGGAATTCTATGCAGTACTCTGTCTCTGATTACAAATGAAGCTCTTCTGTGTCCTCTGCCACCCCTCTAATCAGGAGTAAATTTATATAATTTTCAGAAATTAACAATAATTTCTCAGAAACCATACATGTAGAGCCCTATTCTTGAAGATATACAAGTGATACAGAATTCCAGTCTCAAGGTTAGCTATAAAAGTGATAGTAATGCTTAAGGTCCTATCACCTTCAAAGTTAGATCCAAGGCCAGAAATATTTAGACACCTGCTTGTTAGAGAGTGAACCCCATGAATCTTTTAAAAGCTTTGAAGCACCTTGTGTGATGAATCCAATTCAGGACAGCTTAGGGCAGACCTTACAAATGACTGCAGAAGGATGTAGCTACTATAATGTTTAGCTTAAATCTTAGGTGTCTACATCTTAATAATTCCAACTTGCAACCTGCAATTCCTATTTTTGACCTGAGTTCAAAACACATTGTAGAAAAGTGCAAACACTGGCCTGGGAATACCTGGACTAACATTCATAGATGCTGATATAAGGAGAACTGAATGACTAAGCTAGAAGAGAGATACCACCTAGATTTCCAAATCTTATAGTAATAAAGGTGAATTCTGCATAACCACTACCACCCCAATTCTATTTGAACATACATTGCCCTTTGATGAAAGTTACAGGATGAGCTTCAATATTTTTCTAAAATGTATTTCCAGGCAGATCAGTATCTAACCAGAATATGACTTTGTTTCTTTTCTTCTTTCATCTATAAAATCTACGATTTTTTTTTTTTAAGGTCGAGTACAATGACAGCGAAAACAGATCCAGGGCTCAGAAAAATTCCCATAAATAAACACTCAGGCAGAAAAAGCTTTCCATCTTATTTAATAGAAATCAGAACAAATACCACATTATTGGACTAATGCATTTTTGTGTATGAAGTAGAATCATATAACTGATCACTAAAGGCTAACTTTATTATAGATATATCAATGGCTGAATGAGCACTTCAGTGGGGGTTTGTTATTGTTGGTTTTTGTTGGTTATTTTCTTAAGGGAAGTAGTTTAAGTCTGATCGCATCAACACATTCCTGACCAAAACTAAACTAAGCTTCTGCCTGATGGGATTGTGTTGAGAATGATTATGGTTTATGGATGGGTACTTTCCACTCAGCAAATCACTGATGGGAGAAAGATAGGCTAAGGAAAAAAAAAAAAAAAAAACCAAACAACAACAAAAGAAAATCACATACTTCACACTGACTACCAAAATATATTCTGCACGGCTTGAATATATCTAAGAACAGAATAAAAATAAAAATCATTAATGCCTTCATTAATGCCTTCATTAATATTCTAATTGCCTCAGCATTTATCAGAAAACTACATAAGTATTAAATAATATTCAAGAGCATACAAGACAGAGCTGAGAGAAACCTTTAAAAATCCAGTCTGTAACTGCACTTCCCCCAGTAACCAAACTATATTTCATGAGAAATGCCTTCCAAATGCAATGCTGAGTCTTACCTGGAAGGGTGCCACTTACGTACTCTGGCATATTTAAGGGCAAAACACATTTCAAAAAGAGATGTTCAGTGCTATCAAAAAAAGGGAGGCTCTGGCAAAGCAATTTACTACAAATGGGTATGCTGGAAAAGATCTTGTATTAGGAGCTGACAGAGGGAACAAAATATTGGCGCCCGATATTTAGCGAGCAGAGCACATTACCAGCAGATCAGGAGGTTTGGGGCACTATTGCTCTATCACAGTTTGAATTTCTTTTGCATAACCATTTCTGTAAGATGCTAACATTTCTGCCAAGGTGACCTTCACATCAATTAAGTGTAATTTTCACAAGAGAATGTTTGCATATCCCTTGTCGTTCTATCAGGACTCCCAATACTTTTGGACAAATAAATTCACAGCTAGAAGTAGATTTAAAACCTTTTACCAATGAAAAAAAAGACATTAACAGATTTTTATACATGGGAAGCTGATGAAGGACTTCCCTAATTCTCTACACTATTTTGAATGGTATTGCAGAAGGAGTGAGTAAAGATAAATCTGGTGCAAAAATCCCTCATGTTGAAGTAACAAGTGATCAAAAATGAAACAATGGTCACTAACAGCAGTTTCAATGGAATAAGATGGGTTTTATTCATGATGTAAAACTGACTCATCTTGTACCTTGCCACAATAGCTATTTCCTGACAGAAGGTATTTTTTTACATAGTCTGCCCCAGAGACAATTCCTTCTAGAAGGAAATCATCATTCACTCTCCAGCTTTCAGCTGAACTCACCAACCAGGCTGTAGCACACAGCAATTAGATCATCTGAAGTACCAGAGACACAACAGGTCCTAAAGACACTCTAAGAAACTTGTCATTTGTACATGGAAACGAGTCAGCCCTGGAGCACTCTTCTGGGAGCTGCCATTTCAGAGTCTGTGCCTTACACTGGAAGTTTGCCTACTGTGAATTCCCCTGGAAAAAGAGCATTCAAGTTCTTCAGAGTGCAGGATGACAGTTTAGTGGCACCATATGGCAACATTATCTGATAATGACATTTTCCAGGTACAGATAAAGTTTTCTTAACTTCATTGATTTCAGGAGTTGTGATATATGCAAAAGAGGACAAAATGAGTGAACATCACTTTATGCAACACCTAATGCAATATTAGCAGAGCTCAGGGAAAGGAGGTATCACACATTCTTATTCTAGTACTACACCATTAAATGCAAATGTATTTTCTGTTACCAGAGCAGATGTCATTTTGCATTTCAGTTCTAAAAGAATACAGCCAAGAAGGTCACTGTACTCCCCATTTTCTAATAGAAAATTCAGATTTGTTCTTTTTTTTTTTTCATTCTGAAATAAGGTCTTCAAACAAGAGATACTCACTATTCAGAGAGTGTGGTAGTGAAAATGTAGCCACTGCTTACTGGAAAATTCTTAATATGGAAGAGACATAGATGAGTTTATATACACATATATGTAGAAGCCATGCTGACAGTATTCACAATTTAGTAGGTTACATAAATTGCGTTACAGTGCACTTTCCTGAATCCTTTATAAGATTTTAATAGTGTAATCTTTTCAAAAAAATAACAGAAATTCTAAAAAGAATAAATGAGATTATTAAGGGGGAAAAAGTTCCATACTAATAACAGTAATGGCATAGTTCTTAAGTAATCCAAGACTGTTTTGCTAAACTCTGCACATAGATTTTCTCTTTGTGCAATGATAATTTCCTCTTTTTCCTCGAAGTAGCAAGTGATTTTTTGAAATAATATACATTTTATATTGCCCTGTTTTATTTTTTTGACTCAATTATTTCTGTCTTATATGTGTAGGAAGTACATGTTGGCCTTTGTTGCTGATCAGTTTTTCCATGTATAAACTAGGGAATATGTTATTGATAGTTTCTGACAGAAATTCTACAGTCTGATTTAATGTACTTTGGGCTATACTCTAAAATTCTAAATTCATTAATATCTGGCAAAGTCTACATAATATTACTGAAGATCACTCTGCTCTAAGGATGGGCTAAGGTTTCTTGCACCTCCTGGGATAGCATATGAAGACATTACACTATGAGAAAAATAGCCAATTTTTATAGCATTCCAGCCTTGTGAATGTGTTTGAATTAGTGTAAATGTGACTGAGGCACATAACTGCAGTGAAATACAGCACATTAGGAATGTCACATCAACGAGGAGTCTTGATGGTATTTGCAGTTAAATAAATCCAGACATATTTTTCATATACGAAAAACAAAAATAATTTTCAATTAAATTAAATTTCAATAATTTTTTTTTTTTTGCTTTTCTTAAAAGCCTGCCAGATTTCAAAGGCTTTGGAAGAAGTGCTGAAAATTTCAAGAATCTTAAAATGAAAGACATGTAAGAGGCATGTAGAGAGAGCTGCTGCTTGTTCTGCTCTGTTATACAAAAGCATGGAAGAGGGTACTTTTTAGAAGGAGAGCAGATATTGTGCAGGAGATGAATGCTCTGTCCAAAATTCTCATTTATCCTGTACAAGAAGGGTTTCCTTTTGACCATGTCACAAACCCTGTAGAATAAAACCTCCCAAAGAAGAATATTTTCTTATAGGAAATCTGAAGATGAACTGTAATCCCAAAAGAATGCTTTAGATTCTGACTTCTTTTTGCATCCAAAGGAAAGTCAATATTTAAGCAATTCTAAAGGCTTTCCCTAGCTTGGTGAAAGGTTCCCCCCAGACTATGGTGAAAGAAAGTAAGGGAAAGAGATTTTTGGTTCGACTTATCTGATACATATTCACAATGGAGAGTCTGATGTGCAATCAATTGCAATCTTCTGTCAGTCTGTTTAGATTCCCAATTTTCATAATATTTGAACCATTTGCAATCACAGCTCTGTTACTGGGCAGAGAAGCAGTTGTTCTTGCTTTAATAATATGGAGCATGGGCACAGAGCAGCTCAGAACCAAGTTTATAGACACTGGGATTTCCAAAATTCACTAATTTTGAAAAGGGTATTGAGCCGTAAGTATTGTCGGGCATATGTTGCTTTGGATTCTTGATGACTTCATGCTTGCAATTATCCCACACTGTATCCAACAGTCCTTTTGCATTGTGTTCATCACTTCAAGGACTCACGAAGTGTCTGGGTACAGAAGTATCTGGGACACGTTCGTTTGCAATGTCAATATATTGTATCTGTTGTCAGAATTTGGGCAAAATCTAGTTTAGCTGCTTTTAAGAATTCAGAACTGTGTATCTCCTGCTCAGCTATGTATAAATTCATTGAATAGTGTATTTATCAGGATTTCCTAGTATTGCAATATGTTCCTTTTTTATGGAAGAACACCGAAAATTGTGTCATTTATAAACAGTTTTTATAGTCTCAGGAGCAATGAAATACCAGGTTTCTGCTTTATTTTTTTTTCTTTTTCCTGAGTGACTGCAAATGATGATTTATCAGAAGCTGTTTGCTTTTACCAGAATTTTATATGATCCATTTGCAAATTGGGAAATAAAATATTTTCTCACATCTCTAATAATAATTAGCTTGACACTCAAGGCAATAAAACAAAATCATTTAGATAATTGGAAGTGTCTAAGTGGCCAATTATTTGAAGTTGTTCTTTGTGGCTTAAGGAGAACAAATAAGAAAGTAGTCCCCAAGTGAATATCCAATGCACAGTCTCTGTGAATGTTTCCCATGCAGACACTATTATGGATGTGTCACTTGCAGTTACTTGCAGAACATTGTCATTTCACATCTGATGATGATGTGGTGAAACAGAGTGTGCTTCTGCAATGCCATGAGAAGAATGCAGAGCATATGTCTGAAACACCTCTGAAAGTCCCTTCCAGATTCTGGGACCTGTTGTGAATTCTCAACTGCACCACTCTCAAAAATTGTTAGGGGATTCACAATTGCACCAAATCCCCTGCTCTACCAGTCTCCATTGGAATAACAAAAAACAAATTGATATTTTTCCAACTATATCTCTCTTCAAGTTGGTTTAATTGCACATAAAAAGGTGTAAACAAGTAGAAAAACATTCAATGATGATTCACTGAATACTTTTGGCTAGGGAGTAACGGGGGTTAACCACTTATGACTCGTAGGTTGTGCCTCAATGAAGCCAATAAATTGTACTTTTCTGAGAACACCCCAGCCCTAAATTATACAAATAGTTACTCATATGCTCTGCCAACAGTTCAGCACTCAGGTCAGTAAAATACTGGAATTCATTTTGTGTAGCTTGGCACTTTTCACAGTGATCGATCTTTCTTTCTTCCTTGGCAAAGCTCTCCTCTTGGGGTGATTAACAATAACAACAACCAAAAGAAGCATTATAATCTTCCTGCAAAGGCAGGGTTTTAGCTTCCTGCTGCAGGGTAGTGTCAACTGTCAGCATCTTGTTTGGTTTGTTTAGCTGGCTTTTATTCTTCTCTGACATTTAGAGACTATGTGTTTTCCTTTTCCTCCTCCTCATTGCTGGAGCCATCTGTGGGCCTTTACACAGACACATCCATTAGGAATATCAGATAGACAAAGCTAATGTGCACTGGAGTAAGATGACAAGCTCCTTTTCTTAATTAATGCCATCACTGCTGCTCAAATGAGGATTGCAAGCTTCTGAAGTAGTTTGAAAATAAATTGTTCTTCATTTCCATGAGCATTTTTCTACCACATTTAGACTATTCCATAAATTAAACAGTGAGGAGTCTTCAGATCCTGATCCCCTGAAACCACATCTCTAGGTGTGCTTTAGGTGCTCTCTGGGCTCAATCCTGGATGCTGGATCTTTGAGCAGTGCCACCGTCAGGAGCACACCTGTCAGTCTGCCCAGTGAGCTCCACCAAACCACCCCCAAGACCCCCCTGCTCAGGACTTTGCACAAGTCCCTTCTGGTCAACAAACACTTTGCATGATATTCTTCAGTTCTGGATGGTAAGGGAACTCAGTAGGACGCCTCTGACTGTCCAGTGGAGGGATGTCTTAGAGCAACCATTAATGCATTCATCCTGTGTCCTGAGCTTTATGTTTGTGCAAACTGTAATCAAACGGGATTGGATGACTCCAATAAATACTCAAGACCCAGCTGGAGCAGGTATCCAGAGCCGTGGCTTGGGAATACTTCACAGCTACAAATGATCTACGTGTCGGTGAAAGAAGGAGTATGAACATTGAGCTCATGAACCCCACATATCATATTGGCTAAAACCCCATTATGTTAAAAAACTTGTGCAGGTAGCAGAGATGGGAAAGGGGTTAAAGTCTGTCCTATTCCATCTTTATATGGCAGTATTTTCAGCTTTAATTAATGAAGTTGTCAACGCCATCTGATCGCTGCATCTCATCATTATTATTAGTAGCTATCATTTCCATCGGAAAAACTGAGAATACATTTTTGTATTCAAATGTTCCTGTTTCCTTACTCCTACCTCCAACTTCCATGCCATTTCAGCTAAGTTAATAAAAAAATAGTGTCCTTATAATTTCCTTTCATTCCTTGTTTCATTTTTGTATGCAAAGTCTGCTTTTCTCAAGTGTATTCCGTCAAAAAAATATTTGGAACATATGATCATTTCTCTTGATCAACTATCAGGTAGGTGGTGAAGTTTTGAAACATTTTTACTCACTTTTAATTGTGTGCTCCAGGATGATTTGTATGTTTATCTTAGTCCTAATTTCATCAGCTATAGATTTTTGCATCTTTTTCCCACATTGGTCTGTAAGTGCCTATGCAGTACTAGTGTAAATATTTAAAATTATTTTAAGAAATAAAAAACAGGAATTTCAAGCTTTAGAAAGTGTGAACATTTTACTTCAGATGCACATAGCTTTCAGAATCTCTGTTCCCTTGCATAAGCTTTCATAATTTAAATATATACAAATACCAGACTTTAAAGTAATCCAGTCATTGAATTTCATTTTACTTTGTGAAGACCATCTATACTTTATTATGTTGAACAAGACATTAATTTATAATATTTGGTATTAAAACCTCTCATGTTTACTTATTGCTTGTTACATTGTTAGAATTACAATTTGGTTGATTCTGGGCAAATACATCTAGAAAAGCACATAATCAAAACTGGGAGATTATTGTTTGGATTGCTTTGGCTTCTGAAAATTTCAAATATAAATCAGAGCAAAATATTTCTAAGGACACAGACCAATGGTGAGAAGACATTAGGATTCTTTTTTACTAGTTGAAAATGCAATGATTTGTTTAGAGTCTGCATTAAAAAAAGAATGAAAATATTTCACCTGCAATTATATCAAACCTATAATTTCTCTTAGTTCAAAATTAATCCACATCACCATAAAAATGGCATTAAGGTGTCATGTTCCTTTAGCAACACCTCTCTACTGAGATCCCTGGCTAACAACTGTGCTTCATAGCGTGCTATGATCTGTCTTCTGGCTCAGATGCTGAAGTGTACAGTGATTAAAACACAGCAGGAATGCCTATTCCTCATTAAAGACATTACTGAAAGTCATCCAACTACAAGACTTTGTAGTGGTTCAGAAGACATTGCAGCTACATCCATGCTAGCAAACTAGTGTTGAAAGAAGCTTTTTGACAGAGATTTGATTTGAAAGTTCTGCATTGGCATGGAAAGACAATCATCTACTATGTTCTGAAACTTGTTTTAAATTTTGAATTAAATATATGCATTTATTTAATCTCATATATATTTTCAAAAATATATATGTATACATATATATGTATTTAATTTTTCTAGTATAGATATTTGTGTATATATTCAGAGTGTATGAACATATGCTTGATGAACATATTCAGAGTCCATAAACAAGTCTGTGAACACTCTTAACCTTTTTTTGCTAAAACAAAAGAGATTAAACTCTTCACATGCCTTTATGTTGGTTTTAAATCCTTTAATCAGTACTGTGGACTGTCTCTGAACTGTTTCCTATTTGTCAACACCTTTCTTGAAGCACATATGAATCACCAGCATTACCATCAGTCATAAAGCACTGCTGCTGCAAGTATTTTCTCATTTTCATGTGCAAGAGTCTTAGTCCTTTTAGCCATCACACAGAGTCTGGCAGTCTTAGTGGATGACTGATCATTCACCTTCATCAGACCCCTCTCTCTGTGCATTTGATCTGTTCAGATTGGACCACTTCCAAACCATTTTTGGGCAGAGTTCAGGTACTGAGTATGGGCAAGAGGCCATTTTAAATAAGCTTTTCTCATCTGGAAAACATATTTTGAAGACTAGGAATCTTTCATTTTATATATGAACACAGTTGTCTACTCAGATGCCTGAGTCCTTTTCAGAGTAGCTCTTTCTTCAGGACTCTTTCATCCCATATTGTCCTTGCTTCTACATATATGATTTTGTCGGTTAAAACCCACAATTATTTTTGTCTCTCTTTGTGGAGTTAATCAATCCAGATTGTCCAGCATCATTAGGTGGGTAAGTTTTTCTGTTCACCTAACACACTTCCAACTTTCTGCCATTTGCAGGATTTACTGGAGATCATCTTAAGCTTTCTAGATCATTGATAGCATGCGATGAAAAATGAAAATCGCAGAGAATTTTTCAGAAACATCCACTCACTGATGATTAGTCATTTGCAATTTGATGTAGAGTTCCCTTAATTAACAGGTCTTAATCCTTTTAACGAGTTGATAGCATATTGTTCAAGTTCTTTAATCAAAAGGGCATGTGATGTGAAATCAAAAACATAATCGTATTACATGAACACTATTATCTTTATCAGACAAATATTTAATCTCATCAAAAAGATATTAAGTTGCTTTGACATGATTTGTTTTCCTGAACTCGTGTTGATTGGCATAAATTATATTTTCCTTAATTCTTTGTTAATTAAAGTTCCATAAATCAAGTCCAGTATCAGCCATTCTACTACTACTCACTAAAAAAATATCTCTATTCCTTTGGAATGACTGAAACATGAAAGAATGGACTGTAGTCAAAGGTAGTGGATGATACAAGAAGGAATAAGGAAATGGTATGTTTGTTTCTTTAAAGACACTGTAAGTATAACCAGTCACCTAAAATCAGCATTTCCCCAGATTTAAGTTCCCAAATGATAACTTCATCATTATCACTAGTAATCCCTAAGTACGGAATTTGATTGAAGTGAAGGACTTTTTAGAGTGTAGAGCAATACCTAAACTTGTGGCAATGAGGAAAGTTTTAACTCAAAAAAACTCATTGCAGTTATATTGCTATTCAAGTGACCCTATGTTCAACTAAGTAGGAAATCACTGATATTTAAATTCAATTTTTATTTACATTTATATTTTGATTTTAGATCAAAATTACATAGTCTTATTTTTTTCTGAATATAACTTTATTTTTAATCACCAAATATTCAGTTCATATTACTTTTTAGAAATTGTTTTTTAGCCAGATATGCCAATTTGGAAAGACAATACATTTTTATTATGGAAAGTTTTCCTGATATTTTTTGGGATTTCTGTTTTTTTCAGTAGACACCAGCTGTTTCATTTCAAATTAGGCTTAGTTAAATTGCATTTTCATTTTGTGAAAGACTGGGCAAATGTAAAATCCTGTTCCTCTGGGCAAAGAAGCAGATAAAATAAGCGTAGATATCAAACTCCACTATAACCACAACTTTACAGATGATCAAATGTTGACCTGCCATGACAAAGAATCACAGGGAAATGCTAATTAACAGAAGGAGAAAATGTTAGAGCTATATGCTGACTTTGGCTAGGATAAAGTAAATTTTCTTCACAATAGCTGGTAGAGTGTTTTGGATTTGTGACAAAAGCAACAGTGGTAACAGAGGGATGTTTCAGATATCGCTGGGCAGGGTTTGAGCCGTGTCAAGGCTTTCCTGCCTCTCACCCCACCAGCAGGGAGGCTGGGGGGCACAAGGAAGGCAAGAGGCACAGTTGGGACAGCTGATCCCACCTGTCTGAAGCGGTATCCCACACCATATGGCATCATGCTCAGCACATGAAATGGAGGAAGAAGGAGGCAGAGGATGTTCAATGTGATGGTGTTTGTCTTCCCAAGTCGCCATTACATGATGGAGCCCTGCTGTCCTGAGGATGGCTGAACACCTGCCTGCCCATGGGAAATAGCAAATGAATTCCTTGTTGTGTTTTGATTCTGTGCACTGGTTTTACTTTACCTATGAAAATACTTTTATCTCAGCCCACAAGTTTTCTCATTTTTACCCTTCTGATTATCTCTCCCATCCACTGCAGATGGGTGAGTGAGCGGCTGCATGGGACTGAGCTGTTGGCTGGGGTTAAACCATGACAGGCTGGTGGAAAATACAAGGTCAGATGTTAAATTCAGTATTTTACAATGTGTTCTCATTTATTACTTTTATGAAAAGTAGAATTTGATTAATGAAAGTCTTCTTCTCTTTAAATTTTGACATGCCATTATGCTTCAGGACTTCACATCCAAACTGTAAAATGAGATTTCCTAGATCTGATTCACAAGTCCTTCAAGTATTATTAAAGAATGCATATCCTTTCTAAACACATTCAGGATTTAAGTAGAAGTTTAGTTATTACGTGTTAAATAAGACAGAAGAGATTTATCTGATCTTTTTTGCTGTTTGCATTGCTTCCTGAAAAATTTGCTTTCAAAAATTTAAAGGAAACAAGACTGGAGCCTACTGAAGAAACTGTGTGAGCAGTCATATCATGATGATTCCACTCACAAAGTCTTCTGTTCAAATCCCTTCAAAATACCTACACCTCTGAATCTTGAAATATTAGAATTTAGTGCATTTAGCTTTCCAGATT
The DNA here is from genome assembly GCA_013397075.1 of Rhabdornis inornatus. NCBI lineage: Eukaryota > Metazoa > Chordata > Aves > Passeriformes > Rhabdornithidae > Rhabdornis > Rhabdornis inornatus. The sequence goes on from VWZS01008918.1 coordinate 4,098,371, forward strand.
CAGAGCTGTAGTTACCTAATAAAAGTCCCCTGCCATTGATGCAAATCCTTCCATAGACTTCAAAGGATTTTGGAGTAAGTCCTAACATTACAGATGGTGGATAATTCTCAGTAAATGGCACATCAGACACAAGTTGACCGTTTCTCTCTGCAGGAAACATCAATAAGGCCATTCAAATCCAAAATTGTTAATGCTATAATGATTTCTGAATACTTGATTATGAATTTTTTATGACATCAAAAGGAAATCTTGTCAAAATATATTAACTATTGACTTGCACCTTTTAAACATACTAAATAAGACACACATGCCTCTATTATCCATAGGATCATCATGGCTTCATTAACCCTTTAAATAATACAATGTAGACAACAGGTACCACCTTCCCCTGGTGGTTTGGAATTTTTGTGTGAAGGCCACGATATCACCTTTGAGAATCACTGAACCTCATTAGGAAGCCCTGGAACCTGTGAACAGTCACTTTTTGGTGACTGCCTCCATGTTCATACTCCAAGTACTAATTTAATTGAATAAGAATAATAATTCCTTCATTCTGTCAGAAAACCATGAATCACTCAATTTCAGCAATATTTATCCCTGAGTTTGAGTCTCTAGAGAGAGGATAAAGGGGTGTGAACAAAATTAAAAGAAGGAGGCGGTTTCAAGAAAGGATGTGTTTCTGATCCAGCTTCCCTAAGCTGATTTAATTACTATAACTCAAAAATAGAGATAATGTGAAGGAAATTACAATGGAACTGATTAACAGTGTTTCTTACAATACATAGACTTGAGTCTTTGAAGGGAACTTCTAAGAAAGGGCTTTGAAACAGAAAGGTGTCTATGTCCAAGTAGCCCATGGAGATAGACAGAGATCTCTGAGACCTATTGGATGGCCTGAATTTGTACAAAGGGAATTCATCCCAGAATTATAGGCCAATAGCAATTAACACATGTAGTCTGATATAAAAGTTTGAGACTCGATAACAAATGTTTTCGTCTTTTAACACAGAAATGTGAAAATTAACCAGCTTCAATACTTTCCTCACAAAAAAAGTACTGGATGCATGCCACAGTTATCACATTAATCTTTTCCAAAGAGTTATACTGCTTTAAAAAAGCAGGATTCTAAAATGTGTTTGATCTTTCTGAGTTAGTAAATACTGGTTTAGAACTACTTTCATTACTCTTTCCTCCAAAATGGCATTTTGAAACTTAAAGAGTCTTACAGACAAAAAATTGCCAAGTTGAGTGCAGAAAGGTATTAAAATGCACTCATTCCCAGAAGTAGTTCAAAACTGCTCCATCTTCTCTCCAGAGCCAGGGATCAAAGAAGAATCATTTCAAATGCAATGAACTTTGAGCCATTTCTTCAGGCAGGGGATCAATACTTCAGTGTGTAGTAAATGTTAACATATTCCAGGGCTAGGTATAGAACCAGAAACATAATTTTACTAGGCATTCTCCAGACTCATGCTACATTTAGAAGTAGAAAACAGGCCTAAAAAATGAGATTTACCTCTTTTAAAGTATAATAGAAGTTTTAATAGGTAAGGAAATAAAAGTCTGTGTCTTAGGGAAGGTAGTCTCAATACTATCAATCTAGTGATGTGCAGTTGTATGGCACAGTTACAACAAAGGAACTTGTATGCAAAAACAACTAAATTTCAGCTTCCTGAAACTGATTAGAAATAGGGAGAATATTAAACCAGACATTCACTGATAGAGTGAAAGCAGAGGAGTTTACTTTAAAGATTAATATACTATTAGTGTTCTTATTTACAGGAAGAAATGTACATATCTTCACTTAAAAGAAGACAGTTATAGGAATAGAATTTTATAAGAAAGAGGGTGTGAGACCTTTGAAAATCAGAAAAACTTTTAAGCAAAAGCTGCTAGGTCCATTTGTGATGCTTGCATGCATTCTCACTGGAGTTCTACAATTTTTGGTAATAAAAAGAATTCAAGTGTTTGTATAAAACAGTCAGCTAAAGTCAGATTCAACAATCAGAATTGCTTATTTTTTTTCTGTCCTCTAGAGAGCAATGGGACTTTTTGTGTCTAATTCATATTTTTCTCATGCTTTTACAGAAAGAAACAGATCACTTCCCAAATTTCCATGTCATCACAACTCCTACTTGGTAAATACTTGATCTAGCTAAAACTAACTGACAGCATATAAGATATAAATTTTTGATTAGTACTGCAGAATAGGTTTCAAAGACTTTAGCATTGAAACTTCTTATTCTGGAGAAATATTTAAAACTTGCCATATCTAACCTCTAAAATGTACAGGTACTTGTTATAAATTTTTCAAAATGTCAAAAATTATTTAGTAAAGACTGAAGGTTTTTTACCTCAATATCTAGTAAGGTTGAGATAGCTCATTTTTAGCACTGCTCCATTCATGTGTTGGTGTCATAACCTAATGTTGTTACAAAACCTGTTGTTTAATATCTGAGTTTTAAAAGACCATATTAATAATTAATTCTGCTTTATTTCAATGTTATAAGGAAATTAATTCACCTTTTCTACTCTAATTTAGTGATATATAGTCTTTCTTTTTTGCATACAACTGACTGTACTTTGTCTTCTCTACAGTTTATTTTGTACTGTAACTAATTCTGGGGGGTTTATTTGCCGATGGTGCATGGAGAACATTGAGGGGCACTTCAGATGTTAGAAAGATATTGGGATTGTCAACAATCAAAGTCAGTACAGCGGTATTTTAATTTTCATTGTATTTTTCTTTCTTTCCAGAATTTGCTTCTCTCATGATTGTGATGAGGATGAAATACAATACAGGAATGAAAGAATTTGCATGATAAAAGTCTCTGGAATAATCATAGAAAATTATTAAATGAAAATAAAGATTTTGCTGATACACCAAATCTTTAGTTAGACTTATAAATGAGACATCAGAATCAGAAGTTTTACAATAGTCCTCACTGTCCTTTTGTCTTGGCTTTTCTGTTGCAAATTCAGGAAGAATCTACAGTTACAGTGGACTAAAAAGAGAACACTGAAAAATAAACTGGGATCATTCAAATCACACCTGATAGTCCACAAAACAACCACACAGTATTTTAATCTTATTTTACATTTGATTGTTAGGTTGTTTGGATACTTGAAAATGTCTGTTATTTTTAAAATTAAGCATATTCCAAAATAATATGCAAGATAAAACCTCTTCAGTTCATTTGTCATTGAAACAACAGACAGTCCATCTAGGTTTCACAGTAAATCAAAATATGTTCCCAAATATCACTCTACTAAGAATTCTGGTTGTTTTATTTCTTCTTATCTTTCGTAATGGTCACTCAAATGTATTTTCATGTGGGCTAGTCCAGTTACTAAATTGAAAGAACATGAGAAAATAATAGTAATGATACTGCTTTACTGTGAGACTCTAAAGCAACTTTTAAAAAATGAACAGTTTCATTTTCTGCTAGAAAATAAATATCAAACTCTGTTAAAACTATTGACATCTGTAAGGTAGTCAGTTCTGTACATACAAATAATATCACTTCTTACTAGAGCATCTGTTTCCTTCTCAGGAATAACCCTGAGAAGGTTATTCTAAGCTAAAAAATGCGTCATGGATCATCAAGAGGAAAAATAAAAAGGTACTGGCACAAGTAAAATTGCATTAAAAATAAATTTTAGAAGTTCCAAGATTTTTAGTTTACCTTAGGATTTGCTCCTAATTTTTTCCTGTAAGATTATCACACTTGCATTTATCTTTAGAATGTTTCGTCCAGTCTGTGAGCCACAAACCTAATTGATTCAAAATAGGTTCAAAGAACATTCTAAGCTCAAGATACCCATTTAACTGAAGCCAGTCTACTCATCATTATCATTCTCTTAATCACTGACATCATCATCATCATCATCATCATCATCATCGTCATCTTCTAATTCTCTCTAGCTTATGGACTTCTCCATTAATAAAGTGTCTTTTGAGTGTCAGAGGTAATCCCCTCTGTCACAGCCTATGCAATCTCATATCAAACAATCTCAAACTAACTCAAATGTGAAACTTCTCTTGACATAGGACCTGGAAGCTGGGTGAGATATTAATCGTTCCAAAAGAGAAGTATTTTCTTGATGAGTAAGTTTTCTGCAGATCAAGGTGCCAGAAAGCTTGTGCAATGACATTTACAGTTTGTGTAAGCTGTGCTCCATGTAGAATCCTCTAGATGACGTGATATGGAAAAATGTGGCTTTATAGTTAATTCAGACCAAAGCCACTGTGACCTTTGTGCTGACTAAATTTTGGAAAGAGATATTCTCTTGTCTCTCTTCACATGGTTCAATCTCAAATAACCAGTTCCTTCATTTTATCCAGCAAATTGTTTTCCAGAAACTCGTTTCAAATGTGATAAGTCACAAGTCTTAAACTCCTATTGGGAATTTAAGGAAATACAAAAGGAGAAAAAGGAAACAAATGCATAAAAATTTACAATTCAAAACTCTTTGTATCTCAGATTTTTGAATTCCAGCCTTTTTCAATCTTTACTCTGAAGTCAGGGCAGTTCCTGCCTCACTGGCTGAGGACTCCAGTTCACTTTATTTTTTCCAATTTTATTCATAGCAGGAATAGATAATGTAATTTAATGTAAACACAGAAACTAAAGCTTTCCATTCAAAGGGAAATAGTTTCCCTCATGTCCAATGCAATAAGTTGGTTACATCTCTATGGGTGATTAATTGAAACCTTCCATGTGCACATTAACTTTGATATTAAAATATTGAATGAAAAGTGGTGGAAAATTCATAAAGACAGATTCTTCATTAAATATGCATGTTTAAGGTTAAGTTAGAGTCAAATTTCATTAATTATGTGTTTATATTTCTATTAATAAACCCTTTATGTTGGTTATAACATTTTTTAGAGCTATAAGAGTTAATTCCACCATTCAGCAACATCAGGATAAAAGCCATCTGGCTTCTGTATACAACACAGGTTTGGTTTTGGCTGATAAATATCACACACAGCTGAGAAGATCCTGTTAACCAACTGTCTTGTCTCTGGTAGTGGCCATCAGCAGACACTTGAGGAAGGAAAGCAGAACTCTTCCAAAGCATTTTCCATTCTCCACTTTCAAGACCTGCTGAGTCACAGATGGTGCAATTGTACCTAATATTTTCCACCTTTTTTCTTTTTTTTGTTTGGTCAATTTTTGATTGGTTTTCTAACTTACATAAAATTTTTATGTGAACAAAATCATGGGAAAATAAATTCCTCATTTTTACTATGTGTGTAATAAGACTTGTGCTTATTTTAAACCTGATACATTTGGTTCCTTAGTTCTTTAACTGAAGGCACATAAAAAGCACCCTGCTCACTTATAGCTATCTCTGCACACAATAAAAAATTAGTTATCTCACATTAATATCATGTCAGTATCATTACTCCATGCTGCTTTAATATTTTGTGATTTACTCTAAACCCACATGGTTTTCTTAAGTAATACATATTAAATTACCATGAAACATTTCTGGATTCTGTTATCTTTCTCTGCACTCCAAACCAAACCTTTGCCAATACCCCAGATTCCTTATTAAATATACTTTTATATTACACAGGATAAGAAGGGCCCTTACACTTTCATATATTAAACAGGTGGCCTTAATTGACATAGCATGCTGTCTTACACTACACACTAAGCTTAATATCTCCTGCAATGGTTTTGTTTGCTCTTTGCTGCTATAAGGTGTGAAATGTACGTTCACTTAGAGGATGGAAAGCCAATGTATGTGGAGACGAAAGTGGCAAGGTCCTCTTACAAATGTCCAACTTGGCAAGAGTGTCCTCTCTGCTGTTTATATATCTCCTCCACAAAGCATTCTACAGCCCAATCTGTATGAACAGAAGATCTAGCTCTTCCCATGGAATTAAAATATTCATTCCAAGTTAATTGGAATTGTTTTCTTCATTTGTGGGTTGATTTGGATAAGTAAGCTGCAGGGATGTGAAATAACAATTTAGTCCCTCATGTCTCAGCTATCAAGAAGAGTGACAGCATTACTGAGGCTCGCAGGTGCTCTGGAGTTTGCTCTCAAAATGTTCTCAATATTTGCTCTCTTCTCAGGCACCTTGCAGCCATTTTCTTCTCACTGCAGCTGTCTGAAACAGAAGGGATTTCCTTCAAAGTCTCCAAGCTAGTTAGATTTGAACCAAAACCTGAACTATTTCGATTGACTCTCTAGAGCCTTAGAATACCACAAGGAACTGCTTGTTTGACAGCCTGTGCATACCTTTTCAGCACCTTCTCTTTGTTCACCCCTGCCTTGAAACAAAAGGACAGTGGAGTTGGCCTGCCTGAACAGACTTGACTAGCTTAGCATTTTCCTTCAAATGAGCATCCTCACATAAGCACCTTAATCAACAAGTAGCCACAAGGGAAGCTGAGTCAATGCCGCTCACCACCTCAGTTTTCCTCAGCCCCTTGAATGTTCCTAGCCTTTCCACTTACTCCATATGCTGACAGAAATCAGAAATACAGAAATCTTTTAAAGGGGCCAGCCTAATCCTTTCCTTCAAACTACTGCTGTAATTGAAGTTCCTTCACTTTAAGGCTCTGCTGTGTTCTACACATTTTCAAATTTAAAAATTCTGGACAACAGAATGCAGACTTTTGCTCACAGCTTCAGCAAATTAGAAGGTTTCAAGTTGAAAAAAAAAAAAAAATATATATTTACTTAATAAATTATGCTATCCCTGATGTATGTCTAAAAGACATGTTGATTTCATCCTTTTCTTTAGTTATGCCACTTCCTCAGCACTATTCTTGCAGAACCAGCAGGAAAAAAATGTAATGACTGGGTCAAATGCTGAAGAAAGAATTTGCAGCCTTTTTACTGAAATCTTGCAGCACGCAGACTCAGCATGATGAAAACCATTGAATTTTTTCTATGCCTAACTGGTGTTTTCATTACTGCATTTCTATAGCAATGCTCTCCATCTCTACCTTCATACATGCCAACTGTCCCACTTTCAGCTAGACAATTCTCATTTTTCTTATCTGTTTTTGACTGTCACATGCTTTATCTGTCTTGTTTGTTTTGTTTGCCCATGCACATTGCTGCAGCTGAGGCAGTTAACAGCCACACTTCTGTGCAACAGGCCTGGATTATTGGAGGGTGCTGTGTTTGGAGCAGGCTGAGTTAAAATGAACACTGCTTAATCTGTTCAGATTGAGGGTGCAGGGTGTGGCTAGCTTTTCAGTCTTATGGATGTTAGCACTGTACTAAAGATAGCTTCAAAGCAAAGCAAAACCTCATGGCATACTCTGTGCACAGCCTTTGTGTAACATAAGTTGAAAAGAAATGTTTATGTATTCATACAATGGTACTTCCTTGTTGTATAAAACATCAGAGCCTTTTTTAATATGTGATGTTCTGATGCTTAAGTCTCAAGAAAATCAATCCCTAAAGCACAAATGAGTGCAATCATTTTAGGTGCCCCTTTTTCTTCTTTCAAAAATAAATGCTGCATTAACTAGATTTTGGGGACAAAAATAAATGAGATGAGAGGCCTGAAGTACTGATCTCCTCTGATACCTCTCAGCTACATTCTTGAAGCCAGCTTTTCAAGCAGCTAAATTAAAGTCCAGTACTTTTATTATCATCACCTGTTGAACAAATAGCATATAATGTAATTGCCTCTTTTTCAGAGAGAGAGAGAGAATTCCAGGTTTCCTGGCACAAATAATCCCATTGGTTTTGGGGTATAATTTTGTGACCCCCCCAAAACAATGATATGAGGATTTTTGATCTTGCTTTCTTCTTTATATGTCTTGCTTAGTAGGGAGATCTGACAGGAATAACTAGCTTCAAATGGCGTGTGTGGATTCCTTGTATGGTATAATAGCAAAGGTAATAAGAATAAAATTAATAACAACAATAATAATAATAGAGAGGACTCTGGTAACTCTGTTAAATAATCTGATAGGGCTTTCAGTGGCAGGCATGACAGCAAGAGGATGATTCACACAGCACACATGAATGCTTGCCATCCTTAGTGGCAAACTACAGCAAGTCCTATTAATGATTCATAGGGTGGAGTTTCCTGGTAGAGCTGCATGTTCCACCTTAGCAGACTGACTTTAACATTATCACTAGATCAACAGCATTCAAATAAATGCTGAGCTCACCTAGGCAAAAATCCCAAAGGAATAGTAGTTAGATACATGGCATAAATGAAAGGAAGGAATAATTAAAACGACTGGAAGCAACAAGAAGGGGATCTCAGATATGCGTTCATCATAACCAGTACATACTAGTAGCATATTTGATGCTTGTTATTATAGTTGTATCTGGTCAAAACCACCAGGAATATATCAGGGCACAATATTCAAGGGATATATGCATATGTCCAGCAACACAAATAGGGCAAAATGGGCCAACCCCACATTAGATTTTGTATGGATGGTTTTGATGGCACCTCATCAAAATGCCAGCTGTTTCCAGTGTCAGTGTGCCTGCTGTCCCAGCAGGCTGCTGGGACATCATGAACTTACACTTCTTAATCAGATATGCCAATCAGATTAGATTAGCCAAGAAGCCCCTCCTGGCCAAGGGCCTGACCTGCAGGAAGTAGCCACAGAATTAATTTCCAGGGACTGAGGACTGTCTCCTTCCGGTTTTTTTTCCTGGAGTAGGGAGCTAGAGTGGAAGCTCAAACCAGGTGTTTGTGGGGTTTGACCTGGCCTGGTGACACAGCTGGGGTTCACTCCAGCTCTTACCATAAATCTGCCTGGACTAGTGCTGTCCTGGCCTCTGTTAGATTATTACTTGAGCTTCAGAAAGCTCTCAGGACTGTTTCTGGTCCCAAGTTTCTCAGACCAGTTCTATCATCTTTTCAGGCTTTTCTCCTCTCTGAAGGAGAAAAAGGTGGAATAGGAAATAGAAAGAAATAAATTAGGCTGCTCTTAAATGAAAACTTTAAAAAATTCATTTCTGTAGAAAATGTCAGGATTTTACTGTTTATATACCAACCCAGACTAAAAGCTTTGAAAAATACCAAAAATATCCTACATATCACCAAATCAGCATTTGACCTACTCCAGTTACAGTCACATAGAATCATCTTAATAAAAAAGGTCTGTTGTAGAGGGATCTATTATTAGTATAATTTTCCATCTGTCTGTATTTATTCATAATGGAACATGCAGTCATTTTCACATTTTTTTAGTAATCAAACATATCAGCATTCTGTGAATTAGTGGCATTATGGTGAGGGATATTTTGCTTTTAAGAGATTGATAGCTCAGGAGACCAGCAGATGAACAGACAGATGAGTAGAATGCTCTCTGCTCTGAAGTTTACAGCAAAAGCATGTAACTCTACTTGTCTACTTTGAAGTCTGGCTTCAAAGTAGTCATGTGTTAAAATGTACACAATATGACTATTTACCATATTAATGAGAGAATATGGCAATACTCTCTTATTAGAAAAAAGTACTTGTGTCACTTCTCTTCTTTTGAAGTCAGCTGTTGATTTTAAATCAAGCAGTTCACGTAAGTTTTGTCAGCCCCATTCTGGATGCATGTGGGTCACTGTGTTTGCATTAAGTGTCAGGATGGGAAGCTGCCTCTGTGAAAATTATGCTTTCATGTAGTCAATTTGAAAGATATTCATTCCTCTATTACTCGTGTTTCCTCATTCCATTGGAGAATGATGACATTCAAAAGCAGGTAGTCAGACAAAAGGTGGCAAAGGGTGCCATACAAAGGGTGGCACTTGGAGCTCATCTATCTTGCTTGGAGGAAAATTCAGAGGCCTAATTCACTGCAGTTCTTTGAAACTGTAAAATGAAGACACTATAGAATTGCAAAGTACTTTTATTATTAAGGGAGAAGGAGAAAATTTCACCTTTTAAAATTCAAAATAAAACAGAGAAAATCATCCTCCAGGAAACTGCACTGGTTCAATCTGCTTCACTCATCATCATTTTTAACCTCCATACATACCTTCAGCTGCATTTTCACCACCACTCCCCCTAAACACCCTCCTGCTCTGTTCTTCCTCTTTCTTCATTTGAAGTTTCTCTGTACAGTCTAGATTTTGTCACTCTCTGGTTCTTAGAAGAGTGGGAAAACTCCCCTACCAGATGTTTGTCTAAACCAGTTTTGACAAAATTCCCAAGAGGAATCCACAGCCTGTCCAGCCAGTTTGTTCAAATTATGCTCCCAATAAAAAACAGAAATAGAATGGTTTCTCTTATGCCTAAATTGAGCCCTTTTTACTATAACCACACATTTGGAAAAATAACTGTCCCTTCATTTTTAATCCACATAGGTGAAGGTTTCTGAGACTTCTGGATTTTTTTTTTCCTGTTCAGTTTCATTCCAGAGGGGGGTTATAATGTTTTAAAATATAATTTCCCACCATGTCACATAGACACATTTTAAATGATCCAATTTAAAGTCAAGCTTTATTATTTGCTTCATCTCTTCTGTGCCACTTCAAATGAGTAACAGAAATCACAACCAGCTAAAACAACCTGTGTCTACCCACACAAGTCCAGTTGGCTGAATGTTTGCTTCAGCAATTCCGTTTACACCCCTTCTTTGACAACACAGCTATTGGAAAAGGACTGGGATTTGCTTGTGCTGCTGAGATAAACTGTACATTGCAGAGCTCCCACTCTTTTATATTGCTGCATGCCAGGCTCTGTGCACAAAGCCAGCACACATTCTATTTCCTCCCACTTGAATACACTGTTGTAATTAGGTGCAAGTCACAGAGAGCATTCTTTATTTCCTTGTCCTTAAAATCACAGATCAGAGCTAGAGTTGCAGAGTAGAGAACTAATTTCTTATTTCAGTCTTGTTTCTTTTTTCACTATTCCTGCTGCAAAAAACACAAGCAATATATAAAGGAATTGAAAATATTGAAGTGCTATCAAAAGGATTTTCTAAATATAGTTTCAAGCACAAATTATTTTTTCTATTTAACTTTAGTTCTGGTCCACTTGGGCAAGAAGACCCAGAAGACCAGGTGAGGAATCTGAAAACTCAGAAATGGAATATAATTATTATACTTCCGAGATCAGGAAAGGTAGTCAGAGACTGGCCTGGCAGGACTTTTCCTCACCAAACCATTTTCTGCCATCTCCAGAGACAGGGACAGAAGACAGCATGGGAATCAGAGCCAGAGCATGAAGCTCTTAAGGGATTTCAGTCTGCTCTATTTCACTTTGGAAATTTTAAATGTTGTTAAAATTTAGTTGATTCCTGAAAAAGCACTGAGAGCAGAAGAATGCTATGGCATCCTAAGCCCAGTACACTTCATTTGTCAATTTGCATTCTGCTTCTTAGATTTTATTCTTTTAAGAAGTCCAATCATAAATGCTTTGTGCTACCTATTGATGCCTGGATTATTAAGAAGAATAATATTATCCAGATTCTGTACTGCGTTAGTATGTAACTCTGAACTTCATATGAAGTGTTAATAAGTTCTCTTCACAGTTTAGTTAGACAAAACAATCCTTTTCCAACCTGAGAACCAAGGACATCGCTGCAGCTCCAGCAAATTGAGGAGAACAAACTGGGAAGATGGTACTTCATAACCCGAAGCTGTAATTGGCAATTAACCCCAATATATAAATGGACCAAAACTTATAAAAGTGTGAAAAGTTGTGACTTGGGGTCCATCATGGGTGTAGGCTCTTGTACTGCCCAGGGTGTATCCTTTGGAGGCCTTTTAATAAATACCCACTTCACTCCTTTAACACTAACCTCTGCTCTAGGCAGCCTCTTAAGGCATCACTACCATGTCCAGATTTTGACTGATTCCTCCCATTCCCCATATTCCATTGTGAAGACCAGCTAGACTTTCCTAAGCATCCCCAGATAGTCAGTTAACACCAGCTGCCTTGGAGAAAAGGAAGGAAGTTTATGTAAATTATGTATGTCTGAAAAAATTCTGTATGAGTAGCCAGTTAGGGTTTAGTGTTCATATAGCTTCAGATCTGACTAAATATCTAATATGACAGAATACTGAACTTCAGAAGATGTAATTCAGTTGCTGTCACTGCCCTAGAATTGTTGAGATCTTTAATCCTTCAAACACTAAATTATTCTTGCAGAGCTCACAGCAGGGGATTGCAGAGAAACTCTGTACAGTATTTACTTTTTTAAATGCATATTTTTCCATGCAGTATTAAGAAAAAAACGGCAGTGAATGCACAGCAAAAAACCAGCACAGGCTTGATTGAATTTCTTTAGCGAGAGTATCCGAGGTGATACAATCTGATATCCCACTCAAATATAACTCTTTCGTCACATATCTACAGCTGCAACCTACTAGAGAAAAAGATTAAGTGGAAGGAAATTTAAGCCACAGTAGGCCTAGTAAGTCACCTGCTAAAGACTTTGGATGAGAGTCAAGGGGTTAGCTGAATTCCCAGTTAAGTCATTCTGTATTCTTCCTCTGAAAACATCTGTGCTGAGGAATGGGATGGCAGTGCATACATATGGACGTTTTAAATTTCTTCTGCTTAGCTAAATGTATCTGCAGAATGATGATGCTTTGCAGATTGTACAGATTTGTTTACCTCTTTCTGAGAAGCATGGGTATCAATTTTTTCCTTGATATGCTATCTTATTTAAACCACTTACCTGCAGTTCTTTGAACATAACCACAATAGGTAAATTAATAAAGATGAAAAGGCAAAATTCAACAGTATTACTACACAATCTTATTTCCATTATTTCCTTGATCAGGCTGAAGTTTCTCAGTCTGTAATGGAACAACTAAGAAAAATACAAAAGTGTATGAAGGTGTATTTTTTTCCTTGTATTTAATGTATATTTTTCCTTCAGGTAACTGACAATTAAATGTGCCAAGAAAATGAAAGTCAATCTGAACATATTTTATTTTACTAGGTGATACTGTAGTCAATGGAAGGAGTGGGCCACAGACTAGAAAGTGTATTAGTTGTTGTCCAAATATAGTTCTAGCCTAGGAGATAAATTACCATACAAGGCCATGTCTGCCAACTATGGAATACAAAATTTATCTTTGGCTGTCACTGGTCCTTTCTCTGACTGTATTCTTGGTGCCATTTTGATGCTTGAATGAAGCATTCCCTCAGTGTCTTTGGGGAAGCAGAAATCCCACTTAATTATTATACTCGTTTTAAGTCTTTGTTTTTGGAAAAGAGCTATGAGAAGGCTCTAGAAGTTCAATAAACTGTACTGATTTAAAGATAAGACTGCAGTATCATCTTTTATTTCCCTTTCCTTATATTCCTGTTAGTACTTTGTCAAATTCGGTCTTTTTTTATGAAATTTTACTTTTTTCACAGTGAATTCAGGAGTCTTTTACAGTAGGAATGTGGAACTGGACAAGAACATGAGGAACTTACATATTAATGCCCTTGGAATCACAGGAAGTGTTGTGCTTGATGTCCAATTTCAGGGGAACCAAATACTTTCTGCAGTACATGTTCCCACATGATCATTTCCACCATCCATTTAAAAAATATAAAACCCCAAATGAACGATCAAAAAGAAGAAATATAATTTCCCATGGAAACAAAGCAGGAAGGAACAGGAAGGAAGCTCCCAGGGCTAACCAAGTTTGGTATGGAAAAATGGCAATGAGTCCAGGGAAAACTATTAGGATCACTTACATTCCTGTGGAGGACACAAACAAAGAAATACCCTCAGTTCCTTCCAATGTGACCTAGTCTTGTGCTCAGCTAAATTTTGAATATGCAAGGAAAATATGCTGAGCTTGAGAAATTGAAATTCTCCTTGTTATCTCTTCACACTTTACCTCATGTCCCTTTGTATCATGGCACACCTCAGCCCTACAGGAAGGCACAAAAGCCACGAAATTTGGAGTTGCTAGGAAGCTTCCTCCCTCCTCAGCCATTAGAGCTCACTGGAAGCCCCAGCGTGTGGGATTAATGTAATTTAAGTGCAGAGCAAACAGACAGTGATCCTGTTACATCCAGCCACATCCTCTTTCTGTATGGCAGGGCGATCATGGCAAAGCTAAAAATGTAGCCTTATTGTGTGAATAGGCAATGAGAAAAAGACCTGGAGAGTCATTAATTCCTTGGGAATGGGGCAGTTATAACATCTGTGCTTATAGAGGCTGCCTCCTGTGGGATGATGGCACAAAGGTGCATGCACAGAGTTCCTCCTCTCAGAAGTCAGAGCTGAACGCATAATAACACATTGGCTTTAAAAAGGAAAATAAAAATAATTTTCAAGTACCTTCTGCACAATATTGAAATCACCAAAATCTATTTTCAACACAGAAAAGACACATTTTCCATTCTTCATATGCTACCCAATGTTCCTGAAGCTGCCATTTCTATCAGAATAGAGTGTAAACCATGGTTATAATTTTAGTCACAGGGAAGATTCTTACAGATTTTCACAAGAGGTAAGAGGAAACAGTGCTACAATGTACCATGCATAGTGAGATGTAAAGCAAGATAATCAGCTTTGACTGACACTTTTTCATCCTTATATCCATTATTTGTCTTGGACCTATTCTTGTCCAAGGGCCAAAATTATCACTAGATGTAAAAATTTACCTCTCTTGAAATCAGTGGAGCTGTAGCAAAAAAAATTGATAAACATGTCTCTCATTTAAATACAATCAGATCAGATATTAATAGGATATGTTTTAACACTAGAAGACTAAACTTTTGAATGTCATGTTTAGCAATTAATTTATTGATATTATTATTGGGAAAGAAACACTCAGATATGCTTCAAAGTGTAATTTAGCCAACACCAGGATGTCTAAAACACATTGAGGTTTATGCCAAAACTTCTTTTGTCAGAGTAATAGGTGTTTATTTAGACCATACACATAGCTTTGGATCTTCAAAAAAGGGAAAAAATGGCTTTCCTGTGAATAGTTGGTTTGCATATTTCTTATGAACTGTGATGAAAATAACTTCTTTGCAAACTGTACCATAACATCATTATGAAGATGTTAAAGTGCTCTGGTGAAAGTACAGCAAACAGAAACATGCATTTCTGTTCAACTAAAAGACATGATTGATTCAAATGATCATAGATCACTGTAGAGGAGAAGAAGGTTGAAAAGTAGTTGAGAAGGGCAAAACAGTCAATATCCACATCAAATTGAATGAATTGCCTCAATACAGGGTAGGTTTTTGTCTGTACACTCTGTTGGGACAGTAGTGCCACCAGTGACTCAGTCATGGGGAGAGACCTGGTCTGATTCTGGCCAGGACACAGCCAATTTTTGCAGCACCCAGGAGGGGCACAGCCAGGACCTTGGGGTTATTAATATCATCTCACACCATGCCCAGGGGGGTGGAGGGGGTTTTCTTCCCAGTTTGCTGGGGGATGTGGTCAGGTAGTGCTGGGTGAGCAATCACCTGAATTGTTCACCTGCCTTGGACACTCTCTTAGTAGCACTGCTATCATCACTCTTTTCTTATCTCAATGCTGTTTCTGGTATTGTTTTCTTATTTCAACCCCTGTCCTTTACTTTTTTGTTCCTCCAGTTCTCCTCTTCACCCTCCAACAAGGCAGGGAAGTGAGTGAGCAGTGAGTAGTCTGAGGTGTTTCAGCAGGAACAATAAATTGGGATACCATACCTAAACTATGACAAGATTTAAACTGTTTCATGACTATTAAACATTGAGGGACAATTCTTGTGGGATGGATGCAGCACTGGACTTAAGTGTAAAAGTACAATAAAATAAAAGGGAAAAAATATGTAAAAAGTAAAGGCTTCTTCATTTATTTGGAAACAGGTTATGGGGATGAGACTTTAAAAGTTAAGTGAAAATCCTGTGTATTAGGCAAAACCATCTCTTCAGAACCCATTCTAAGCAATAACAACTAATTTTGGATGATACTGACAGGTGCACAGGAATCCAACAGGGTACAAATACTGACAGATGTTGCCTAAGTGGAAGACCTAAGTAAGAAACAGAAAATGTTGCCCAGCGTATTTATAAATTAATCATCAATTCTGAAACCGTAAAAAAGACATACAAATACCCCTTGATGAACAAGTTCTTTAGTGCAATACCAGCAGCAGAAGGAAAATTAAAACCTTTAGCAACAGAAGTCTCAAGGAATTTCAGTGGTTTAAGATCATGCCTCCTAGTGGTATTTTTCTTCTTGTTATTGGACAGCACAGGCAGCTCCATCCAGAAAGTATCCTGGAAAATAGAAATATCTGGTCAGAACCTAGATGTCTTAAAAGTTCCTAATTTTCTCTTGAGTAGGACTAGTTTGGACAGAAAATCTATTATTTGTAAAATAATATATTTTGATACATCAATGCAGAAAATCAACTTAGAAAGAAATGCTGATCATGGTTGTTTTGTAAATAAAATATGGTTTTCCTTTCTAACACAATCAGTTTATTGATGTGGAGGTTTTTATTTTGGCTTTTTTGTTTCATTCTGGGACAGAAATAATTTCTTCTTTCTCGGGAGAATGGAAGCCACTAGCAAGTGTGGTCTTCTGTTGCATTGCCATAGAAGTCTGTAGTTCTAAGGAATATCAAAAGATCCAATTTATTTTCAAATTTAAATGAGAAAAATAGAAAGTATTATCATGGAATAGTGTTCTTAGATTGTATGTAGCTCTGTAATGGAATTAATGAAATAGGCTGAAGTATTTATTTAATTAATTGTTACTTATTAGATTATTACAGTTTCCATTCATGTAACAACATTAATTTTCATAAAGCTGTAAAAGCTTGAAGTCCTACTGGGTAAAATCCTGTAAATATAATGCATTTCTTAGAAGAACAATGCATTAACTTTGTTTTCTGATAGTGTTAACTGTGTAACAGATTTCCAGTGTTCTTCTAACCCCTTAGGGCGCCTAAAGAGCTCCAGGAAACAAAGGTATCTTTCAGTACCTTCTGTTGTTTCTACAAGCATTTAATATTTGATGTAATATACATGCCCTAATAGCACATGAAACACTATAGCCTGGTGTGATCACGGCATATACCAGATACACAGTGCAGCCTCCCGTTTTTTCCTATTTTGTTTTTCTATTTGGTATGCAAATCCACTCTGTGGTAACCTTATCCATGTGCTGCTTGTTCTGCTCATGCAAATCTTTGTAGATATCCTGGATTCTGATGCCATCTGCATCTGCTTACATTCCTTGCCTTTAACAAAGAATCAGGAGTTAGCTAGACAGATGGCAAAGCAAAACTATTATCAGGGATTATCAGGAAAATATGCTGTTTTAAAGAGTTTTAAAAATGTAATCACCCTTATTCAGGACACTATTAATACAGTAACATATTGTGCAATTACTGTCAGAGTTCCATTGCTTCAGTACAGACAACTTTACAGCAGAGTGGGAAGGAAAGATATTTAACTTTTTACAACATTCTCAATGCCCCTGTTTTACAGCAGCACCATTGAGGGATTGCAGTTATAGTCAACTGATTTTGTTCAGTAGTAACTGTACCACCTACTTAAAATCTCCTTTTGAGACACTACTAAATGATACTTAGTTGACACTAACAGAGCATTACTTACTGGATTCTACTTCTGTTAAGAATCCCATTTCCCCAGCAGTTGCTGAAAGGAGAGGCATCATCCATGCAAATCCACAGATCAGTTGACCTTTGGTCAAATGCCCTGTGTAGGTGAGCAAGTACAGCTGAAATTTACAGCTGTGAAGAAGCCTTTCAAGACAAATCTTGTGCCATAGAATTCATTTTAATATTTGATTTCTAAATGGTATATTTCAAAACCTGCATTAGTCAACCTTGGACCTCTGAATGGTCATTGAAAAGAAATAGGAATTTGAGACTGACACATCGGATCTATCTCAGATAATAGTATCAAATAATATTTATCTCAGATAAATGAGTCAATGGAGAAAAGCACCCCATTGCTCTCCATTGATCGTAAAAGTGCCTTTGTAGGCTTATTTATCTAATATTAGAAACTTTGGTAAAAAATAATGGTCCACCCAAAATATCTAAAATTTCAGTACCTAGATGTAGGTTCTTTCCATATTTCAAAGAACTGGATATTTTAAAATCCAAGATATACAGGTAAAGGGTTTGCCAGGGATATTGGAAAGGCTGGCATGAGGTTCCTCACACCTCACAGACCTCTGCATGACTTAAATGCTCACTTTCCTTTTATATAAATCACTGTGTTGACTCAGTTGGTGACTTGGTGTGTACACCAGGACAAAGGTATGCAGCTTTTGCAATTTATCTTGTCTTGTAATTATAATTCTGAATATGATGGACAACACATCATTTACAGTGTTTACAATGTTACAGTTTCATTTTTAGGCAGAAGGCTACTGCATGCCTTGTAGTAAGCACTGAATGTCATGAACTAACAGGAAGTATTTGTCTAAACCAATAAAAGTGAAAGAAAAAACACACCTCAAAGTGCATTCTCCTAAAGTTTTTGACCCATCAAAGATGAAACAAAAAAATCAAAGATCATGTTCTCTGTTGGACTTTTGCTTTTAATATATCCTTATCCATTTAATTATCCAAGTTGTATATAATGCTTTGATGGACAGGATAAATTCAGTTCAAATCAGTGAAAGAATTACCCAAAAAAGGTACAAAAGTGAGAAAACAAATCAGAACTTCTGAAAGAACAGCTGTAGCCATTTGTCTTTACAGAATAACAGAACAAGTCAGATCCTGTAACTTGACAAGGAAATCACAGAGAGAGGTATCAAGCAATAAGAAGTATTTTATTAAGGTTAGGATATTTGGAAAACTGTGTAAAAGTCACCAAGCTGTCAGCTGACAGATACCACTACAATTTCACTGCAGTCAAGGACCTCACACTAATTTATCCTAGCTAAGAACACCCTACAGTAAATCTAAATTCAGTAATTAAAAATATAATTTAAAAGTTTATCAAATTCTCCTCATTTTGTTTTTAAATTATTCTCTTGGTATAGACAAGTTAACAGAAAAAAAGTCATTATCACAAGTCTTTTGGAGTTGTAATTAATTTCTTTCCCCCAGCGTATTACTAAACCCATTTTCTCTAACACTTCTTTAACCTTACATTTCAAAGGCCTTTGTCATAGTCCTTGTGCTGGCAAAGATGCCCCTCTTGGCTCTTTTACTGTTTACCTTCAATCATTTTCTTCGTTTCTCACCCTTTTTTCTTTTTATATGCTCCTCTACTCTTTGCAGAATAATTAATTCTGTTTTGCACATCAGAAGTACATTTCAAATCATTTCACTTCAACCTCTTTTCCTTCCTGGTTAGTTAAAGCTCGTTGAATATATCCAGTGTTTGTGACCTCAGAAAACAGTGCCTCTTCTTAAATGGAGATGACAGCTCTTACAGGTTGTATTTCAAACCCTGTCAATCCTAGAGAAGTGAAACTAATAGTACAGTAGATACATGTGAACCAGTTACACCTTTGCCTAAATAATTTTCATATAACTTGATGATTTTAATTTGGAAAAGGATTTAACCACTATAAGTGCTGAGTTTGTATGGATTTCACTACATTTATATCAGCTTATTTAAATTAGTACATTTTTTAATAGAGATGAGGATAAAGAAAAAGACCAGCTTTTTAGTATAATTATTGTTATTATTTAGTGTAAATAATCGTAATTATTTAGTATAATTATTGTTCTGCAGTAGGACTGTCTCCCTGCTTTTGACTTCATGTGGCATGGCAAGACTCTCTTGAGAATCATAAAGTCCTAAAACTTATTAATAATTCAAATAATTCATATTAGGTCTTGCAATTTTTTATCCATAAATAAATAAATGGCAGTTCTGTCTCATCTTAAGGGCAATGTTTCACGTGTATTATCCCCACACTTGCAGATAGACATCTATTTTCTTTATATAGGAACCAAATGTTTTTAAATGTCCCTGGCTTTGCTAAATTTGCTATCAGCAAGCTAAGTTAGGTTGTTATTTCCTATGGATTTGTAGTCATAACATTGAGTGATGGAATAAAACTCCATCCAATTGTATCAGTTGTTCAAATACAGAACAAAATTTTCATCTCCTCAAGTTTGAATAGAAGGGCCAACACACAGAGAAGTCAGAAATAATTGTTTAGTTTGATTTAATTCTGTTATTTCTATTAAATGAGCTTAGATGATGTTTAGTGTTCTTCAGAATTTATATGGCTTTGGCAGAATGGCATCAATGTATTTTAAATTAAAATAACATTTTTTTTGTGATTATCCTTAAAATGTATTTAATTGTTGCTCCATTTTGTTCTATCATCATTCAAGTGTTACCTCGAGAACACCAACTCAAAGCTCTTGAGTTAGTGACTATCATCTAAAATCATATGGCTTTAGATGCCTTCATTCTGTTTATCAAAAAGAAGTCTTTTCAAAATTTTCAGGAAGAAAAAAAAATCATGAAAGCACAGAGGTGAGAGATGGAAAAAGACCTATTAAACATATTTTCACTCTCTATCACTGCAATGTTTTCCCCTACAGTCTTTTATTTTATCTTGTTTAGCTTTAAGTCTCTTAAGGCTTCCTATTCAATTTTCACTGGGAAACTATTTCAGTGTCAATCTGCACCTCAGGAAATTTTCTCCAATGCTCTGCTTATGTTTATATTACATAAAATGACAGATATAAAATGCTTTTTGGTAAGCAACTTACATATGTTATTTTCTTAATCTTATTCAGACATTGCTGGAAGAGGTGGTTGAATGGGGAAAAAATATATTCATGGGCATGGTTCCTAACACTGATTAAATTTGTGTCTCTTTGTATAAGGGTTTCCATAAAGATAGGGTTGATATTGTGTATTTTGATATGTGTGGTTGGAAGCTGGAATATTAGCTGACAGAAAGAAGGTGCAGGGTATGAGACTGAGGAAACCAAGGATCTGCATATCTGTGATACACTGAGTGTCATTTTCTGCAGAAATAGTTCTGTGAAGGAGTAGGCCAGACACAAGAGGCTGATGCAGTGGGAGGCAAGCCCATATGTGTAGCCTACTACAGTGATGCTTCATGTGCATAAGGAAAAGGGTTACAAGGATAAGGAAGCAAATTAACAAAGCAGGGGGGGGGAAAGGGACATTTTTATGAAGAAACATTCCCTTTTTATGCTCAAAAACCTAGAAAATTCAGAATGCTTTAAAAAATAATGTTTTAATCTTTCAATTTATAGGATTTGCTTGCCACCTAATTTCTTAACTGAAAGCCGCAGTTTTATGTAAAACTTTGACAATCAAAGCAGTTAACAAAACCTGAAGAATATGTAATTTAGATAACAGATCATGAAAGCTGTAGCTTTCACTTGACAGGTCAGTACATGAAATACATCTTGATGGCATATATGATCTGGTGAATTATTTTAAAAAGTTCACCCAGAAAAATTGCACTAGCTGTAGTAAAACATGCTGTAGTTCAGCTGTCCATTGTTTCTTGTGAGCAAACTACCCAGCTCTCAGATTGATAATGTGGTTATGCATTTCTAAAGTTATATATAATTTTCCATAAATGCAAAGATTCTGGGTAGATGTAATATGTAACTACAAATCCTTATCTGCAGGATGATGATGTGGGTTAATATTCATGCTGTGTGCTGTTATTTTTAGCATCATAGATCATAGCTGTTAGAAGCAGGTATGTAACATAGTGCAAAGGAACCCAATCATCGATTTCTGCAGAACAGCTTTAAAGAGGAGAATGCCAAGCTTTTTGTTCTGCTTGCATTCCTTTCTTTAGGGTTTGTTTTGTTACAAGACAAAATGGACACCTGCTTTGGAAAAAGTCTTTGTGTAATTCTAGAGTGTAGGAATGGAACAGCTGTGTTGATGGTACCAAAAAAAAGTAGGACATCCAAGAAAATTTCACATAGATTCATACTTTGCACTTGATTTGTTTTTTGAAACACAGAAATTTTAGAAAAATTAAAGTTCAAATAGCTTTAATGCTAAATAAAGCTGCCATGCAGTGCAATACTAGCAGTTATTAACGTTCAAGAATCTTATAGTCCTTTGCAGGTATTGAAAGATGAGGAATTCATGCAAAAGATGCCAGATTTCCTATAAACTACATTAAAGGAAGTTTACTTTCAAAGCAGGAAGGGAGTGCAAATGGGAGTTGTGAGAAAATGAATCAGTGAGTCTTACAGCTCCATGTCTAATTGCCTGTGCTGATCTGTGACCGATGGGTGAGGCACAGCTGGTGAAAAGCGTAAAACAGATTTGTTACCAGTGGACAGTCATTCAGACATCTAAGGCTGCCACAAATGCAGTAGCCCTCCATCCAGGTGACTCCCTGAAAACCTGACATTAGTTGTAGACTACAGAGCACAAAGCTCATGTCACTGCTGATCTCAAAAAATATTAGCAAAAGGAAAGCTGAATTTGGAGTAGTCTTGAGTACACCAAACTTTAACGTGCTGTGGCTGGGCTGTTATGCATTGCTCACTACCCTTTCTGCTGTGCTGGATTCAATCTTTTGACATGACATATTGGCAGATATTCCACTGTTCAACCAAGAACTTAATGTACCATTCAAATTTCTATTCAAATGAGGCTGAATTAGAAGATGAACATGTAATTCTATGGAAAAAAGAAACGTTCCCACTTAGTCCAACAGCTGGCCAGAAACTACAGCTGTAGTTGCCCAATGACAGAACTTTACATAGAAAAGTTCAAGATATTCTCATTTTGCTGACTGGAAAGACAGAGATGAAGCAAAAGACATGAGTTACTTTAAATTTCCAGCTATTTCCCTAAAGATGAACACATGCAGCATAAGACTCACAAGTACAATATATGTTCTACACTCATATTTTCTTATGGCTTTGTTGGTGTCAAGTATTTTATAAACAGGTCACGCAGGGAATTCTACATATGCACCAGACATCTGGTTCATCTGAAACTGGAGTGTTCTGAAAGTTATATTCACCAGGAATTTTACATCAGTCAATTAACTTGCAACTGCTGTCTTAGTAAATGCTCTTAATAAAAGAGTGTGTGCATATTTTTCCTCATGGGCATTTTGTTTCCTTTTTATAGTTTTTTAAGCTGAATGCAGTTTATACAATGAAATATTCTGTTTCCATGAAAGAACACATGACTGTAAGATTTTCAAAATATTCTTTCTAATAAAAACAGAACAAAACAAAGAAACCCACACCAACTCAATACTCCCCTATTAAAAAAAAAAAAAAAGAGCAGAAAAACTCAAAACCAAACTTTCAAGTTTCTACTTTCAAGTAGAACAGACATATTTTGTATCACTTCATATATGAATTGTTGTTTGATTTTGGAGAAACCTTTGATCACATTCTCTCCTTTATGAAAAGGAAGTTTTCACCCTGAATTCTTGAAGGTTGGAAGCTGGACTTCTCACATCACATATTATTCCTAAAAAGATTGAATTACAGAACAAGTCATCCTTGGGTCTGATAAATCTTGGGTATAAATTGAAATTAATCACAACTTGAATATTTAAAGATCAAATAAAATGGAATATTCAATCACATATTTGTAGGTATTTGGGTGACTGTATGAGAGGAGCACTTTCTTCCATTTCCTGTCCACGCATTTTTTGTGTTTCTTCTGCCTGAGAAGAGCCAGGACTGAATGCCCATCCCACATCTTCCTTGACCTCAGAGAGCTTTGGCTTCAGCTTCTTAATCTTTCTGCTGCAAAAAGCAAAAAGTTCCCTGAGGAGCTGGAATTGAGCAGCAGAAAATATTTTTTGACCTTCAGTGTCTCAGGCCTCAATAGATACTGTGCCTGTTTGTATGTTCTCCCTATATGGAGTAGGATCTGATGATTCAAGCTAACTCTAATTATTTTACTATTATCATCATATAAATTGACAGAATACATTAGTAGAGCTCTGTGTTGCTAATCATTGCTAGTCCTTAATCTCACTAGAGGAATAGTACCCACCTGAGCATTATTCCTACTGTTTATCGTCAAGAGAAACGTATTTCTAGTTTTGCACCTCTACCCATCTGAAAAGTGGTATGAACAGATTTTAAAAATCTCAGTTATGTGTATAAATTAGAAAAGAAATACTGCCATTGAATTTCTTCTCTAAGGATTTGTTCCACCTGTTCAGAAGAGATTGTCCTTCCAGCCCCTCAAAGTGATTGTCTGTGTATTCCTTATCATCTCTTGCAGAAAAGGAAAAATCTCACTGTATTGAGCTGGGGCGCCAAGTTGGAGAATACCACAAGTTGGTAGATCTGCATTCTAGCAGAAGCATATATCTTCTCAGATTAGCATTGTCCTCAAACTCAACACTGTACCTAAAAATGACTAACAAAGCAGCAAATGAAAATCACTTGAAGAAAATACTCTGTAGTGTGCTCTCTGTTGCTTCTGAACTACACCAGGCAGCAGTCTCTCTTCTCTTACTGCACTCTATCTTTCATAATCCCCCTCAGATCAAGTTTTTAAAGGATATTGTGTGTTTAGAAGGAAGGCTTCTAAAATGTAATAAATGTTGCTGGGGTTTTTGTAAATCTAATATCATCTGTTATCTCTACTTCAAAGGGCAGAAAGAAAAGCTGCTGTTACCAGCTGGAATCTCTGACTTTAAAAATGAAAATGTAACTGAGCCCACATTCCTTATACAGGTCAGGGAAACGGGATACTATTGTAACTCTGGTTAAAAAGCATCAGAGAGGGAACTGAAGAGGCACCAAGTGAATTTTTCCTCCATTTTTTCGTTAACTGTCAAAGTGATTTGTAACAATTCAGACAATGGCAGTCGTCCTCATTAAACTAAGCAGTGGACTCAGTCAAAAATATCCTGCCTTTACTATTATTCTCCATGCCATGGTCAGTGTTTTCCAAATCAAAAGGTATAACTAAAACAAGGTTTCCAGAAAGAAGTAATGCCTTTCAGGAAGCCAACTGCAATGTTACAATACTTGCTCTTTCAAATCATTATAGTGATTGCAGCATTTCTATCACTACTGTGATAGTGAAAGCTACCACACAAAAGATTTCTCCCAAATGAAAGTTATAATGACAGACTGATGAATGCTTTAGAAAGAGATATTTGAGGTATTTTGTGCATGTAATCTTTCTGGACTGTATTAAAATATGAATATGAAAAACATGATTAAGTTTTGCTATTCTAAAGTTCCTTCCAGGTTCCTATTATAACAGATACATTTGCACAGCCTTACTTGTGCTCTTGTGCAGACAAAGCGATGTGCTGTACTGAACTGACAAAACCCCCTCAGTAAATATATTTCCATTGGTTTTAGCAGAATTTGGATTATAAACCACCTATAGCTTCCCTATTGAACTCAGAGCTCCTGTGAAATGATCCTGCGATCATTCATTTGTTCAGAGAGTGAAAGGAGAATAGAGATAATGAAGATGGGTTACATTTCCACATTAATTGTCAAAATATCTCAAGCTTCTCTAAAACTATGTGGAGAAACAGGCGTATCTGGAAGGTAGGCCCACAGACAGTGTCTAAAAATTCTAACATTCTCCCTCTAGAAGTGTTTCTTTCTAGTCGAAGTGGTAACTGGGGAGCATAGAAAACAAGCTCAAAGATTTCAGAGGTTAATTTAAGTGAGAGAAATTCTAACCAAACATGTCATCAGAGTTCTATCCTGTCTAATTATTTCTTTCAAAATCAAAATTTTACAATTATTTGTAAAATAATTATTTCTTTTAAAACTATTTTTTTAATGCCAACCAATCTCACATTGAAAAGCTTGTCCCACCTTTTGAGGCCCTGCAGTTGATTTTTGAAACGTTCAGTCACCACCAAGAATTTCTCATTTTCAGCTTTTGATTGTTATTTTTTCTTTACACCTTTTCTTACTGTAAGAGGTAATTATTTTCCTGCAGTGCACATGAATTTTCACTAGAAAACTTGACTTAGGCTTTCAACTCTCTGCTCTGCATTTAAGCTACCTAAAGAAAAGATAATGGAATCTGTCCAAAAAGAGGATGTCAGCCCTTTGATACTTTGAATGATGTGTTTGGCCTTTATTCTAAGAAGCTTAGACTTTGTTGATCTAGTTGTTCCTGAGAGGAGTTTGCAACCAAATGTTGACCCCATACAACCTTTCTTAGCTTGTGAATTGTCAAGAACATAGTACATGATTGTACATTTCCTCTTAATTAATTTGCCATTATATTTCCACAGTTTTGAGATAAAAAGAGATTTTTAGCGCTTTATTCATTTTCTTATATCTGTCCCTTGGCTGCAGTCCTGAAGTTAATGCTCACTAATAATGTGTTCTTTGTCTGCCCAGTTACCAGAGTTACGCTTTTTCAAGAGGTCTCCAGAATGTAGAAATTATTCTTCAGTCACTGGTTTTCTTTTAAACAGAGATCTTTTCTATGTTCCTTTTTCCTTTATAGCCTACAGCTCAGATGTTTTGCTCTGCCAATTTTTTATTTGCTGCACAATCCAATTCTTCAGTCATTAGAGAGTGAACTTTGCATTTGATTGTTTTAATAGACAAAGTCACAGTAGAAATCACTATAAATAATCCTAACCAGAGAGTATCTTGATCTGATTTACACACAACTACCAAAATATTTCTTTTAAGTTACATCGCTGACAGTTGCAAGGAGATTAGGATGAGTATGGGCTTATAAAAAAGAAAAGAAATTACAACTAAAACTGTTATCCAGAATGAGGTGTTCTGGCTTTCTCAGTGGAGAAGAGATATAAATAAATGTTTGTTTAAAGTATAATATCGATTTTTTTTCTTATTTTTTCCATATAAATAAATAAACAAATAAACTACAAAAACTAGAAAATATGTTTCCTATCCAGGAACTGAAATCTTCGAAAATTTGTACATAGTTGGGAAATTAAAGAAGTGAGAGCATAAAAAGGAAACAGCTCTTTAGATTTCATCACCAGACTTCGGGCTGTGTGATGGCAATCTGTATGATTTCATTCAATGTTGTACTATGATGGAAGAAAAAGATCTTGAAGTGGGATCTGAAAAAAAACCCTAGTTATGGTAAAAAATATTCATTTCAATAGGCTGAGGAGACTGTTATCCATTTGTAAAGGAAATGCTTTGCTTTTCAAATACAGTGGACATATTTAGCTTTCTAAAACAGCTTTCTTTCGTCAACCAAACTATTCTGTTCACCTTTAAAAACAAAATATCCACAATGATTTTCTTAAATTCACAATGTAGTGTATCAAAACTTATAAAATAATTATATATTTCCTTGGACATGAGTTATACCTCTCATTTGGTGATGAAGAGCCCAATAGAACTTCACATCTTCAGACAATAATGAAAGGAAAAAGATCTAAGGGTTCTGGAGTTCAGGATTACAACTTGATAAGAAAAAAAGTATTTCCACATGGCAAGGACCTGAAGTCCTACTTACAGATTTCCTACTGGGATGTATTCAAAAGCCTTCAGAATACATCATGAACTTTAAATTTCAGCTGACCTACATCTCTGCATTAAATGCCCTTGATCTTTTAAAAGCTTCCCATTCCCTTTTATTATAAAACCCCACCAATCTATTGGACATATCTATCCTTTCCATAAAGTCGCATAATTTAAAATTAAATTTTTAGCAGTGACCTGCTAAACTCATAGAACCACAGATTCAAAGATTTGTTTGGATTGGAAGAGACCTTAAAGATCATCTTGTTCCATGCCATGGCCAGGGAGGAACACCTTCCTCTAGAACAGGTTGTTCAAAACCCCATCCAGCCTGGCCTTGAAGACTAACAGGAACGGGACATCCACAAGTGATCCACAATTTTAAGTTAAATCCAACAGACTTTAGAAAGAACTTAAGTCATTTTCTATAAATAAATGGGTGAAGCTTGTGTTAGGTAAACATGAAACTGAGTCATGTGTTGAAGATTGCTTCAGGTACTTAGGTGTTTGGCAAGCACTCTGAAATAATTTTAAATATTAATTCAGTTACATTATTGGCATATTTTACATTCCGTTCTTAGATAAAAATATACACAGGCATTCAGCCATTCAAAAGCTGGTCATCTGTTATTTCAAGTTTGATATGATTTATCCACCTTTCTAAAAGTGCTAAGAAAGCCTACTTCTTCACATTCTATGTTTTCAAGACAGTTTATGGTTTATGCAGGCTGGTCACAGTTGAGTATAATATATCTATGTGTCAGAAATTGGAACAGGCAGTAGACATTATAGATGAATTGCCAGGAAATTACCCCAGTGTGCTGACTTCCCAAATTCCTTCAAATGACTTAACAGGCTTGACATGGCAGCTCAGTGTTCAGTTTGCTTAGGGGACTTTAGGAGAATCAGTGGTTCCAATCCATTGCTAAGGTTTGAGTTTTTCACATTTACATAGCAATAAGGAGCTTAGGGAATCTGTAACTGGCAAAGAAAAAAAGCATTTAAAGGCAGTTTTATTGCCAATAACAGTGTTTAAGCTCATGGTACAATTAAAAGTAAAAACCTTTATTTTTCTAAAAATTTAAATAGGCAGATGATATTATTATTGCTGAATTGTTGATAAGCAGCAGCACCTTTGATCTGAACAGCTTTTGGATCATGGCAGCACTGGCAGTAGCAGACACTCATTTTTGATGAGACAATGAAGTGTGGAGGGGTGACAGGCTTTATGGCAAAAGGCATCACATATCTTCCACAAATCACTCGTTTGTCTAGTTTGGGATGGTATAATTCTGTGACCTATGAAATTAAAAGCAGAAACCCTGATTTTTCTCTTTATATAGCTCCTTGCATGATCCAGGATAGAGAATGACTGTCAGGCTGTCATTGCTACATTAAATTAAAGACATTTTGCAAGCGTAGCATAATTCTGCTGAGATTAGGGAATTCCCCTCAAATGTAACACACTGTAGTCTGGCATCTTGGAATTTACACAGAAAGCTATGAGGTGGATACAATGAAATAAATTTTCATGTTTATAATAAATTTGCCCTTGCTATATTTTCTGCTATTATTTCAAAGAACCTTTAAACTAGAAAAAGCTGAAGCTAATAAGGGCTGCACAGATCTAGTGAGTGATGGGAAAATGGCCTCCAATGAGATTCTTCTAATAATAATTGAATTTAACGTTCGTCAAACTGTTGTCAATGCTACACCTAAAATATTATGCATGTTGTTAGAGCTTGGCTGATTTCCAAAACAACCATAGTCTAAACATAAAACAAAACTGAACTAAAAATTACTGAAAAATTGTACCACATTAGATAGACCTATAAAGATACCAGGAGGTAATTGTTTTGACTGTACCAATGTCCCTTTTTTACTATGATATAACTGTACAGCAATTAGGTTATTCTTATAAATGGCATGGTGACTACAGCTGCAAAAAGACATCACTGCCATCTTCTGGTAATAGCTCATCCAGCTTGCCAGCATATGGGTTTTCATTTATTTATTTCTCTTTTTATAGAACACTACACAGGCAATCAGGGTTTTTTGTTTACAAGGCCAGGGAAATGTAAGTATTGTGCTTTAGTGTTCAGATTTTTTTTGACCAATAATTTTGTCCTCTTCCAGAATTCCTGCACTGCTATATGACTCCTACTGGTGAAATATTTTTGAGACTGATTTTCATTTGAGGATGAAGATACCACAAGTCCAGAAATTTGCATTTCATAGCAAAATCTTGTATTATACTTTTATACCACAGTGTGAGTTACCTGATTACTGAATGTACGGAAATAGAAATGCTATGTGTCATGAAGATCGAGTTCAACTGAAAGTCAATGATTCTGGTATGAGCACCCTCGCTTATATTTGCTGAGGGTCTAAATCTCTTAAGCAGGTTAGAGTTAAGTATTTGTCAGTGTGACAAAACTCTGCTTTCTGCTTTCTCCACAACCTTTAGTGCCTCAGCTTTACCTCTGATAACTTGGTGGGTTCAGTTTACAACTGATCATCAAACAGAAAAAAATAGCAGCAATCTGTCTTGCTCCAGATGTAGCTCAGTTTGTGACATGATCTCTACTCACCTTAGTGTCAAACAAAATTGCTACTAATAAGTAATACTACTGCTATTAAAACTAATTCCACTCTTACTTGAGATGCATTTGCAATGTCCCCTCCTGGCCATGAACTATGGCATGAAATGCAATTGCTTTATAAAATATAAGAATCATTCCCCTAAGTATTTGTTTGGAAACCATTTGTCATAACTTTGGAATTTCCTCAGATAGTAATTTAAAATGCAAATGTTTTTATTTTTTTTCTTCATGCTCTTAAACCTTACCATTGCTCAGTTTATGACAAATTAATAAATACATACACACACATTTTTGTGTGTGAACGTAGAAATAGAACAGAAGAATATGGACTGCTCTTGAACAGTGATTCACTATGTGAATTGCTATGTCCTCACACAGCAGGAGTAGAGGATTTCAGGTCAATTCCTCCATGCAAAGCTTTATTTACAGTCCTGACTGAGGTAGTCAGAGACTATGGACATTCAATGGCAGATCCAGCTGGCACTAAGCAACTCAGTACTTTAGCCACTCCAAAGTAGGCAGTGGAGATGAGAACTTGCTGGCCTTGCTGGATGTGCAGCAAAGGCAGCCAAAGGGGTTTAATTGATTTCTGAAGTTATCTTATTGGCAAGAATGATAAGTTGCTCTCACAGTTCATATGGCTTTTCAGCAGCTTTATCTTCTGCCTTATTGCTTGCCACCCTATTAGAAATTGGACAAAATTTTGCCCAAAAGTGTCTACGTATGCAAAAAGTAACTTTTGTGTAGATGTTGCCATGATCAGCATGGCTTGAGGCTTGTTTCTGCAATAAAAAAGCATTTGGTCCAGCGGTCTGCTGACCACACAGTAGTCTTTGTTTCTGGCTCCAACTCAACATGCACAGAATAGGGTGAGCAAATGTGGCAAATCCTGCCAAGCATCCCCTACCTTTGCTGGCTTCCTCTTCACTGAGCCACAGCTCCACCCCCAGCATCACTGCTTGACTGGTTTTTCAGAGGGAAAATATATTTCCCTTGTACTTTCTCTGTATTGCAAGCCTAGCCTCGATTTGCAGTCTATATATTTAAGCATAAATCTTACATTCAAGTCCTCACAGCCACTGTGAGAGTCATATCACTCTTGGAGATATTTTCCTTTCAAAGCAGCCAGCCTGTCCTCAGAAGAGATGTGAGATAGTAAATTTTTCTAAATCCTTTTTTATTGGAAGCAGAGCTGTTCTCCATGAATGCAGGAGCCAACCATCTCTGAAACCAGAGCTGGATAGTGGGTTTTCACTGTCCATTCATGCCAGTAACAGATGCCTGGCAATCAGGAGCTGCTTGTCAGCTCCCAGACAGGAGGCATAGAACATACACTTCTGTTAAAAGAGCAGAGAGGCTGTTGGTTAACATAAGCTTTTACGATGAGGCTGGCACACATTTTCATCCAACGTCGCTCAAAACCTTTTTCACCACAGCGCATCCCCCAGCTGTGAGCCAGCTGGTGATTGCAAGGGAGGAAGAACAGAGGTACAGTAAAATAATTCTCCTGGTAAGCAACTTTGCAAAAACGTAGTTGCAGCTTTAAAGAACCCTCCTAAAGCACACATCTCTTTGCCTTACCTGCTGGCTTTCTTTCATTTTATCAGTCCACTGCTGATTTGGCAATTTGTTATTACACTGACTTTCTGCACACCGATTTAAAAGCAAACTGAATAAAGAGATGCAAAGAAAGGATTACAGAACAGGCTTCATTTTGCAGTTCATCAGTCCAAGCTAGTTTTATGGTTAGTAATCACTACTTTCCAGGGCTTCCAGAAAACCATCTTAAAAATCATGGGAAGCCATTCTTGTCACTCACCCATACGCATTGGGTTTAAATCAAATTCAGCCCCATCAATCAACCCTTCAGAAGTATCTCGCTGCTAGTAGATTTCTATGCTCAATCGAGTTATTTTGAAAATATATCAAAAACTTAAGTAAACTCTCTTTATTTATTTTTTTTTTTAAGATTCACTCTGATCCTAAATTTCACAATACAGTGAAGTACGCTGTAATCAATAATGGTGACATGGGGGGAAAAGAAACTGTAACATGGAAAAATTGGGGACAAAGTAACAGAAGAAGTACTGGAAGGTCCCTTATTCCTAGACTTTTTTCCTGGTTTAGTGATCTTTACAAGTGAATGAAATGAGATTAAACAAAATTATGAATCAGCACCATATAGGAAACTATAGGAAACTATATAATAGCCATTATACTATAATGTCATTTATGTTAGTCCTTTCTCCACACTTCTTTTTGTAAGCTGCTTTATATCTTCATTCTGCCTAGAAGTTGACCTGGATTGGGGCACATTCCCAGGAGTTCCTTAAGAAATGCAGTATCTGTTTTTATCATATTACCCTTAATAACTAATCAAAAAAGCAATCTTCCTCCAGTGGTCTTCTCTTTACAATGAGTCCTAGTAGACTGGCTGATGAAATAGTGCATACAAACACTAAAATTTCTGATTTTCTGAGTTAATAATCAATGAAAACAGCACTTGTAGCAATGCAGTCTTGGTCTGCAGTTTTTCAGAAATTAAGATTGACTGGCAGTAATGAAATTAATGTGGATTTGTACTGGTAAAATTCAGCTTATATTTGTACATTATTTGTATACTCTGTTAGCTTTATTTCAAAGTTAACTATCAAATGATGCTTTGTTTATTGCATTAAAGGTTCTCTTGGTTTTACTCACAATTTTTGGTGGGGAAATTCATAAAAAATGGCATATAAATTAACTACTATGATATTAATATATGACATTTCTTATAAAAGAATCATGCAGCAAGCATAATAAATCAATGTAGAGGTCTTGATGATTCTCCTGGTTCTATATTATCACAAGCATTTTAAGATTGTTAGTGACTCTGAAATACTCTAAACTTTCTTTATAACCCAGATCATCAGGTTATGTGAATGACTGTAACCTCAGACTAGAATTTCTCTACTTCCTTTCAGTCTTTTTCCTTTCCTGGTTAATTCATACTTAGGTCAATGCTACACAGGACATGAAATAAAGCCCAGAGTGGCTGTCCTTCTGTATCACAGTCCAAAAATGCATTTATGAGATTACTCATATGAGAGCAGTTGTCATAGTGCTTTGATAAAGCTTAAAATATGATCTAAATTCCTTCTGAGCTGATTACCAATCCCCCCAGACACTGGAGAGAAGAAGATAGAGATATTAGGAACCCTTTGCAATGACAAGCATTTTAGAAGCCTGCAGAGCTGCTTTTTCAGGTGGTAGTTTGGGTTTTTTTCTCTATATATTTTAAAACCTAACAAAATTTGAGATAGATTTTCTCCTGTATCAGCAAGCTGTAGGATGGGAATTCTCAGGAACTGACTGTGGTTTCCTGCTACTGGGAACCATTGTTGGCTGGTGCTGGCAAGAATTGGAGGAGTCTGATAAAACCATAGTACTGGGTCTTTTTTTCTTCCCGTGAAATATTATTCCATGATTAATAGGATATTTTTCCTTTCAAGTATGGAACACCAGCACCTTTCCAAAGGCTGCTCAAATCTGGCATGTGTGATACAGTGCTGCCCTACACGTCTGGCTGTAAGAGACATGATGTCAGCTTTAGTAATACCTTCCATGTTATCTTGCTGCTTTTATATTCTGCACCCAGACATTTGGAATTCTGCATCAACTACTAAAACACAATGTTCAGATTGGAGATCCATTGATCATTTTAACTGCTTGAGTGGCCAGAAGTCACCCCACTAATCGTTACTGCCTTTAATCACTATCATTGCGCTAATTACAGGCTGATATTCTCGAACTGCTCAAAAATGCTGAATGGTTGAAAGTGAAAATAATGCAATGCAAGCAAATTTGATTCTGAAATTTTTTCCTTATTCAGTAAGAACCACAAGAAGCTCTAAGAATGACAAAAAATTTACCCCACCCTAGAAATGTTTCTTGCAACAAATAAAAACCACAAACAAAGAGTCCCCACTTCTCTTCCACCATTTTTTTCCATAATTAAAAGCTTTCTGATTTTTTTCAAAATAGAGTATCTGGTAATGCTCCCTGTTACAGATATTTTAAAATGCATTTTAGCAACTCTGACATTTATATAAAAGACACAAAGATTCCAAGCCCCTCAGTGCATATACTTGCATTTTTTCAACTTTTACAAATGTTAAGCAGATTTAGGAAGTAGAAAGTGACTACTGTTTGTTATGAACTGTATTCATAAATCTGCCTTGGATGGACCTAAAGTATATATGAGTAAATGACTAATGGACCTGAATTATTGAACTGTTACTTGCAGTTCATAAATAACACAATTTTCCTTAAAGCTGCCTACATTTTGTATTGTAAGCTTAGGGTCTAAAAGCTGCTGCATCAGAGTGAGTTTGGACTAAGAAGCTTTTTCGGAAACTGCCAGAGCAGGAGATGTCATATATTAAAAAACCAAGCAGCATTTCTATGCCACAAGGAATAAAGACATTCCTTTTGACATGTTTATCTCTAAAATATAGTTATATGGAATTTTCTATGTCTCTTCCAGGCTTGTTTCACATGTCCACTGGACTGGAGGACAAAAAATTTCAGAGTATAGCTTGATAAGAATAGAAAATATTTCAATATATGCCCCTCTTTTTCTAGTGCTCATCTTCAAGAACTGATCAAATAATACATAGACCTCACAAAACTTATTAAAGCTGGGTATTACATACAGGGAATAATTGCCTACAATTGAATAGCAGTAGCCTCTGCAGTAAGCACTTTTATATATATGTATATATATCTTTAAGAAAACCATTGTCTGAAATATATTTGTAACTTGTTTCTTCTTAATAATTTATTTCCTTCTCTAATAACTTAAACTCACTCTTTAAACAGTTATGTAAAAATTGTTTTAAGGTAGTATAGCTGTTTGTATATAACCATCCCTGTAATCTTTTATCCTATATATGACTGCATAGAGCTTTAGATAATTGTTTGGTTCAGCAAAACTTTTTTCTTCCGATGCTGTTTGTTTCTAAAACTCTTCTCCAAGTTGCAGCAAGGCATATTTCTTGGTGTTTATTGTTCGAACTTTGATCAGTGGGAGAATTATCTTCAATTAGATCATATTGTAAAAAGTGCAAAAAGTTCTTGCAATGGTGTCACTGACGTTTTTGCTCATTCTTTTCTAACCACTCTCTAATTTCTGCCAACTCTAAGCATTCCTAGCTTCCATATGAGTAAACAGCGCCTATGAGTTTTCTGTTAACAACCAAATTGCAGGAATAGTTTTGCAAGGGACAATTATGTAAGCTTCATTCAAGAAGTAAGCTGCCACTGGACCATAAAACTATCATTTTAAAAAGACATGCACAAAATTGAATCTACAGCTGGTCTCTACAACTATTTTCTCCCTTGCTTTTCCACACACATGTATCCATTCCAGATTCATTATCAACAAACTTCCCAAAGGTCATCAGCTCCATTTAGACATGATGAAACTTGAAAAGTGTTCTTGCACATATATCCTATTCTCTTCATATAGTATATTTTCTGATTGTGTCAGATAAAGAAATTTGCTATTTTAGTCATGGTTCAATACTGCCATTTTAAGGTTCATGATTCTGTTACCTTCTGTTGCTAACATGCATTTCTATGAGGAAATAACAAAATGTTTTCCATTTGGTTCATCTTCATCTCAGATGTTAAGAAATAGAGATTTAGAAATTTGCCTGAAGATGTTTCTAAAAATATATTTTGTTTCCATCTTTTGGTGGAGATTTTGCTGTTGCTTCTGACAGTAACTACCAAGAGAGTGAAATATCCATCATGGACATTTGTAAACATTTTAAGCACTTTTGGAGTAGGATCGTCTCTGATTTGAGAGTCAAAGGAATATTGGTAGAATGCTTATGAGCTATTATATGACTGAGCTGATGCAAGAAGCTCTGCATGTGGATTAAAATTTACTTTGGATGTTCCTCTCAGGATAAGAAAAGAATATTCTGAATGTTTTATGAGCCACTCAGCATGTCTGCTTTAGGTTTTGGAAATTTTTTGCAGAATAGTGCTCTGTTAGCATATTCATTTAAATTTTTCTTTACATAATTTCCTAATGTGAGTCCATATTACTATTCTTTTGTGTCTGAAGAATTGAGAAATTTTATACAATGTAACACTCAATTTCAAAATTACTTTTAAGAGGAAGATTTTCCTTTTCACTCCTGAACTTATTGTTATTATATTATAACTTTATTTAAGATGGAAAATATTTTTTAAAATTTGTTTGAAAAATTTTAACTTATCTATTTTTCCCATCAGAGTTTTGACAGTTGACACTATTTCCTCAGCTCATGATGAAACCTGCCTGTTTAATCTAAGCTCGGGAGAGCACCAAGTATGTAGGTTTGGACACAAGTCCTTTCTAAATATAGGCATATCTAAGTAGTGTGGTTGTGCCCAGAACACACCAGGGCCTAGAGGGCTCGTGTTTGCTTATTCCAGTGT
Organism: Rhabdornis inornatus; assembly: GCA_013397075.1. NCBI lineage: Eukaryota > Metazoa > Chordata > Aves > Passeriformes > Rhabdornithidae > Rhabdornis > Rhabdornis inornatus. Next base: position 4,134,778 of record VWZS01008918.1, read on the forward strand.
CTCTGCTCTGTCATCCTTAAGAGCAGGATCAGATCTTTTGCATGCAATTACCCACAAAAGGTCAATTTGGATTTAGCACAGGGATTCAGGGAAAAAAGTGGTTAATCATTAGAGATATTTAGGATATAGTGCAGTGAAAAGACATGTTCAAAATTGATATTAAGCATGTGATGTTGATAAAGGCACTAGTTTAAATCTTGGCTGTGATAAATTGCAGCAAAGTTTTCCATCTGAATCAGGCTATAGTGAAAATTACAAAGAAAACTGTTTCGACATCATAGTTGATCAGAAGCAGAGTATGTCAATTACTTTTTTACACTACATTTTAAAAATTGTAATATTGGATAGCACAGCATACACTTAACAGATAGGGGCTATTAACAAATAAAATATCAGAATAGCTCAAGTACTGGGATTCAGAGTTGAAGAAGAACTAATCAAAGCCAGGATCTTCGGCGCTGCACCAAACCCCAGTGACTCAGCTAACAGCTCTGAAAATCATGCATGGAGAAAACCTACCCTCCCATCCTGCAGAAAATAAAAAACAAAGCAGGACACTTCTGTGATAATTACTCCAGCAGAGTGCCCAGATTTCAACTCCATGGACACTCCATTTGAAAATGGCACTAACAAACTCTTTCTCTGGGTCCATGCTTCTGATTTCCCCTCAGTGACCTGCATTCATGACAATAAAATTGTCTGACAGTGTAGACATAATATTATTCAAGTTTTCTACCCAGTATTTTTTCTGGGTGCCTTACTTTGCTGTAATCAGTACTCTGCCAGATCTGCAACAAAGACAAAAGTCAAAGCCTGGTATTTCTGCTCCTACGCCAAAGAAAATTAAGCAATATATATTTTTCCCCTAGGAGCAAACTATTACAGAGTACATCTTTATTTAAAAACTTAAAGAAATAGAAATGATCAGGAAATCTATTTGCTTTGTAATCTTTCTCACACACTGAGAGGTTCCCAAAAGGTTGGAGATCTCTGTCCCTCAGGGAAGCACAGCAATGCTGCTGGGGAGGGAGGGTACTGGGAACAAATAGCTGGAGAAACACTTGAAGATGCTCAATTATTACTCATGCAAAAGAAATCTGAGCACAGAGGATCCTTTGTGATCAAGTAAGTTAAATTAAGGCATTTTGGCCAAATGAACGTTTTGTTAAGCTGTCCATGGTGCAGAGTTTGGCTTTTTATTTTTCCAGAAGAGCAGCAGTGTTTGCTAACATGGGGTTTTCATGACTCATTGCCTAAATTATGAAGTACTTTGTATTCTCCTTAATAGCTTAAGCATATCCCAAACAATTCTCTTTTATTGTGGTCAAAATTCAGAACATCACAGCTTAGTCTATACAATCTTAATATTTTATATTATTGAATTTTCTTCTGCTATCTATACTCCTCCCAGCTTCCCTTTCACTGTTTAAATTGCTGGCCTGTTTGTCTAGAGTGAAAAATGCAATAAACTGAGTGAGAAGAAAAACAAATTTTTTAGAGCCTTTGTACATGTTTCTTTTTTAAAATTTCCTGTTGGCTTAGGGACATTGTGTTTCTCTGTATCACATCCTTTTAGAGCCATATGTGGAAGCAATAAAGTGTATCCTTGCCTTCAAAGATATGCAGTATTTGTTTAGCCAACTGACTAAGGAAAATACTATGAGCCAATTAACAAATATGGTTTTATGTGGTCAATTAATCATAGAGAGCAGGCTGCAGAGCACAGCTCAGGAAATATTAGTCAGCACAGGCAATGGGTAACTGTCAGTTCCTGATCCCAGGATTTCTTGCCAGGGGAAGGCAGACAGCACGTTAGTGACAAAATACACCAAGTCTGCCAGCACTTTCCATTAGGATTAGATTTCCAACAGTAGAAATGCTTGCAGATATAGGTGATGATATAATGGCTGATGAAATTCAAAAGGAAAGTTTTCTTCTTAAACCAAAGATGTGCCCAATAAAGTCACAGCCTGGTTCCTTTCCATATTACCACAGTGTGCCTCAGTCAAAAATGAAGCATTTTCATCACTGTGCAAATGTACAACATGCACTGAATAAAGAAACCTATTTTGTAAGACTGTGAAGTGCACATGCCTTGAACACTTCACAACCAAAACAATTATAATACTTTTTTTTCTTCTTTTAAATAAAGAAAGGATTTATGTTTTCCTAACAGATGTTGTCCTGCATAAGTTATGCCTGAAGATGATTGCATTATCAGGCTAACAGATTTGCCTGTCCTCTGGAGAGAGAGAAAGTTTAAGAGGAAAACAAGACAAGTAATAGCCCAATTATGCTATGGAAAAAAGGCTTAGAAGGAAGCGGACTTTTTCAGACTTGGATGAAATTCACAGAAAGAGCATCTGATTTTAAAATTCTATTATTTTTACAGCTAAAATTAGAAAGAGTTCCATTAAACATTGAATATTATCGTGTTTTGTTACGTCTGCTTTTTCGGGAACTGAGTTTCATGATTTTTGAAAGATTTGCAAATATTTGTGGTTTTTTTGCCTTCGCAACCTCTAAGATTTGTCAAAACTGGGTTTTTTTCCTAGGTACCTTATCAATAGCTTGTGTTAGACTGGCAATTTTCAACCTCTGATCTAAACCAACAGTTACATCACAGTAGGAATTGTCCATGTGTTGGAACTGCAGCTCCTTACACAACTGTTTGGACATCCACCTCCTGGCATGGGCATTCCTTCTGTGCCACATCCCCTCAGAGGGCTGACAAGCTGTATAAAGCCACTGCCTGTGAAACTTCATCTTTATTTGCTTCAGAAGCTGGAATCTGTTGATGAGTGAATTCAGGAAGAGAAAGCTGGGTCCCACAGTCAAGTTATAAAAGTATAAAATCCAGGGATTAGCTACTGTGCTCGTAAATCTCTATGTGAAGATGTGCACATTACCAAGTCTACAATTCAACTTGATATATAAATGTGATTAATCAGACTAAATAGAGAAGTCTATAAAGTAGCTTGTCTCCACTGTCAACAGAGATACAGTCAATATAATCAGTGGAGTATAAGACACAGTTCATTTCATTTTAAAGATGTTGTCTAAAATTTGCCAAATTAATTAGCCTTTAACTGCACATTATATTTCCTTCTGTTGACATAAAGGCAGGCAGCTCAAAAATGGAAAACAGTTCAAACAAATAATGCCAAAAAATGGAAATAAAATCTAAAAAATGGAGAAGTTAAAACAGAATAACCATAAAATCTAAAAAAAGATACAATCTGGCACCTTGAAAGTATTCTCAGTATTGATAGACATTAACAGCTAACAGTGCTATTAAAAGCACTTATTTGTAGTTAATACTTTGTTTTTAATGCCCATCTTTCTCTGCCTCAATAACTATAGTCAGCTTTATTGAAGCATATCAGAGAGTTGGCATTTCTTTCACCATCCTTCACACAGGACTCAAAGCTATAATTAAATCCAAAGAATGCCATGAAGAAATAGATCATTCTGTGTCTGGGATTGTATTCAGAAGATTTGTGGTGAATATAAAAAAGGTTATAGAGGTGTAGCTGCCCAAGAGCAAGAGATCATCTTTCTTGAACTGAACCAGGAAGGCCTTATGGAAACAAAAGCTTCCCATATATACATCTTAATGTTTTATACCTTCTAAGACTTACAGTTTCTCCAAACTCAGCTGAGGATAGCAACAAATTGTCATTCTGTTATTTTAACAAAATCTTGTTATTTTTCATTACAGATTGCTTTAAGTGTGGCAACATTGCTGAGTCTGAACAACAATGCCTATTCCATGATATATTGGGGTTTTTCGGATGACCTTGTCTGTTCAGCTGCTGTACTTGCTCAGCTGCTGCTCTGTGACTAAAAGGGACTGTCACTGGTTCCATTATGAAGTGCAGATAGTGTGATAGAAACACACACCAGTAACTCTTCTACAAAGATTTTGAAAGATCTCATCTCTGGTATTATTTTGAACTACAAATGAAATTTTACAGATCATTAGTCCAGAATGTGAGCTAGTTGTTTGACAAAATGAATTAAAAAGTCTAGGATTATTTCATGTAGAAAAGTATAGTCTGCTCGTGTGCAGTAATTATTTTCTGTAGAAGTTCATAAGCATTACTGTACGGTATCTACAGACTTGCACTGCATAATTAAAGATACTGTATGTGGCACTGTATGGACATTAGTGCTATGCAGTCTAAAAGCTCTGAATTCACTCTTGAAATATAATGAATATATGACAGATGAAAGAGTTCTGCAAAAACAGAAAGCTGCTCAAACACCTGCTGTTGCCAAAACGCTGGAAGCTTCTTACCAAGGAATTTCATCTTGTGTTAAACTGTACAATGTCCTTGTATTGGATAAGGGAAATAGAGAAGTTATCATTACAGCTATGAAAATCAACTCAGAATTTCAAAATATTTGCAAATAGAATTAAGTATAATTTTATTTCATTAGAAGGCCTGTTATATATATCATATAAATGTCTCTTGTTAGAGAGCAAGAGGTCATTTATGGCTTCTAAATTTACATATTATGGTCCACCACGTTGAATTCAGTCCTTAATACTTATAACTTATGGAAATCAATCCAAGAACTCTGTCTGACATCATATACACTTCTGGCTGTTTATTTACTCATCTTTCCAAAGCAAATGAAGGATGTAATTTTCTTTTCCCATTCCTCCCATTCCCAGTAGTTCACAGACATGAGCAAACTAGGTTTGAGTAGTGAGAACTGCTCCTCCCATTTACCAATAGCAAAGCATCCCCTTTGTATTCAGGGTGTAGAAAAGCCAGTTTTTAGTTCAAGAGGAGGATGTGAACTTCTCTTTAACAGCAAAAAGCCACAAAAAAAAAAAAAAAAATAAGAGCGCCTTAGAGGAAAAAAAATCATTTCAACACAATCTAATAATAAAATTATTGTATTTCATCTTCTTTTGCTTTCACTTTCAGTATATTATTGAGGTTTTCCCTATTAAAATGCTGAAGCTGTAGCAAGAATATTTTCCTTTAAGGTTTAAAATCCCTGTTGTACCATAGCAGGGCATTTAAGAAATAATACATAATTATAGGCAGCTTTCATTAAACAAAAAACCACAATGAATTGGTTGATTTCTAGGAATGAAGAGTATGTGTATGTATGTGTTTTCTGAATAGGACACTTATTAAGATTTTAATTTTCTGTCAAGGACAACTTACCATACCAAGATGAGTTTTTATGATTCATTTACCAAGTGTGACTGAGACAACTGACATTAATTTAATCTGTGATTGTGAGTATTAGCATTTATAAAGAATCAGAAGCACAAATAGAACCATTCAGTCTTTCTATTCTTCCGAAGTGATGGGTTTATGTTGTGTAGTGAAGATCACATTGAGTCGTAGACTTTTAAATAAATGTTGAAATAGAAATACTGAACTGAAATAATAATACTTTGAAAGATTTAGTGCTGCTCCTTAGAGATAGACTTGAGTGAAATACTGTAAAAAATATATACAAGTTTAATATTTACTCCCATAAAGCAGTGTTTAACCTCAACATTCCTTGTCATTTCTCATTTGGCCCGGGACTTAATTTTTGGGGTTCTAACCCAGATTTAGAATGAATTGGGAAAGGGATAGGAAATAGTTAACATAAAGTAAACTTTTATTTTTTATGTGTCTCATATTCTACAGAACATAAAAGCAAGACCAAGCACATTTTGCCAAATCAATAGTGCATAAAAAACCCCTATGTTTCATAAAAGCAAGACAGCATCATTGCATAATGCACATGAAACTACAAGGTGTTTAGTGTTAAATTGGTCCCAGGAGCATAGATAACCTGGATCTGAAAATAAAATTTATTAGTTAGGCTTCCCTAGCAACTTTTCCCTAAATGGAAATGCAAAGGGAGGAAGGACATCATCAACTGAAATGCCACCTCCATTTCCTATCTGCAGGGCTTTGAACTTGTACTTCCTCTGTATGTCAGATATGTAGGGGCGAGAATGAAATGCTCTGCCTGTGCCTCTGCTCAGCACAAAACCTGACAGCGCTCTGGCTGCACCACTCTGAACCACAACATTGTCCCAAAAGTGCTGGGGCTGGCCTGTCAGACAACATGAAGGGACAGATGTTCTTGTTGATTATGTGATTTGCACATTAATGCAACACCTGTGAACTGAAGATTTCTCCTGACTCCTACGAGTGTGATTGGAGAAAAACTGTCAGCAATGGAACTGGTCAAGGAAACAGTATTCCAAGAAGAAAACTGTACAGAGTACCTACTCAGGAGTTTTCCCAAAGACCCTGGTCTCTTACAGGTCTTCAAGTAACAGCCTAATGCCTGTTAAATATGCCTTCAGGTGCCAGCAAATATGAGATGTAGCAATTGAAGCTGCAGAAGAAGTAGAAATCCAAGGAATGACTACAACCTTGAGAATTTATAGATTTCAACAAGAAACATATTCAATGGTATAATGATTTAGTCACTTCATATTTGATCTAAGGTTAAACTTTTATTCCAGTACCAATTTTGCATTTCAGTCTAGACAACCTTCATCAACTGCATGTATTTTTTTAAGTTCTGGCTCACAAAATAGTCGAATGATTTTGAAATTAAGCTGCCTGGGAATACAAATATTGAGAGTTGCTGGCTGTGTAAAGCCAGCTAATTAAGTAAAATACTGATTCTTTAATTTCCATAGACATAGCCATATGACACTAACAATAGCTTAGAGACAGGAGATGGTAGAGGAGACAGTGAAGAAATTTCTAAGTTGAAAAGTGAAATACATGTGCTTATTTAAGAGAAACTCATTTAATTGTCTGGGTGTACTGAAACAACCAAGAATATAATTGTTGTATTTGTACTCCTTCAAAGGGAATAATAGAATGAATCTATACAGTAATGGGTAAGCAGATTAATGCCATTAAAAATATTTCACAGATAAATAAGTGTGCCTAATTGTATCCATATTACATACACTAATCTGGACTACAAAAAAAATATTCTACCTTTTATAGTTCACAGCAGGATCTCTTCTTTCCCTATATTCATTCTCATACTCCCTATATATATTACAACTTCGGCTAAAACCCAAATCTGAATTCACAAACTAGGAAATCTGTATTTAAAGAAAATAAGCCTAGTTAATTCTTTGTTCTTTCCATATGTGAATACATAAAATTGCATATTATAACAATATTGGGAATTATTAGGAACTTATGGTTCAGATTTTTGCATGAAATAGAACATAGGGTGATTACTAAATTAATTCTTGATTATAGCAGGCAATAGGAGAAGGAAGTAATCCGTCTCAGGAAGAATGTTTTCACCTAAAGGGTTGTCAAGTATCTGACACCCCTGGGAGTGCTCAAAAAAAAACTTGAAGTGGCACTTAGTGATGTGGTTTAGTTGATATGGTGGTGTTTGATCAAAGACTGGGCTTGATGATCTTGGAAGTCTTTTCCAACCTAAATGATTCTATGGTTCTATGATTCCATGCTTCTATAATCTTGATTTTACAACATTTCTTTTTAAGTGATAGCTTTTCCCAAACACATCACCACCAAAAGGAGGATTTGCATTATCATTTGAAGTTAACTTTTAACAGCTGCAGCAGGATGAACCACCCAGTCTTTTCTTTGCCTTCCTTTCATCTATTCCAGTTAGCAAACTTCTGCAGGACTTGCATGCATAGAAAGAAATCCAGCAGTGCCCTGCTGTCACACATTGGCAGGATTCATTGGTGAGAGTAGAAAAAGTTTATAGAGTTTAGAGTTAAAACCAGTAGTCCCCTTCTTATATCTAAAGGCTTACATCCCCTTTTTAAGGATCAACATCCAGACTGCACTGAAATTAAGACTGAAATGTCCTCTTGAACTGGGACCAAAGCAGCCTGAATAGTAAGATAACAAAAATGAGTGTGGTTTTCTGCTGCATAACAGCACTAAGCACTTCACCACATGATAATGGTAGATTCCTTAAAAAGAATGAAGAAATGCAGTTTGTCAACCTAAGATTGATTTAAATTTTAGGTTGGGTTTTGGGGTGTAGACTGGTATTTTTATTTGATTTGGAGACATTTTACATAAAATAAATTATCCAGTTAGAAGCACTGTCAACAGATTGGAAATTCCAGCATGAGGTTAAACTGTCAGAAATTAAAACAATGCCTCTGCTATGTGAGGAAGGAGTGAAATCTGTCTCAGAAATATCTTCAAAAATCTTTCCATTAATGTCTCTACTATTTATGATGGAATAGTCATTGAATTTTGAACCTCAGAAACATCTGCCAAGAATTCTGGTTTTAGAGTGTTGCACATAAATGGGAAAGCCCAAAACAGTTGGGTGCTTTAATCTGAAGCCTTTTTTCCATCATCCTTATTGCAATGTTCTCTATAAATATTATTCATGGAAAACTGCTTACTGCAGTGTTCTTCATTGGTCTCAATTCGTCAGTATTTGTGCTTCCTTTTCATCTGGGACCACAGAATTCTCTGTTATTCCCAACATAATATTCCACACCTAACACAAATCTTCACCAAGCTCCAAAAAGCTGACATTGTAAATTCCTTTAAAAAACCATACCATACCAAAACAAAAAACAAACAAAAAAAACCAAACAAAAACAAACAAAAAATATTAAATAACAACAGCATAAATATTAGCATATAAACATGATCTCATAACTTCACAGAGACTGTGCTACAGAGTGACTGGAAATATAGGAAAAAAGCTACAGTGCTGACATGCTGAATTGACTGCATAGTTATCAAAAACTAAAGCTTTTTTTTCAAGCACACCATGTACCTCCAATTTTCAATTGTTGACAACAACGTTGCCATGCAGTCAGAGGGGAGGGGTGAGCTACGATGTGGTGATTTCAGTGCTTCCCTTCTGACACTTCTGTCTTCCAAATTTCTCAAACATACAGACCAAACAGTATTCTCTGTAATTTTTTTCTTCTTTCCAGGCATGTTCTATGCCCCTTTACCCAAAGCATAAATAAGTTTCCTTTAAAAAAAATAATAGTACTCTCCTTAGCCATTTTGCCTTTACATAGTTTTCAGTCTAGACATATTCTATTAATGTCTATTTACTTTGGGCCATGTTATGATGCTCCAGTTCAATAATACTTTACATCAAGAGTGAAATTTTGACACCTTTCTAAAGTTTTTGTAGTTTACTTCATTTTTTAAAGGGAATCAAGGAGCCAATGCAAATATACTGTTGTATGAGGGCAGAGGATCTGGATAAGCCTTCCTGATACAGTTTAGAGGTCCAGACCATGTAATCCTGACCCACCAAAATAAGTCACAAGCATGCTACTTTTGTAGTATTTACAGAAAAGAGTGCAAACCTGAGGAACCAAAGTCTATGGTAGAATATTTAAATAAATCCAGTGTAATTCCAGGCAGTTAATAATTTGGTAATTAAATCCTTTAGGGACCACTGCAACTTTCAAAGAATGAAACTGAAATTATCATCTCATGATGGAAAAATCTCACTCCACACCCATTTCAGACAACACAGAATCTCATATTTCCATATTTGATCCAGATAATAAAGGTTCTGAACATTATTAACTGCTAAATCCTCTCATTGAAGCATCCTCTTTTACAGTGGAGAACTTTTGCCACCCACTGCAAAATTTCCAGAAGATAATTTTTCACCCTGAGTCAGTTCAGATGTGTCTGGGCTCACAAGTTACCTTGTACACAATAAAAGCCACACCTATAATAGAATTGTTGCCACAAGCCTACTTTCCAAATTTTACTCAGCTCTGGGTGATAGAGAATTATACATTTACATGTGTCCTGACTGTAAACTTTCTGCACCTACCAGTTTTTCCTAGCTGTGTTTGGATTATTTTAGAATGTTGCTCATTTCCCTTTCTATTATCTTCCAGACAACATGCAGTTTTTATGATTTTGTCTGACAGCTTTGATCTTGATATTTGAGATCCCTAGGTTAGCAAAAGTCTTAAGTCCATTGTTTGCATTTGTAAATTCTTATAAATTTTTACATCTTACTTAACTAATTTTTACATTACTGATTGTTACAGCTGTCTAAAGGTAAGGTTTTTCCTAAATATTGCATGTATTCAACTGCTCAAAGGCAATTCATTTGAATATGTGCATTGTGTAGATTGTAGATTTCTAGCTAATCTTTGGAATTCACTCCTTAGGCCATTCAATCCTGCAGTTTTGTTCTTGCTGCTAAAGAATTCCTTGAGTAAGTTGGTTACATGCCAAGAGTGATGCTTCAGATTTTACCTCCAGGTTTCTGTAAGCATCTACACTGAGAAAAGTAACACTATCTGGGATCAAATAGGTTTATTTCTCCTTTTGCAAATTTGAATTCTGAAACTCAGCATGAGAGCTGCAAGTGTGTTCTGCATCAGGGTGGGAAAGCGGCCAAAAATATTCCAGGGTCATTAAAATTCAACAAAACTTCCCTTTTTTCACAAAGAGCAGTGCAATGTCAGGTGTACATTCATGCACCAGGTACACTGTCAAGTCTGCAGAGGAGCACCAAGGCCCAGAAGGCTCTGGCTGCAGTAGGATTGTCACCAGCATTATTTTGGGCAGACACTAGCAAAAGCAACACTGCACAGCCAGACCCGTGCTGAGCAGGGCGTGGGGAAGCTTGCCAGATCTGTTCATAAAACAAATGGAAATGGTGTTTTAGTGGAATAACGGAGGTAGAAAAAGATAAATGCTTCTCAGAAATGAAAAATTAGGAGGAACTGTTGTGAAAGTTTAAAATACTCAAAGTTAAGTTCAAAGATGGAAAGGTGAAACTGGAAGTGAACATAAACTGAAGAGAGCTATCAGATTTTTCCACACAAATCACAGGAATCATATGATACAGCACTGAAGACATATGGGTGTAATAAGGAAAAATTATGTAACTGGGGATAACTGAAAGTTGTCCATATTAGGAAACTAACTGGATTATATAAATACTCCAGAGCCATTAAGTTTATAGAACGGCTAGTTTATATAATGGGAAATATTTATAGACTTAGACCTCTTGGTTATGTAGAAAGAACCAGACGGAAAGTATTGCAAATGTCAGCTATACCTAGCCTTTACACAAAGTAGTGTAAAATTTTGTACCAGGCCAAAATATCTCCAGGCTCAAAGTAAAAAACCATTGTCTCAAAGAATGCTAAGAAATTGTGCCCTGATGGTATAATTTATTTTTAGCACAATATTTGAATTCTGTTTGTCGGTTTATACTTTTATCTGGTAGCTCATTTTATTTTCTTTGAAAAGTGTAAGATTTTTATGATAATATATTTTCTTGCTTCCTACTGAAAAGTACTTGGACTAAGTGTTAATTTCATAAACACATACAGCCACAGAATCGTAGAATGGTTTGGGCTGGAAGAAATCCTCATGGTCTGCAGAATTATCCCTTGAACTTCTGTTCATTTAGAATTAAATTCTTATTCCTTAGGGGCTGAATGTAAGGATTCAAGTGTGAGATAGGGTGAAGTAGGTTAATTACTGCAGCTTTACATGTAGTTCTGGGTTTACTAGACTGTGTCTTTGCCATTCAAAGCAGATCTCCTTCCTCGAGATAACATTCTCAATAAATGCATGGAAGTGTTAAAAAAATATGTAGATGTGATGCTTAGGGACACGGTTTAGTGGTGGACTTTGCAGTGTTAAGTTAATAGCTGGATTCAATGATCTTAGACTTCTTTTCCAGCTTAAATGGTTCTTTAACTTTATGACCCAGTGTGGCTCAGATGTCTATCCAAGGTCTTAATGAAGCCTAAACCCTCAAATGGATTGAACATATAAGTTGACCACGATTCAGCAGTCATTCAGCTGTCTAGAGAACTCCCATGAGTGCCTCACCTGTCACATAAGCCTTAACCCAGGGCAGGTCTCCTATCCAGCAAGCATGAACTTACATGTGTAAGTCTCACTGAAGTCAGTAGGTATTGACCTTCCTGTTGTGATTGCCAAGAACATCTTAGACATGGACTAATGTGCTTTGTTAATGGTATTAATGTTAACATTTCAACATATTTCACAGCAAATTAGTCTAGTGGCACAGAGATAAGGAAAAAACCTCGCACCTCTATCATCTATAGACTGATATTGTACTATTAACCTGCTATTGTGGCTGCTATTCACTGATATATGTACAAAGATAGTCAGTTTCAGCTCCATTCCTAGAGGATTCACAGCAAAAAATGCTAAAAGTTCTTCTTACTCTTTTCAAAAGAAGCAGCATACAGGGCAAAATCCAATTTTAGTGTTACAGTGATATTCTCCAGTTCATGACCCTAATGACTTTAAACCTAGAAATAAACTCCATAGATCTGAAAATGCCAAAGATATTCTACTATCTAAGAAGAAAAGTTGTAAATTGTATTTTCAGAGAAAAACTAGGCAAAAGAATTAATTAGCCAGTATTTGGTAATATTGGTAATCTTACTTATACTGACAAAGAAGCTTATAATCAAATCAGATACACAGCTTCTTCCCTATTCTAGAACATCTCCTGCAATTCAGGTGCTGGGGTTTTTTGCTCAGAAAGTATCATGGGTGGTATGTCCAGTTTTGACAATTGAAAGCAATTAGATGGGCTTTTCAAATTAAAGCAGCACCATTGTTACTGAAAACTTTCTGAGTTCTATGTACTTCAGAAAAATATCAGATGGAAGAGACAAGTTATTCGAGAGTTAGGGTCACTGGCAAATATGGAAAATAATGCCATATATTGACATCAGTCATAAGTTTTCTGAAATATCCTAGTGTAGAGAAACTGCCTAGGATAAAGGGTAGAAACAGCATCTCAAGAAGATTTTCTTCAGAATAATATTTGAACAAACTCACTGTATAAAACTAAAAAGGAACCATTTCTTATCAATAAAGATAGTAACTATTTTTTTTATTTTTCAGAGTTCCTCTGCTAGAATTTAAAACAGAAGGCATTTACTGAGAGGAAATTTAGAGAAAACCCTTCAAAAGGCATCTCTGTGAAAGGAATTGCATGTTTTTTTATTCTTGTTTATAAAGACTATTACAATTAGTTCAGATTGGGGTGGAAATGGAGGAATGAAGTTAGGAGGGGGGATTTACAATTAATTTCCTGCTGATATAACTCTAGCAGCAAGATATAATCAATCTCAATCACATTTGAGATTGTGTCACCACAGGGCTTTTAAGTAGGTCAGCATATGATTAACATTTGTCTGCATTAATAAAATATCCACAAAACCTCCAAAATTTCATGGACTGTCAGTCACATCAAACTCAGCTAAAGCTTTCATGACAAATTTATAATGTGGGACAAATTAGTTGCAAATTGTACGTGTTTTGAGTAGTCTTGTAAAAATGAGAAACAGAAATGAAAGTTTCAGTGTTTGCATGCCAAATTCTGAACAGACTCCTGAGAACCAAAAGGGCAAATTCCATCCAAGAAGGCTTTGGTGGCATTAGCTGAAAGAATGACATTATATTAGAGATAGCTGTGAGTGTTGAAGGTTATAACCAAAGAAAAGGTGAAGAAATCCTAGTTTCCTAGTAGGAAATTAGTGAATCCAAGTATATGGGGAAACATGCAATTCAAACTTCTCAGATAATGACAGTCTTGCTGTGAGCATCTGGCTTTAAAGCCAAGAGAATATGGCCTTCCTGTCAAAATCTTATTTACACCCACAGCCATCCTGTCATTAGGGGCTTTTGAGACATTTTAAAAAGTAATGGAATTAGTATGATCCAAAGAAAATAATCTCCACCCTTTCTTTGTACCAAGTACAGATAATTTTTCTGTGCATGTGTGCTATGTTTGTTAACATCTCTGCTCTAAGCAAAAAAACCTCCGACAGTTCTACCCACAGCATGTTTAACATGAAAAATATCCAAGAGGCACATTCAAGGTGTTTCCTGCTGTTGGATACTCCGTTACTTGGCATAAAAGGAGAGGCACAATACACCTGGAAATAAGATGTCACACAAAGCAAATGCAGCCACCAGGCACCGCAGGGCAAGTGGAGCCCTCAGTTGTCAAAGCAGCTCTTACTCATAAATTACCATTGCCAAATGTCTGCACGCTCCTCGGGTTTCTGGCTGCTGTCAGTAGAAGTGTGGCTAATTCAGGGATAAATTCAGTATTGTTTGGCTCAATGCTTTGAAGCATTTGATTCCAGAGCATTAAAACATATCTCCCAAGGCTGAAACAGCTACATCAATTCAAATAAGATTTACAGTGTAGGTCGGTTGGAGATGGAATGGGTCAAAGTCAGATGCCAAGATTAGTTCATTTTGAGAATAAAAAAGCTGTTACATTCCTTCATCCAAGTCTTTCCACAAAAAGTGTCAGCCCTCACTCACAAAATGAAAAAAGCATAAACCAAAAGAAAATCCACACAAAAAAAAATGAAATGCACTGTAGGGAAAAGGGAAGATATAATTTAAAAAAATATTGCTGAGTGCTCATCTGAGGATTTGTAAAGAAGAAATGTATTTCACCTGAAGACTTTTCTTTACAGTTTGAATAATAAAATTTTGGATTCAAATACATCAATGATGCCAGGATCCAAGAAGAAAATTGAAGAGACTTAAATATATTTAAGCAACTGTTGCATCTCATCTCACATCAAAACTGTATTTTTCTATTTTATTTTTTCTTTTAGGTTTTCTCAGCGCAATTGGTTCGGATATATTGTATACATAGAATACAAGCAAAAGATGGAAAAGAAACAATTCTATTCTTCTGTATTCTCTGTCTCATTTCATATTATTAATATCATAAATAATAGTCTAAAAATATACCTGTGAGGTAGCAGAAACCAGCTGAGATTTCACTGGACCCAGTTTTAAAACGTCCAGCCTTCAGGACTTTATTTTAAACAACAGTGAATATGGAAGTGTTGTGGGGGAATGGAAGAAAGGAGGAATTAAAGTGAAAGAGCAATAACTGTATGTTGTTGGGGGGTTTAAAATGGGTTTTAGAAAAGCAATCTTTATATAAATAAATGTCAGTAGAGGCAGAATGCCATTGTGGCACTGAAGAAAACAGCATTAAAAATAATAAACTTATCACAGGGTTTGGTTCAGCACGTATTTTCATTCTTGTCAACCAAACTTAAATAAGGGGACTTGATAAGAAAGCATTCGTGGCGTATCTATACTACACAAGAGACAATGTTTTGAAGTAATACGTATGCAGTGCATTAGGCATGTTAGTGGGGGTTTTTCTGCCAAACATGGCTGCAGTGGAAGGAAAACAAACATGCAAACAAGTGTCTATGAGTTTTCAGAGACAGTGTTAGCAGCTAGAAAGAGGGGTTTTGGCCATAAACATTGGTGTAAGCAAGTGAATTCCATTCTTTTATTAATATTTGTTACAACCAGAAAAATATATCAAGAGGTGAAGGGGGAGACAAAATTTGCAAATTAATGTGGTATGTCCTTGTAAATGTTTCATGTATTTGAGTGCATGGGGGAGGAGATTTCTAACACAACAGCAAAATGCAAAAATATCTTCTCAAACTAAAGTACCCATCCTAGCCTGAAATTAAGTTTGCTGTGTATTCAGATGACTGAAGAGAAAATAAGTGGTGTTCTTAGCTGGAGACCACAAAGGCAAAGAGAACAGTCAGTCCTCACCAGACTATATTTGCTGGTGGAGCTGTTTTATTTTTTCATGGTATTCTATAGGCCTTTATAATTAAACATTTCAGTTTTTCTGCAGCTCTTATTTGCATAACACATAAGGAAATATATCAGTTTTATATTGTCTAGTTCTTGCCCCACTTCCACTGTTTTTCAAGTCCAGCTTTCCTTTTCATTTTTTTCCCATTTATTAAATATTCATTTTCCTAGGAGTCCAAACTCAATAAGAATGGAGTGTAGCATTTGCTGTAGCATTTGGTATTTGTTTTTCTGCATTTGGATGCAACAGGTAACTATAAAAATGGAGTGTGAATGTGACACACATTTAGTAAGTATAACTGCAATGAAAAAATGGCAACATTGTTTTCATGACAGGCACCCAAAATATCTCCATGGATTTCTTAATAGGGACATGAAGAGAAACACAAAAGGTCCAGCCCATTAATCTGTCTCTCACCACATCCTGTAAAAGGAAACCTAGAGGTTACTGGGACAGAAGAGGCAGGACTGGTGACATTTCCCTTAGACTATTTAGGTTCTATATAAATATCAACACATGACAGAACATAAGGCATAAGACACTATACTTTTCACTTTAGCTCCCTGCATCAGGTCTGACTTATGCAAAGCTTGCAAGCTAAGAAAAGATACTCCCATCTCACCCTTTTTGCATAAATCCTAGTTAAATTCCTGTCCCTTGTCTCCAGTGATTACTGAGTCTGTGTTTCTGCATTCAGAATAATGGTAAACTTTCTTACACACTAAATGTTAATTTTCTTTAGCTGAAACAATTCAGAGCAGTCATTGCTTCCCAATGGAATTATTGCTTCTAAAGAATATGCCAAATTAAAGATAAACCTTGACTGCAGTTTTCTATGTTTGTGCTGTCTAATAAATAACTCAGTGGCTATGCACCTGTCCTGTCAAAAATTGTATGTTGCAACTCCCTAAGGAAAAATCTTTCTGAATATTTCAGCATCTTGATGTACAACTACCCTTATCTGTCCCACACTATTCCTCTACTGAATAACCCAAGGGATGCTACAGTCTGCCACGCTGGTGGTTTGACTACTCTGAAATGTGCACTGCTGGGCTGAGAAATCTGTCAGCAGAAGCACTCTGGAAGGAGAGCCCTGTGCTAAATGATTCATTACCATAGAGTCAGTTAGTTGGTGTGAGCTTCTAAAATAAAATTGCTACAAAACCCTGCTCCCAGCAGACTGGAAAGTGAATGCCAAGTCATACTTTCAAAAAACAAAGAAACACTTTCCTGATGCCCACACAAAATGTAATCTAGTCCATTCTACGTTCATTTCCTCTTCAAAGTCTGAAACATTTTAAGACGAATTAGAGTGCTTGGATTTGTTTGGGTTTTTACCCTTTTTTCAGGCTCTAAGCAAATTCATTCTATGACTTTCTCATTCCTTGCTTTCTTTCCTTTGTAGCAAGTCATCACCCAGATATGGGCAAGCAAAGAGACCTTTGATTCTTGTTCCTTAGTGCATTGTCCACAGCTGAAAATCAGAACTGAGCTGATTTTATCTCCAGATGAACACTGTCGGATTCTGGAATCTTCAGAACAGACTGGGTGTTTCAATGGAAGTCAGGCTTTATAGACTGCACTGCTGATTCACTAAGACCTTGTAATCTGTACTAGTTTTCAGCACTGGATTCAAATAAATATCTCTGCAACAAAAGCCAAGAGAAGAAGATACTGAATTCCAAGCTTACTGTACAGATTACATATATCAGAGATCTCTTCTTCAGAGCTCTTATATTTGGCAAAAAAAAAAATCAATTTATTCCAAATAAGCAAAAAAAAAATCTTTTAACTTTTAATCTTTTAATTAGATGTGATTAGATGTGATTTCATCTAAATCACATCTAATCACTATGCCTCTTTTTTTTTTTCTGTTTTTAAAGACATCATAGCCAAGAATCTGAAGCACAAAATAACTGTCTTGTGTGTTGCCATCAAACATATGCCCATGCCCAGCATATACTTGATTGCAAAATTAAAAACTAATGATGTCTAGAGAAGGAAAATGTTAAGGTTCAGCCAAGTTATCTGAACACAACTGATACAGTAGTGGTTGGAAACTGGTAACAGCCTCATCTGTGGAGAGTGCTGGCTCAATGACCTAGAACTGAGACTCACAATTGGGTAACAGAGAATTCAAATGTTACCAACACCTGCACATTCTTAGCTGGTGGCAATTGTGAAAGTGTGCAATTTAAGATTAACCTTTGGGGAAAGGGGCTTGAGCTACTTTTTCGTATTTGCTGCCATTTTTAGTTTTCAAATGTGGAGATACAGGTGCTCAAATGTTACCCAGATGCTCTGCAAAGCTCCTGGTCTTTGATTCTTCAGCTACACTCTGATCTCTTGAGAAGTGTTTCAAATTACAAATAGAAAAAGATTAGCATAGCTTAGAGTAATGAATATGGGAAAAAGACAGTTTTGATGCCACTGAAGTTGGAGGGTTTTTTGCCCACTGGGAATGTGTTAGGTAAACAGAAAAGGAGAAATAAAGCTGAAAAGTGTCTCCCATCAGTATTCTGCATCTGTGGGAGATGTGTGCAGTGTGACAGCCAACAGTAATGGAATGTGATCACTGACGTGCCACGGGAATAATGAATTCTGTCACCACCCTTGTTATGCAAGTGCCACAGCTCATTTCTATTCCCTCTGCATTCAGGGGGTATATACCCAGAATCAGAACACAATAAGAAAAAAAATGAATTTGTGCTTCATGTGACCAGACCAGACATTGTGTTTGCATCCTGACAACTTGATTATACAAATAAATTCCATATATAAAAGATACCCTTGTGCTTATACACCGACAAAAAATTGTTATTTGTAGGTTAGTTAATATACTCCTGAAATTTTGTTTTTTTACCTAAAACACAGTCAATTTTCATTTATGCTTGATGGAAAATTTATGTCAAAATATTTCTCAAGTTACTTTATATAACCACTGAAATATGAAATATATGTGTAGATATATTGGGACAGAAATTTGTCCATAATCTGCAGTTTGGAAGGAATATATTTAATGGATAGAACTCACAACCCAGCATTATGACCTATTTATTTAACATCAAATATATACTTGATGTTAAATATATGAAAAATATAATTCAGCTGGATTCCACGTAGAAGTAACATACTTTTCTAAAGAGCCACAAGAGGGAGTAAAGAGCTACCTTAGAAAATAAAAGTTTGTAAAAATGTAAATCCCTGTATGAGCATGTATCCAGCATGCAGTGAGCAGCAAAGGTACCACAGACAGAAGTGGAAGATGACTTCAGAACTCTCAGTACTACCTGGCTTAAGAACAGCTCTCAGTGCTCCAAGGGGACTTGTAACACCAAGACATATTGATCATTCAGTTGATTTTTAACTCTGTATTCTATTTTTACATAGTGAGAGAACCAGATAACTCCATACAGATGTTTTTTATTCAAGTTTAGCACCAGTTTTTACAGACATCTTTTTTGTCTGTGTAAGGTCACATTTTGTATGCTTGTACATGGAAAAGCTTTTGGCTTGTCTGCACTGAAACATCATCACAAAGCAATCTACATAACAACTTTTTCTACTGAAAACTTGCATTTTTCTGTAGGTGTTAGAATGGTCTGTGGCTTCTGATGTATAGTCATGAAAAGCTTTTGTCTGGTACTGCTGCTCTGAACTCCCACCATGTCTTCACCTGATGCCCTGATCTGAGCCAGGGATGGGGAATAGATATTTACTTTCCAATGCAGATCCACGTTGGTCAAAATTTACCTTTAAATGAAAAAGTAACTAATAAATGTATAAGGAGTGTCTGCTAGGTAATTATTTTCCATGTCAAATTTACTTCCTTGCCATTTATTATGTGATACGTAGTAGAATTAAGATTGAGGGATGATTGTCTTTTCTGTGCATTTAATGTTTTAGCATTAAAAGAGTTTGTTCACAATCACATCTGAAATAAGTTTTTCCATGATAGGAAAATAGGCTAAACTGTTTCCCTGGTGGAACTGCTAAATCTCTACGGATGAAACAGCTGTTCTTAGAGCAATTGTTACTCCTAGATCAGCACCTCTCAAGTCCTGATGACATTTCTGCAGGCTATGTATATTTTTTTCTGCTGACTCTGTCTAGAAGCCCAGCTGTGAATGTGTGAGAGAAAGCAATGCTATTGTGTTTCCACTTCCCCCTCATCAACAAGCAAGAGCTGTGTCAGACCCCACTGGTATGCTGCAGTCTGGGAAGAAAATCAAATTTTCAGCACCAAGGTTTCCTAAGGTGATTATGCAAAGTTTGGCTAAAACTACTCAGGAAAAGGGGGGAAAAATGTATCACTGTGTAGAAGCAGCAGACAATTAACATTAATTGAATGCATGTATTTGGCAACAAGGAGAGATAGTACATACTGTGCTCTGACATACCAGATGGCTTCCCAGAGAGACTCCTCTGAACACACTAATACACTGGGAACATCAGGCTGAGCAGAAACACTTTCTTGAGATTTATTGAAAGATAAATATCCTTATATTAAACTTTCCAGCTCTCAAGACTTGTCTTAAACTCTGTTAAGTCCTAAAATGCTTTTTTAGCATGTATGTTTGCTAAAGGTGTCCTATCCTTTCAGCCTGGAGCATCAATGCTACCTGCGGGAGTGTTAGTGAGAAGGGGCTGGAAATCAGCCCAGGAAAGAAGCAGGTAGATTGCACCAGTGATGTTTAAGCTGTGGCCAATTCAGTACTAAGAGTGTCACCTAAGCAACTGGTTTATTAGGCACATGGGGTTTTTCTAAGATCTATCTTGGCAAAAAAGTGACCATGATTATTTTTCTCCAACACAAAATATCTTTCTTTGGGAAGTATTAACAGGTCACAAGGTGACAAGGTAGTTTACAGAGAGACTTGAGTGCTGGAGGAGGTGACAAAGACCTCTGATTTCTCCTCAGCATGCAAAGTAGTATGCTCAAATGAGAAAATTGTTGACTCATGGGAGGGTGTCTGTTTTTGTCTCTGTCCTGCAAAGATGGTCTTGGCTTACAGCTTGGGACCATTGCACTGCAGCTAATTCATCATATCCATCATCTGAGATTTGAAAGGAATCAGATCCTTGAGTCACAGACTGGAACCTCAGACCTGAAGATGTTTTTGTGAGAGTTAATGGACTCTGTTGGAGGAGCTCTCAAAACACTTAGAGGAACACCTCTCAAGAGAGACATAAAATTGTACAAGCCTATCTTGATAAAGCCTGAGGGTAGATTGCCTCTTTTACGTTTTTTTTCTCACCTATAAAATGTGTAATATTTTACTCTATCCTAATTGTTTTAATTGGTAGAGAGGAAATAATCTGAAGTGACAAACTGCATGTTTAATGCTTCCAAGCTTGGCCATTCCTGCTGTTCCTCAGACATCTACATCTACATGTCAATGCTAAAGTTTTGGGCCTTACCCTTCCATGGATAGCTATTTATTTACAGAGAACATTTTGGCTTTCAAAGCCCATTCCTGATTCTTTGTGTCTTAATTCAAAAATAGTTAAAACTGTTTATAGAAGAGAGGAGGGCCCAGGGAGGACTGTAGCAGAAGTTTTACTTTAACTATCTAAAATTCACTTCTAATGTGTGCTAGATTTAACAGAAATATTCCCAGATGTAAATTTGCATCATTCTCTCTTTTGGCTATAGGAGAATTTATAGGCTTGAGAGCTTCAGCTCTATTATTATATAAGAAATGTTTTGTAAATATAGGATTGCCCACTTTAAATCCAAGATCAACAGGCTTAGAAAATCATAGAACCATAAAATTATTTAATTGGAAGGAACCTTTTAAAGGCCCTCTTAATCCAACCTCTCTGCCATGGACAGGGACATCTTCAATTGGGTCAGGTAGCTCAGAGCCCTATGCAGTCTGACCATGAATGTTTCCAGGTATGGGGCATCCACAGCTTCTCTGGGCAACTTGTTCCTCTGTTTTATCACCCATGCTATAAAAAACTTCTTTTATCTGATCTGACCCTTCCCTCTTTCAATTTAAAGCCATTCCCCTTCTCCAATCACCACACGACCTCGTAAAACGTCCCTCTCCAGCTTTCCTGCAGGTAGTGGAAGGTTCTGTAAGGTCTTCCTGGAGTCTTCTTATGTCCAAATTGAACAACCCCCAACTGTCTCAGCCTTTCTTCACAGGAGAAGGGATCCATCCCTCTGATCACCTTTGTGGCCCTCCTCTGGACTGTCCCCAGCAGCTCAATGTCCTTCCTGTACTGAGGACCCTGGAGCTGGACACAGTACTCCAGGTGAGGGCTCCTGAGAGAAGAGTAGAGGGGCAAGGGTCATCTTCTCAAAGATATAGGAAGAAAGGATACATTTTTTTAATATGATTAGTTAGAAAACAATGACTTTAAATAACTCATGAAGATCATAGTTCTAGGGTTTGCCATGGCAATCAGGTTAGACTCATCAGAAATGCTGCATATTGCACCATTTTAGACAATCTAGTTACATGCTTTCTTTTTGTGCAACCAGAAACAAACTGGATGCATATATTCAATAAAAATAAATTTAGTTCCAAGATAAGCACGGTAAAAGAGTTCCTTTCAGTTTTGTTTGCATTGGTTTTCCTGTTGATATTTGCTAGTACTCTAAGTGGAAATTACTGAAATAATTTTGATGTAGTTTTTCACTCAATCAATGCCTCCAGATTTAAATATAGTGCTTCGAGCACTGTCTTTTAAAAGACACACTCTTTATTCGTAGTTCTGTACTACATATATGATACAAAATCACAGACTGCTGAGATTTGCCACAAGCCTTTGTTCTGTTTTAACGGTGTCTAAAATGGATGGAGAGATAGGAGTGTAAAAGGAAACTTCGGAAATTTCCTGGGTAAGAGTCTCTTAAGAGACATAAAGAGGACCTAATGTGCTCAGCACCACCTAATCCCTAGTTTATTTTGCACAGAGGACATGAAAGGACATCAGGAGAGTTACGGATTCTGGGGTGTTTTTCACAAGGGCAAGAGATTGCATGGAAGTGTATTGAGTTAGGGCCAACAAAGCCTTTTGCTGTTCTAAGTCCGAGAGGTTGCAAATACAGTAAAGAAAAACATAATTTGAGTGCTTTTAGAAATAAGGCTAGACCAATATGATTAATGTCAAATATTCTTGCAAACATTTCCATTGGGGGCTTTGGTTCTCTTTTTTCCTAAGGAAAAAATAAAAATGTACAGTCTGATCCAAAAGCAGAATTATTTTTCATAGAAACTGAAATGAGAAAAACATTTTCAGGTACACAAGAGAAGGGAACAAATCTCAAAACCTCATAAGCTGAGGAAAAATGTAGTTGCTAATTTTGCTTAGCCTCTGTCTTCAGTTTCTGTAGGATATGAAGGATCTTTTTATCACTTATGTTTGAAAAGTATACCAACATCTGACTTTAATTCTAAGCTAGCCTTATGAAGAAAGATAGTCCCAAATTTTTACCTTGCTATCTTACTTCTGTGTGGTATTAAGCAGAACTATTATATCAAAGTACTTAAAACTCTGCCAAGGCAGTTACCACCCAACTATTACAGGGAATTAAAGTATTGATTAGGGAATTGTTTTTCTCAGGAAATAGCACAGGAAACAGCTCTATAAACTTCCAGCAGTGCTCAATGTTTATTGAAATGTCACCAGTGTAATCTCTCTGAACCAGCAGCTGTGACCATGCCTGAATACTGAGGAGAAAAGCAGTGATAATCTACAACCACGAGGGACTGCTCATCTCTTAACTTTTGGGTTTCAAAGAGGCTTGATCATAATGGGCCATAAATATACATATTGCTCCCTGGCCACAAGGTTTAATCCTGTGAACCTCACATTGTACAGAGAAGCAGGCAAGATAGCAAAATCTGCTAAATGCACAATATATTTATTTCCTTGCAACATAAGCTTTGACAAATCTTAAAGAGTGCTGGAGAAACGCTTCTGCTATGCAAGTGCAAAAGGTGACCAACAGATATGTGTCTGCAAAACCTCTTCAGGAGGTACCCAGTGTAAGCAGGGGCTCTTCTGCTTCTACCACAGAAACTGGTTGCCCTTGCACAGAAAGAAAATTTTAACTCAGCTGATCTCTACTACAGATTCCTCTTGCTCTCAAAATCACTTAATAGCCCACATGCAAATAAAGAATGTTTTCTGAGAAAAGTGGTCCCAGTAATAGAGGGGAAAAAATATTGTTTAGTAATTATTCCACCTTTAATTCAGAATCTGGGGATAATGGTGACAGAGACTTTTTTGGTGTGGGTAAAACAGTGGTGACTATATTAACTGCTGCAAAACAAATTTTAAAAAATGGAAAGTCCTTTTTGCCATTAATTGTTGATGCAATTACTTTTCAGAATCTCGTATTCTCTTTAGCCATTTCTAAAATAATAACAAGTTACATTTTGAGCCTGTTTCTTCTTGGTACATAAGAGTGTAGTATCTGAAATGCACTATTTTACAGGGATTGTGTGAAGTTACCTGCAGAGAAAAGCACAGTTTTCCTAACAGAATCACAGTTCAAAGTGCATTCATAAAGTGGAATCAAGCATTATGCTAAGCATGCATAAAAAAAAGAAAAACAAAAAGAAAAAGGAAAAGGGAAAGAAGAAAAGGGAAAGGGAAAAAAAAAAGAAAGGAAAAAAAAAGAAAGGAGAAAAAAAGAAAAAAGAAAAAAGAAAAAAGAAAAAAAGAAAAAAGAAAAAAGAAAAAAGAAAAAAAGAAAAAAGAAAAAACTCCAGACTCGGTACCTCGCGCGGCCACGAGATGGCGCTAAACACCCACCGAAAGCGCCAGGCGCGCGACAAGCGGCGTGACGTCATCTGCCGGAGTGCTGACGTCACATGAAACACTCTCACATCGATGGTCTCTTTTACCTTTTTATTCTCTTTCCGTTTTTCCTGATTCATACTGATGAAGTTCAGCAGTTTTGAACCACTCAAACATCAATGAATTCTTTGTCAATACGTTTCGGTATGGGTTATTAGATAAGTAAATTTGTGGTACACATTAAGGTAAAGCACCAAACTAAATATAAACTAGAAGGAAAATGCTCATAGCTAAAAGGCAATTCTTGGAAATAGTAATTTCTTCCACCCCAGCTAATAAAGAAGAAATTATTTGTGACTAAAAGTAACTATGTTTCTATGTTTGTGTTTGCTGTACCTTTTGATGCAGTTTGGTATGGCCACTCCTCAAGGGCCACCCTGGTTCTGCCTCTCACAGAAACGTTCAGTCATTTTGCAGGATGATTTGAAAGGAAAAATTCATATGGAACAATGGGGTAGCTCCTCCCAGAGTCAACGATCAGCAATTAAGAAGACAACCCAAGCAAGTGCTTTAGGCCAGGTGTGGATCCCACAGTGGATCAAAATGAGGAGGCCCCACTTCCTTTCCTATGGCCCTATAGCAGAAAGTGACAACAGCAGAAAAGAATTCAAGATAAACTAAACAAAATGGCTTCGCAAGGTGAGGCAGATTTGCCACACTGACAACATCCCACACGTCTGTGTGTCCTGGTCTGGTGCTTATGGATAGACTCAGACAAACAGGAAGGGAAGCTGCTCCACTGCAGCTGTGTTTGGCTTTGACATCAGGCAAAGTAACTATGAGAGATTTAAAAGCAGAGTATGAGACTTATTTTTCCTCTTAGAAGTAGCATGAGCTCATATTAATGCTAAAAGGTTATATGCTGCTATTTTCCTAAAGAAAAATCTGATTCCTCTCAAAAAGGGCAGGTCTTCCTATCAGAAGAATCCAATGAGAATACTGATTCTCGCACCAGGAATTAAGATGTATTTTATTCAACATATAAAAATGACAACATAATGACAATTCCAGCTTTCTAGCTCCCCAGTAGAAAAGAGGTAGATTAACTCTCTCCAGAACTGACTGATTTTTTAAAATATCTTCCCCCCCACCTCTCTCCCAGGAGACATGGTTGATTGTTCAGCTCGTCCTGTTGACTGAAAGAAAATCCCCTCTGATTTTTATTCCTGGAGAAAGCTCAGAGGAACAACCTGACTGCTAAAGCCCTTTGCCAAGTGGCTGGTGTTTTGCTTCCAAACCAGTTACAATCGACAGCTTCAAATCTCATAAGCATCTGCTGGGGTAGCAGCAGAAAGCAGCACCGTACAAATTTCAAGAAATTTCAAGAATTCTGTGCAAAAAAGCCTTTCCAAAATATCTTTTCCATCTGCTTGAAAATAGTAGATGTAAATAGGAGGTGGTTTACTCCAGTCTTTTTGAAAATGCTTTTGGCAGGTCTATTGTTTCCTTCATGCCTTTTTGATGGGCTGATACTAAATTACTTCAGAGGTTGCATTTGGTGCTGCAACCAGTTCAGAGTTCAGGGGGATCCCAGGCTTGATATTGGTGGCAAGAATAGAGAGACAGAAAGCTCAGAATGTTGCCCCTCTCTCCCCATCCACAGATCTGTGCTCCAGTCTCTTGCCACCTACATCTTGACGGCATTGGATTCCCATTTCATGCATTTGAAGTGGGAATCTTTGTATTTACTGATTTACAAACGATTAGCAGCACCTAGACCCCTTGTGGGACTGCAGCAGGAGCAGCTATAGATTCTTTGCCTTGGCTGGCTAATATCTCCCTGCCTCTGGTTTATTTGCACAGCAGCAAAGCTTTAAAAGAAGTGTGTTGCAGCTTTAGCATTTTGTGAAGGCTGAAATCCATTTTCTATTCACCCTGACCTTTGGGTACCACATACATTTAGTTATATAAAAATTTTAACCTCCTTCCAACACAGCATCATAAAAATATTCGTACTGCTATTTTGAGATTCCTGGGTTGAGGGGATGCATAGGATATGTCTGTAGTTTTTTCTGTCCCTCAATCTGCTAATAAAACACTCGGGCACATTCTGTCAATATTGTATTGAGACATTTGGGGACTCACAGTCAGCTGCTTATTGGCTGGATCAATATCAAAGGCTAATCTGGAGCAAGGCAGACTTTGGAGGGCCAGAGGAGACTAATATAGAAAGAACCAAACACAGAGAAATGAGACCACAGAACTGTAGAGCTTTCTTTCAATTAGTATGTTGAACCACTTAAACGTATATTTTCCTAACTCTACATACTTTAGTTTTTTCTCTTTCAACAGGATGGGGTAGCCAAATTAAATAGAAATTACCATACTTATTAAATGGCAATTAGGGTTTGTTTGCTGCATTGCATTTCTTCCAAATTAATTTACTATTGCTATATTGGTGAACAGCTAAACCATTTGATATGGTTGAATGTGCACATTAATATAATTTAAAGAGCATAATGATTACCCATTTTATTACTTCTGTATTGTAATGCTGAATTAATTTATGCCAGTTATAGTTGATTATTATGGTTATTAACATCAGTAAGTGCTCTTTGACAATCAGTCGAGATCTATCACTAACTGCCTTGTTAGAGCTAAATTAAATGCTGAGACACTCTGCTCACTCTGTAACCCTATCCAGTTTCACTGCAGTATTCTTCCCTTTACCTAGTAACCTCAGAAGCTGGATTAACTGCAGCAATTATATGCCTCATTAGCAATAAACAATACTAGCTGGCTGCTGGTGGCTATTGTGCCACAGGTGCACATAGCCATTACAGCTGTCTCAGCAGACAGAGGGGGATACAGCAAAACCTCTTCTCTCTGGAGTGTCTAATCTCCAGGAAATAGAAGGTGTTTTAGCCTGCTAATGACAAGGAATGTTGGGACAATGTTGACATGCTCCATAAAGCTGCAGAACAAGGAAAAAAAAAAAAAAAAAAAAAAAAAAAAAAAAAAAAGGCTGCTGCCTCTATATGGCCAACTGAAGAACCATGATTTATAATTTTTAAAATTTCTATATGAACAAACTGCAATGGCCACAGTTAATATAAAATATGTAGAAACTATATTTTCAATGTTCTTGACTTTTACCCATATTAAATTGCTCCATGTGAGTAAATAAATACTTCCAGCTACATGAGATCAATTCCACTGTTGTTTAAATGAAAGGGCTTTTTTAACTAGAAAATCAAAAGTGGTGTTAGAATTTTAAAATCCTCCTGAACCTTGCAAGAGTTTCCTTCATTTCAGGAAGGGGTAGATGTGTTCCGGTCTCTTCTCCAAGTATTTGTTTCCTTCATCTTCCTTAGTGAATTCCTAATGTGAAATAAAAAAAAAAAAAAAAAAAAAAAAAGCCTAAGAAAATACAGATAAAGGATTTTGCTGTAAGATCTTTTGAATAAGCTGCTGCAGTGGGAGGTGTTGCAGAGACAATTGTAGGGCAAAGACAGTTCAGGTGATGCCACAGGTTCCTGACACCTTCATAAGGCAAACCACTAATCTGCTGTCTGTTCAAGACTCTTGAAGCAAACAATTTCTTTGCAACTAGATTTGCAGTGCCTGCAAAACGAGACTGGCTTCTTTACTCCTGCAAACTCTAAATAAACTTTCATAGCTGGAGATGCTGAATAAGGATATAGCACTTGGGGGAACCCTTGCCATTTTTTAATATTGGAGAAAATATTATATATACTGTGTTTCACAGAGCTTGACTAATTGGAGCTTCATTTGGGGTTATATATAGTTGAAACTTCACCCAGTGTTTGCATGTCTGACTGGTGTGCTATTAAGGTTTTAAGCAGTCTCTTCACATCTGTATCCCTGCTCTTACTGTTTGCTTTATCTGTGTCTGTATCTGTGTCTGTATCTTTCTCTGTGTGTGTGTCTGCCCACCTTTAAAGAGGCCCTCAGACATGTCTGCCAGGAGATCCTGGTAAGATACAAGATGTCTCTGGAGGAAGGGGGGCAAAAGGGCACAAAGCAGTGGTAGAGAAAGCAAATTGTAACCACAGTGTCTTTTCAGGCAAATCTCACATTGAAATTATAGGTACAGACATTTTCTGAGCCTGGCTCAGCTAAATAAGCCTGTAAACTCATACCTTGGTTTTTTTTTTTTTTTTTTTTTGGCAGTTAGAGAGGAAAAGCTGCAGATCTTTAGGGCAAGGAATGAACACCACTACTGCAATGTACTAAGGACAAGAATGTTTCTTTGGTAATATCCTCTTTTCCCAGCCTCCCTGTCTGGGATCACACACCCAGAGCACACCCCTGGGATGGCTGGAGAATGAGTCCAGATACTCCTTACCACTTCAGCCTGAAATCCAATAACTCCATGCACCAATGTGTTGCCAGAAAAATAAGGAAAAAAATGCACAGAAAGCAGCTGCAGGGAAGCAATCACCATCTCCCAACTAGAGCAAGAGAGTCTAATCTCATCCCAAATAAAATTGCTTTATGAACTGCTGTCAAACCCCCAAGTAACAGGGGCTACAGTATAATTGGGTTTGACAAGGGGAGCAGCATATGCCAAAGTTAATCAGGATGCTAGGCTGTGTAAAAGAGAATGGCCTAGAAGGTCCAAAGAAATCTTACACTAATTAGAAGCAAGAATATCAATTGATCCCTGTATATAGTGTGGAGGCAATTCCTGTGTGGGATAAGAGACCCCCAGAAACCACGTCTAACCTTGCAAGGAGGAAGATGTGAAAGGATTCACCAGTGTTCTTAATAGCAAGGGTGTGCAGGGTGCCTGAGCCGTGGGGCAGAAATGCTTCAAAAGCTGGAAATATGGCTTGGTAAGAGACAGTAAAATACAAGTTAAATTCTCACAAGTGTAGAGCAAAACACTGAGGCCAACAAAAAGAAAATAGTAAACATATCTTATTTGACCCAGAAAAAGGAAATTGGATAATGAGAGAAGAAACCAAGGAGAAAGGGAGAAAAGTTATGTGGAAAATACACTGACACCATGTTTTCATGACAGGATGTGGAGTGGGTTTTATTTGAGGCGATAAAGATGATCAAGGGAAAAACATTCTTGTTTTATGAATTTTGTTAGGGAGAAGTCATGGAAGGTTTGAGACTTAAAGTTTGGATGTACCACCTCCTGCCACTACAAGCACAGAGGAGCCTTTCACTCTGTATGCAGCTTCCAGACTCAGACCTGTCAAAACTGGCAGGTCCACAGGCAGTAGGTTTTATGAGTCTCATTTTTGGACATATCTTGGACGCTCACTAGATCTGCATGTACGTGACAAGCTTCCTGTATTGCAGACAAGCCTGGACTGTGCAAGGCAGAACAGCTTTGTCCTTGGTGTGCAGGAGAGCTCTTGTTTGTTGAGACCATGGTCTTTTGTCTGCGATTGTTGAACCTCTGGTAGCCCAGGCTGCTAGGCATCCTGAAACCTAGCAGTCTACCATCAGAAAGCTGGCAAATGTGGAACATTTCTCCTATTCTTCTGTGAGAGATTTCTCACAACTCTGTTAAAATACGGCACTTCTTGCTGGCCTCTGAACATCTGCTCTCAGCTGGAGCAGAGGGGGCACCAGACTGCTACTACAGGGCATTTTATTGAGGTATATAATTCCCTTTTGGAGAAAGTGTGCTGGCAGCTGTTGCCTGGTACCCTCCTGACTTGTGTGTTTACATGAATCATATTCACAGACTTCTTTATCCTCCAGTATTTGTTCAGGATTCAAAACATCATTTGGACTCCTCCTGGACCTGATGAGATTACTCTGCAGGGCCCTTCCTCTGAGAAACTGCCCAGATTACATTTTTAACTGTCTAAACACTACTGAATCTCTTGTATCTTCCAGTCATTATGTGAACTCCAGATGCTACAATGAAGAGGAAAATCTTGACAGGCTATTGCCACTATAGCCTGTCTTCCTGGTTGCTTGTTTTTTTTTCTAATGTAATCTATTCCTTTAACATGTGATAAAAGATATAACTTGGTGGGTCAGATTGTGAGATTCATAACTGATATTAGTCCTACTAAAGCCAGGCTGTTTTACCCCTGCTTTTTGTTAGCCTTCTCCTCTCGCTTCTTTCTTTTTGTTCCTTGTTTTACAACAGCAATTGCAGGCTTCAGCTGAGATGGGGCTCTCAATATGTTCAGCATAATAGTAATGCATAGAAAAGACTGCCAGAAAGTTTGGATCCATGTTCATTCAGCCTAACTTCCACCCAAATCCTCATGTCCAGTGATTTCAACTGTTTGTTTCTAAGTTTTATTTGTTTTTGTTTAGACTCAGAAAGTGAAAGGCCTATCATCCTCTAATCGTTCTCTGGCATGGCACAGTACAGAAATAAGTTTCACACTTTGAGATTTAAGTCCTATGCAGCTTTATTTGTGTTCCCACTTTAATCTAAGCATGCTAAAATTCCCATATGAAAATTGGATGATTTTCTTTACTCTTGTGCAGGGCAGTGTTTAATGATGTGTTCCTACCAGCTTACATGGTTTCTCCATTTCCAATGTCAACTCAGGGGAAAAAAAAAAAAAAAAGAAAAGGAGGGCTTTGAGCAGAGCCTGCCTGGCTGAATGGTGAATGGCTGAAGCTGTTAACTTACACGCACATTTGGGCCTTTCTGCAATGTGAGCTGCTGCCTGACAGCTTCCTGCAGCCTTTGGAAACAGCCAGGGAAAGAGAATGAGAGAGACACATTTAGAAGTAGTTGTATTCAGTGTGTCAGAAATAAAAGCAGCCCTTGAAACCTCTTTGGGGATGGAGGGGGCTGGGAAGCAAACTGGTTTGCAAACAGCAGAAATTTCATCCCTTCTTTCTCTCTCTGTCTCTCCAATGTAGCACCCTTATATTTCAATGCTAAGTGCTTTTTAAATTCCTCCTGGGGTGACTATTTACATATTATAATGTGAAGTAATGAAGGGAAAGGGATGTTATGCAAAGCAATTGCCTCTTGTCCTTTTCTCCTGAGTGCAAGGGCCAAGCACATTTCCTGCCATCTGTTTAACTCCATCTCCTGATGCTCATAATGAACCTGGCAGTGCTGGACAGATGGAAATCACTGGCAGGCATAGCTGTTTACTTGTAAAGGCAGTCCTAATTTGTTAGACTTGCCAGGCAAGTCCCCAGTGGTCAGATATTTCATAGTGATGGAGGGTTATTAAAAGAGCTCAGGTGAAGAAAGCTCTTCCCAGCATATGTGCCTGAGCTGAAGGCTGAGTTTTGCCACTGTGCCAGAACAGCAGCAGAGCTCAATGCTGCTATTAGCAGAATTGGGGCCAGGCCTCTGACCTTGTCTGGTGGCAGTTCTCACTCAGTCTCACACTGACCTGGGCTTCGTTAGCTCTACAGCCATCTGCCACAGATCATATTCATCTCAACTTAAGACCTCACTAAAGAATAAGGGGAGAAATGTGATTAGGCTTTTGTGTGTTGGCTACAAGGCCGTTTGCCTGCTGAAAGGCACATAGGTAGCTATTCCAGTGAAAAAATCCTTTTTTAGAAAACAAAAGATAACTGAATAAAATGTAGATGTCATGAGAACACTCTAGGGGCTGCTGGTTGTTTTCTCTTTCTACATCGTTCATGTCTTTTCTTCTTCCTCACCCCTGTCTCTCCGATATGAAGTTAGAAATGAGAAACTGAGAGAAATAAATATTTTGTGTAATTGAAGTTGTTTCATCAATCACAAAAATCAAATGCAGAAAAAGAGAGAGGATTAGAGAAATGTGAACCTTAGAGTCATATAATACATGGGACTTAAAGGAGAAATTCTGTTTCTGTTACAGGATTACTTTCCTCATTAAATTTTGCCGATTATTTTACATAAGGCCTATATTTGACAGTCTCATCAAATCTGAGGTAGAGAATAAACAAAAAATAAGATAGGAAGCTTTCATAGAAATAATTTATTTCCTAGAAATGTGTGATTAATCTCCCCTATTCCAGCAAATTGAGCATTTTAAAATAACATTTTAAATATTTTGTACAAGTTGCACATTTTGTTTAGAAGTGAAGACCAAGTGACTATAGAGATCACTTCAGATTTTTCTGTTTTGAAGTCTGCATTTCACTGTGCAAGCTATGTGGATACATATTTATTTATTCTGCCAACACATTTGACATTCCATACACTGAACTGTGGCTTCTTTGCGCACAAACACCTCTTGCTCTTCTGGAATTACCACTTTTTGAGGCTGGCTTGAAGCAGGGAATGTGAGGAGGAAAAAGCTCTATCATCCATTTCAAAAAATATAAGTATTGCAAGGAATGTCTGTCAGCCATGTGGTCATCCCCAGCCTAACTCAGGACCCAGCAAATGCAATGGGTTGTATCAGTAGTGGTTGTTTGGATAAACTAATCAGGAAGGAACTCTGAATCCACATGATAATAAAATATTACCTTGACAGAATTGTTTCATGTGGTGGAAAGGCAGAATTCATCATAGCTCTGCTATGAATTACTAAGTATAGCCATTTCCTTTTCTTCTTTTTCTCTTAGGATGTTATATTGTTTCCTGCAATATCACAATACATGTATAATGTCAATATATGTCATCCAAACACAACTCAATTGTTTTTTTAAGGAAAACTGAGTCAGGCTTGACCAGAACAGAGCATGATATCTTTAGTTGTGATTGACTCTGAAGCAAGCACCCACACATGTAAAAATATTATTTATTTCTCTTTTTATATAAAGTAAGTCTCCATATTTTATGGCTGTTCTAAGACATTAAAAAAAGCATTAGATCCGAAGGTTACCGTTCATCTAATTTAAAATGGACAAACATTATATCATTGTAATCTAGACGTCACTGGCTGTGATTCTGCTGACAGCTTTTTTTAATTAAGTATTTGAGACATATAGTGGTTTATGTAACAGCAGAAATGGACTCTGGTTTCTTACCCTTACACCAAGTGAGTTCCCCTATATATCACCTCTAAAACACATACCAAAATCCTTGCGAAAATGACAAATGCCCATAATTCCTAGTAAATTTAAGAATCACATCCCCTTAGCTTCCACTCCCTGTCTTCTCCAATTTCTTCATGAACTTTTACCTGTCAGCTTATATTTACATCACAATTTCAGAAAACAATAAAGACTAAAGGAGAAATATAAAATAGATAGTATTTCCCCCCCTTTTCTTTTCTCAGTTACTTGGCAAATTAGTTATTCCTTTGGGGAAATAGAACAATAATTTTGTGCCCATTTCCATAGTAAGTAAAAGAGGATTTTCAATTTAGCAGAAAGATAAGTCACTGAAACCCACTCTTTCTACTCTGGTAGACACCATTTTGAAAAAAGCAAAGCAACTTTCTATACAGAAATAAATTCTTACATTGTAAGGCATTGATACAATTCTTCTCCATTATGATTTTTTGGGGGAAGAAAAAGCCCACAAAAACACTCACAACAAAATAAAGTAAAAAACACTAACCAATAAACAAAACCTACCAACCATAAAGACCCAAATTTAACTTATAGATATTAGAAGTTTGGCATGCCAGAAGTAATATATTTGCTTAACAAGTGCTCTTTGCCATGCTGCCATTGGTTAGTTCAGGATATAGTATAAGGGAGAAACTCACTCCAGGCTGCTCTGTCTGTGACTGCTGAGCAAGTAAAACTCTGTTGTTGATTTTTTTCCCTTTCAGTATAAGGCTCTTCATGGTGCAAGATGACTAAATGACAAGCCTTTCATTGGAGTTTGTCACAGAAATCAGCCCTGGTGCACCCTTTTTGCAGAAATGCCAATCTAGCAAGGTTCCATCCGCTAGTTTTCAATGGAGCCAGGAGGATTTCAAGATACTTTGTATACTGAAACCCAGCATATTTTGGCCAGCACTTGAGATCTTCTAATCCTTCTGCAAATGTCTGTGTTTCTGTTAAAGGTGTAGCAAACTTCTTCTTTTTCCATGCAATATACTGGATCCATGAGAAAGTGAAATAGCTTATAGCATTCATTCTTCTTTAATTAAAGAGTTGTTGTTTTTAAATGGGAAAGTACACAAATTTTAGGTTTGTAGTAAAATACAGATATCATGTATTTTTAAATAACCATAGGTTTCAATGGTGTATAAAGAAAAGATTTTATAGCAGAAAATACCCATGTTTCCAAAGGATTAAAAAAAAAGTTTTACATTAAGACCACTGCAGAATCAAATGACTGAGTGCCTTCAGGACATTGCTGTATTGGACCTTCAGATGCTATCCCAAGGTCAAGAATCTTTCTATGGCAAATATAGAGCTGAGTGTTACAGCAAAAATACAGAAAAAGTAATACAGAATATTTTGACAAATATGGAAAATATCTCTCACATTCTTAAAAAAAAGCAGTAGAAAAACATAGCCACTGCTGAGTGTTTTCCCAGGGGTGAAACATTCTGAATAATTGTCTTGCATTTTTTCATACACAATATGCAGAGAGAGATACTTAAACAGAAAAGATTTTGCCATTAACAATGGCTACAAATAGGAGGTTTTCCTCTTCCTTGCTTTTTTATTAGTTACTTTAGCACTTAAAACAGTGTGACTGAGGCAAGGACCTCATTTCGAGCTTCAAGTTAGCTCTGTGTCACTACTGAATACTTTGAAAACATTACTTAAGACTGAGCTGTCAAAAATAAATGGCCTGTCATTCAAAGTAAAGCACATTATTAATATACTTCATTAATTTCTTGCAGTCTGGTCAGATTTATGTTCACATCTCTGCATGTCAATTTCTCTTTAAAAACAAATATTTTTCTTCATTTCCAATTCAGATTTTGAAACAGTTCTGCTGAATTTCAGGTATCATCACTATGTACATATAGATAGATGGATAGATAGATGGATGGATAGATAGATAGATAGATAGATAGATAGATAGATAGATAGATAGATTAACTTTATTTTTTATTTTAGATATTCAGGACATTGAGTTACTAACAGGAAGACAGGAAGGTGGCTCTCTTTGTGAGATGATGTTGGTTTGTACAGTATATATAAAATGCTTCTCATGTGACTCAGCAGAGCTTTGCTGAGTAAACAGTAAACAGATTTTAGAGTAACACAGCCTGCTAGTTTTGGCTGGGGTAGAGTTAACTTTCTTCCCAGTAGCTGGTATGGGGCTGTGTTTTGGATTTGTGCTGGAAGCAGTGGTGATGATTCGGGGATGTTGTGGTTACTGCTGAGCTCTGGAGTGAAGGATTCCACTCCTGAGTGACACTGAGCTCTGCTCCCACTGCACCCCACCAGCGAGGAGGCTGGGGGTGCACAAGAGACTGGGAGGGGACACAGCTGGGACAGCTGACCCCAACTGACCAAAGGGCTATCCCAAAGGGCTATCCCACACCATATGGCTTCGTGATCACTGGATAAAGCTGAGGGAGGAAGGAGGTGTGTGTATGGGGGTGTGTGTGTTCAGAATGCTGGCATTTGTCATCCCAAGTCACCATTACATGATGGAGCCCTGCTGTCCTGGGGATGGCTGAACAGCTGCCTGCCCATGGGAAATGGTGAATGAATTCCTTGTTTTGCTTTGCTTGTGTATACAGTTTTTGCTTTACTTGGTAAATTGTCTTTACCTCAGTACAGTTTTCTCACTTCTACCCTTCCAATTCTCTCCCCTATCCCACCAGGGAGGAGGGAGGGAGGGAGCAGCTGTGTGGGGTCACACCACTCAGTGTGTGGGATTAAACCACAACACTCCGTGAAACTGGTCATTATTAAACAGTAAATGCAAACAAATTTTCAAGATTTGTGAAGGAAATCAAAAAATAAGGAAAGGTGTCTATAAAATAACGTATCTTAATAACCCATTCATTTACAAATTTCTGGCAATATTCAATTGTTTTTATATTCACATAAAATACATTGGTCCAGGAAAAAAAAAAGAGAGAGCACATTAAATGTGGAGAAACAATATTCATAAGCCCAAAGCTCATAGTTCATTTCATGCTTTTGATGATTAACCTGAGAGGTGCACAATGTCACTTACAGTAATATATAAATGTTCTTCAGTGCAATGTAGCTCTATTCAAACTCCTATTGCTTGGGCATTCATTTAATATAGATAACAAGGATGTGTACTGTTTAAAAATACATTGTTTGACAATATCTCCATGAATAGTCTCTTTTTCTAAGAAGCAAAAGAAGTGCCTAACACATTATTAAATTTAAAACTTGCAAATATTTCTTTGTGGATGCACTCACTCAAGACAATACTTTTCTTTCCAGAAATAGCAAGAAGAACATTTAAGATTATTTCTACATGTGTGTTCTTATTTTTCCATGACTTCTCATTCCTGTTAACATCTCCACACCATTTGTCACATAGCATGGAAAGTGATAGGACAATTTCCAGACTTTAGTATTAAACGACCAAGGAGGAAGCCAATATTTAAATATCTTTTATTTTCTTTTCCATGCTTTTGTTCTCTGTAGGGCTTTGAACAATAGAACAGAGCTGGATGTCTAACCTACAACAGCTTCCTCATTTCACTGAATCTTTTTTCCTAAGTATTACAAAGGTCAATCAACTGTTCTGTAGGAACTTCTTCACTCCCAGGTATGCTGAAAAGGAAGGCAATAACCCTAAATTTAACCTGAAAACTAGGGGGTGGGGGGAAATATATCTATATATATTGAATGCAAGACTTCATGAAAACATGGAACCAGAAGGCAGAGAAAGAGAGAAAAGTAAGGTAAGTGCTTCTTGGATAATCCAAGTGGCCAGTCATATCTCAGAGCATATTGCCACCTCCCTCTGACTTTGCAGTCTGAGTGCCCATTTGTTGATAGATCTATCTTACATACCTGGAGAGACATATTTACTTTGCAGATGTCCTTTCCCTTAAAAAGAATTTGAAGAAAGCAGTGTCTTAGTTCACATACAGCACAGCTGGCCTTAAGTATGGCACAGTATCGATTCATGAGATAGGCTCAGGATTTTAACTCCTGTACCAGAGGGAAAAAAAACCATACTTGTAGATCTTTTTAATGTGTTCTTGTTGTCACCTTTTCCTGGCTAAGCAAGTCCACAAGTCTCTTGGTGTGCACATAATATGATTCAAAATCATGTTTCCAGCTCGGATTTTGGTATTTATTCTTTATTTTTCAGTCACATGTCCCAGTGACATACTTAGTAGGGCTGTTTTCCAATACAATGCCATTGCTACTTTAATGAATTATGATAAATTGATGTAACAGTGGCAAGCAGGCTTAAGCAAGGAATTCTTTAAAGAAGCAGGCTCATCTTAGACTGCTTTCTTAAAATGCTTCCTCATTACTCAACCCTCGGGCTACCTGTAGGATAATCCCAAGAGCTCCTAAGGTGAATTATGGAATGATTCTTTGTAAGTAGTATTTATCAAGATCTGCTAAATTTAGGCGACTCCTATAAATTTAGTACAGCTCTACGGTTGAATTAGTCTCAAACAATTTTATTTGTCAAAAATACAGGACTCTACTGTTAGTTGTTCCATAGTCAATGGAAAAAAGTTTCCTCCCAGAAGATATTTCATCCTATCTATTTTAGACTTGTATCTAAAGACTCAACTTTTCAACTTACAAACATCAACTTTCGGGTGACTGTAGCACAGGATGCACATTTTAATCACTATAGTTAGGGTATGCCTAAATTCCTCAGTCAGAGCACCCTAAACACCTACTAAAAAAAAATCATCTGCCAGTTTCAAGGCAACTAATTAATTTTCCCCTAATTTGAGATATGCACTTTTTTTTTCCTTTTAATATTTCACCAGAGAATTATTCAGAGGCCATAGCTCAATATAGGCAGTTGTCATAACTTGGTCAAATTGATGCAGAGTTTGGAGAGCAGCTTCAATTAGCTTTGGCAAAAGCTGCTTAAAAGACAGAGAAATTTAAATTTGGTTGAACATAGCAATACCCAAGACCATATATCCCGAGAAATGTAACTATGAAATGAGCATTCTGAAATCTTGCACGGCAGTCAGGGGAACTGGTTCAGGTCTACAGTGTTCAATACAGTCACAACAACTCAGGTTCTCTCAAGAATAAAAAATTTCAATATTCAGGGATAACATTAATATTATAATGTTGATTATCTGCATCATAAAATGGAAAGTGTATTGTAATTTCCTTTGGCAGCGTGCTTAGCATAGGAGGAGTAATCTCAAAGGGACAGTGTTCTGTCTGACCATATGCATGAATAGATGGCTGTCAAGTTTATACTGCATTGTCTTCAGACTGGCATCATGCCAGCCCTCAGGCAGGCAGAAGGAAGATATATGTGGAAAGAGGTAGTCAAATTGCTTCCCTATGGCTGCTTTATAAACATACATATGTTAAACACATTTATTAGGGCAATCAGCAGCAGCAAGTGCAAGGGCCCTTCTTCTCCCTCATGAGGGATAGTTGTTGCTTACATAGGAGTGAGAAGCTGGAAGCTGGCCCAGAAATCTGGAAAGCATATTATGCTGGATTCCCCACGGAGGATCACTTTGCTGCCAACATCTCTTGCTCTGGGGTTTCGACACGCCACCAATCTGGAACCTGGCAGCCACCATTCCCCAGCTCACCTCGGCTCATGCAGCGAGCAGACACAGTGCAACTATTTGTCTCAGATTGCAGCCCAGCTACTCATGGAAGTGAAGGAGGAGGATGGGAAACAAAACCCCTGTGGTGGAGCTGTGGTCAGGGCTGTACAGCTGCAGCGAGTTGCCTGTTGCAGCATCACAGCCATTTGAATGACATGCTTACTGCTCTTTCAGGACCACAAGCCATGGCAAGCATTGCTGTTTGCACTGGGATGTGGTCCTGAGCGAGGAGGAGGAGCAGGAGGAGGAGGAGGAGGAGGAGGAGGAGGAGGAGGAAGAAGAGCCTGACTGGAGCTTTCAGACAAAGTGCTGTCAATTACT
Source organism: Rhabdornis inornatus (assembly GCA_013397075.1). Taxonomy (NCBI): domain Eukaryota; kingdom Metazoa; phylum Chordata; class Aves; order Passeriformes; family Rhabdornithidae; genus Rhabdornis; species Rhabdornis inornatus. The sequence continues at coordinate 4,174,113 of VWZS01008918.1, forward strand.
TTTCAGCATAAGCTGTGCTAATGGATTTAAGACTCCAGAGAATTTTACAAATCTCAATTAAATCTCAAATATCTTCCACTTATGAATGCAGCTGTTGTTCAGAGAGCATTGTACTCCTTGTGGGAAGGAAGTTACTGATCTCGTATCCTGGAGACCCTGACAGATGTGAAGGGAATATCAGAGATCCCCATTACATTGGCCAGGGACAGTAGATGGAGTCAGCACATTCCCAGCATGGCTAGCCCTGCCCACATTCACATAGTGTGGGGCCTCTTACAGCCCTCAGTGGAGGTCAGGTTGCCTGTTTTGCCCTTGTTCCCCTCCTCCTTGCTCTATTTCCATGTTTCCATGACATATTCCTAGGGGTATATAAAAGAGGTAACCAAGATAACTAAAATTCTAAGTCTAAGAGCCAGCAGAATCAAATTCTTGATTTTCCTTCTCTTCCACAGCAGCAGCTGATTATGCTCCTCATTTTAGTTGTTTATGACTTCTGTTGTTGACCCTCCTGAGACTAAAGCCCCTGGCAGTATAATTAGTTCAGTGAAGAACTGCTATCCAGCCATTAGTACAGTTGCAAATACTTGTTTTAGCTTTAGTCCCAGCCACTCAAATTAATGCATTAACATGCACTGAAATTTTTCTCTAGCTCAAGGCAAGTCATTACAGTTGTCATCTGCTTGCAGTAAACCTGTTCCGTCTCTCACTTCATAGCAAATGTAGACTTTGAAAATTATGCACAGAAATAGGCACTGGCTGTGCAATGCAGTTATGAGAGTGACCAAAGTTTGTACTGATTAATTTGTCGATTTATCTAAAACAAAGAGTGGGAAGTGGTGTATTGGATGGCAAGTGCTGTTCCACCTAAGCAACACCAAGTTACTTTTATATCTTTGTAGCCTACTTAGATTTCACACTTTTAGTTTCACACTATGAATTGGAGTGTGAAGCTGGAGGCAAACCTGTGCTGGAGGCTTAAGGCAAGGCAACAAGGCAGAGCTCAGTCCTCTGTCCGTTCTTCCAGACAGATGGGTGTGGGGTAGCTTCAGTTTGAAGCCCATCCAGTTGCATTAACTCATGCTGTGATTGAGCTAATTAGTTCTACTAAAATCTTGAATCTGACAGTGCCCAGCTGGGGAGGTATGGATTGAGAAAGGTGAATCCAGCTCAACCCCCAAAGCTCTATAGTCCAGCTCAACCCCCAAAGCTCCATAGTAATTCAAATGAACTTTTTTTTTTTCTGTAAAATACAAGGCTGGGAATCAGATCTGTAGTGGGGCACATTGATTTAAATCTGGTGTCTGCTGCAATATACAGACTGCTCCCAGGGAGTAATCTGGCCTTATCTTTTCCTCTTTCCAAAAGAGAAAAAACTAAATGAAAACAATAAATTCCTGACATGTGACTGACTAAAGGTATAAAAAGTGGGGGGGAAGGGTTTCCCCATTTTGTTAGTAGATATCAGAAGTGAATTACCTAATTTTGATGTATGTGTGGTCTGTAGTCATAGGCTGTGTCTGACATTTTAAAATGGTCTCATTTAAAAACATATGCTCTGGACAAGAATCATCTCATGTAACATATGGCTTACAGAAACACAGGAAAACAGTGAGTTTGCACGGGATTTCTGTGTTAAAATCAGGAACTGCCTTTACTTCCCACACTGCCTTGAGTGTTTTATAGGTAACTCATTTATTCTGTTCAATAGTTCAGGCTAAAACCAGTACACAACGCACAAAAAATAAAGTTGTCTTCATCAGTTAACAGCATATCTAGATATTTCTTGTGCCTATTGTCACTTACAAATATGTGAAGAAAAATTAATTTTGGAAATACAGATTCATGCAGATCATTTAAGTTCCTTAGTTTCTATCTTTTTGTCTGCCTAAGTATACACATGCACATCTAGGAAATTTATGGGTAACAGAAGTGGAAAAAGAGAACTTTAAGTAAAATTTGAGTTTATCTCCTACATTTGCATCTGGGATTCATGTCTGAATTATAAAGATGATTTTTTACTCCAATTAAAAAGTTTCATGGCTTGGAGCCAGGAGGTGTGTAGTTTGGATTATCAATCTTTTAATTTTTTTAAGAAAATAATCATTATTTATTTAAAAAGTCTAAAGAATGAAAAGATGCAAGGAAAACCTTAGGAAATATCCCTGGCTGCATGTAGACACTTTAAAAAGGTCAGTCTTTGGATTTGAGAATTCTGAATTAGAAATGAAAGGTTTATAATGGAATTGGGTGACATCAGTGCAAGTCTTACAGTAGTGATTATTCTTAATTTAATTTTTGTTCAGAACAAAATGAGTTTCTTGTAATGAGATCTGTGGGAATTTCAAAATTCAATTTCAGTTAAGCTTCTGCCATCTGAAAACTATAAAATTTGAAGTTTAAAATTACAGGATAAAAATGCTTCTGTAGAGGCTGAACTTTGTCTTGAAATTAGTATGTGAGATAAGCCAAAAAAATTTTACATTTCGTATGTACCTAATAATATGCAGGAGTAATGAGTCTTTGGTTAAAAATAAATTTTGTCTCCCCGTGCAATTCCAAAGATAAAATTCACCCTTCTAATAGAAACAAATGCTTGAAAAGAAGCAAATGCCCTTGAAATGTACAGAAGACACATCTTACCTTAGAGTATAGGATCCTTTTCTCTTTGAAACAAAGATAAGAATGAAAGAATAATAAAGGTAAAAGCCCAGGCTCATCATTGATGTAATTTCTTGAAATTTCATGAACTTTAGGTCATCTATGTTAATTTACAGTAAGAAATGTTGTTTTATGCGATATTTTAAATAATCCCCATGACACTGAAATTTGGAAGAGTCCACTGGTTCTTTTGGTCCTTAAAATAGTTTGCCCTTAAACCTCAAAATCATTTTATGTCAGAAAGGCTTATAAAAAGACTATTGTTCATCTTTGGTGTAGGAATTTTACGTCCATTTTTTAAAAGGAATCTTTAAATTGGAGCTGAATTATAACTGACTTAATGTTGGCATGTTCTATTTTACAGCTTATAAAAACTCCTGAAGATAGTGTTAATAAGAAACAGCTGTAGAGTTGATTTCTTTTTTGTACGTTTTTCATGCCATCAGAAACCTACTTTTCAATTATTTTTTTTATATAGCATTCACAGATTTGACCGAGTTGCTTTTGAAAGTTTCTCCCCAAGCATTTTCTTAGAAATGTCAGGCTCTGGATGGGGGGCACTTCCAGACACTTAATAAGCATCCAGGTTGTCTTCAGGCTGACTTCACATAAGCATGCAGTGATGTTCTACTGAGATGTGTATAATATACCAACCTATCTGCCATTTTCAAATTTCTCCCCACATCTGTGTATCTTATTTTGGAGAGTCTTTTTGAGATGCCTTTGTTTTCTATGGACATTTTTAGTTTTCCTTCTCACAGAACTATCACAGAAAAAGCAACATTTTTTTAGTATCTTTCCTATACAGACATCAAAAAGCTCCCTCTGTCTCAGCATCTGCCTCATTGCTAGTGACCAGCTCACTTTCTTCTTCACCCTCAGATGAGAGAAGAGTGGCTCCCTCCAAGCTCCAGGGAGGCCTCCTGCCCTCTGTGACTTCAACTTTACATTACAAATAAGCTCAACAACCTTCCACTGCCAAAAATCTTTCTGTCCCTCTTTCCTTCCTTGCTGTTACTTTCTTCATCTCTTCCTGCCAGAGGAAATTAACAGTAACCCAATTCCTGTTCTTTATATATTCCACTGCATCATTTTTTCCCAAACTGACCAAGTTTTCATATCCAAACCGCACAACTGATACTGAATTCAGACTTTCATTTAGACTGGTGACTTTGACACAAGTTCTTCTTCCAAAAGCCTTGTTGGATTGTAATATCCTTAATGTCATTTTCCCCGGTGTCTCCATCTGTGATTCGAATGGTTCTCACTATGTGAACCTTGAATGCTTTAATTCCTCCCTTCAGCTTTCACTGCAAACTGCTGCACAGGGCTCTGGTTATGGACTCCTTTTCATGCTTCACACCTCCTTGGATGATTTCATACACAAATTTGATTTCCATCTCTGCTGAGGTTCTGTAGAGATGCGCCTCTTGTTTGGACTGCTCCTGTGCAGTGCAGTCTCAGACTGCCTCTGATGCCTCCTCACAGCTATTTAGCTATGAACTCAGGCACAGCATGGCTAAAAATGTGCTCCTCCAAGATGTCCCTTGGGTTCATTTCTGCTTGATTATGCTAGACAGTAATGAACCATCCTGGAAGTCACTGCAGTCTGGGAAAATTCTCCAGTAGGTTTTCTACTAGATCCTTTTAACAGGGTACACCTAATTCTCAAACACTTGTTGCTAAATAGCTTCTCAAAGATGCAGCATTTCATATCCTCTCATTTCCACCCAGACTCTCACTCTTTCCCTTCTCAGTTACCTTAATATTTTCCCTCAGCCAGTCACACTCACACTGTGCCTCTGCATACCAATCCAGGATGACTTTGCAAAGATGATTTTCCTGGTGTGCTGCTTTGTTTCCATCCCCCCATTTTGATTTTTACATCTACCAGATTCCCAGCCTGTTTTGTATCAGACATGAGCCATTTGTCCTCAAGTCCTCATAAAATACCAGTATCCTAAAAATATTTTTCAAGCTTTAACAACAAAAGACATTGCTCTGGCTTTTCAGCTCTGTTCAATTTTTTTGAAACTTCTTCCAAATCATCTGTCCCATGTTATTATATTTGCTGTTTGAGTGTAATGGTCTCATGAATTTATATAGAAGTTGTGCAAGCATCACTGTGGTCACAAGTTGACAGATTCTTAATGTTGTCGATACATTTTTCCTAAGCACTCCTTCTGAATCACCTATATCTCATAGAAGGGGAGAGAAATAAAGCACCCATGCTGACTGGAGCAGTTTACACGTGTTTAGTTCCAGGGCAGGAATACCAAATTGCCCTTGAGGATAGGTTTATACAACCAGATACAAATATGTCAGCATACATTCAAACAGCATAAATATTGTAGCCATATGCAATTACAGTTGATTATTTAACATATGAAAACACTTCCTTTCAAATTATCTAGAAAGGAAAGTTTCTGTACAGAGACATTCAGTTACTTTGATTTTACTATGGACACAGGGATTCTGGTAAGTCTCGCACCTGAATTTCCTCACCTAGCTAAGTGCCCACGATTAGGTGAACATCTTGGATCTTGCAGGTTTCTGTGGAACTGGTATCAAACATTATTTTTCATTGCTTTTTGTGAAACAAATAAAATATTTTCCAAAAAACTGAATATTCAGAATTTCTTTCTTTTTTTTACCATAGAAAGAAGTCACTGCATACAGGACTCTCAGTAGTGTGTTGCCTGAGTTTTAATCAGACATGGTTCAGTGTCTACCTGGTCCTGCTTTCCATAATAATTATGTTCATGCTGGGTTTGTGAATATCTGCATCTGTACAGCATTTCCCCTTTCTTTCTCACTTTGTATAAAACCACAATACTACTTTTTTGCCTAGAAATTTTGGCTTCAGCTAAAGTGAAATTTATATGATAGCCTAAATCTTTCAACGTTCAATTAACTTTGCCATTTATTATTGTGAGTTTGGATGAAAAAACCTTGGAAAAAAGCTTTTCTTTCTTAATGGATAAATGTCTCCTGCTATATATATAGGTGTATATTTAGGAGTCTCCTGGTCTTGATATTTGACATAACTTCTGGTATCAAATATACAAACATTAGGAGAATACTTGAAAACTATACCAAACCTAATTATTTTCTTCCCTCTTCATCCCAAAGCCTGATTTTATTTCTGTTTTCATATTGCACATGCTTGTATATATGTATTTTAAATGTCATTTTGGAAAATGCTGCTTCTTTTAATTTTCCACAGTATTTATACTGCTAGACTAGAGATAAGGGAATTTAAAAAGATACATAACCAATCTTTTTTCAGATGGAAAGCTTTTTTTTTCTGTGTGTATATGTTCTTATTGGTTTAATTGAATGTCTGCATTTTCAGTCACGTCTAGAAGTGCTGAATTACCCCAAGAGAAGAGAGTTTGCTTGCAGTCATGACTAAAAGTGCTGAATTATCCCTGGAGAAGAAAGCTCGCTTTTGTCAGGATTCCAGTCCAATTTTGCAAACACGAAAGGAGATAATCACTCAAATGTGCATGTGTGCTTACTGGAACAGAGTCCAAACTCTGAACCTTTTGAGGTTTGCCCATCTGTATTACCAGCCTTATTAGTTAAAATTGCACATAGCAGCTTGAGAAAGCATTTTTATGTCCTCTGGCTAGGGGTACCTCAGTTAGCACACACTCATATGACTGAGTACTGAAATTGCAGGATTGCTAACCTTAGTGATTTTTTTTGTTAGGCATTCAGGTCTTCCAGTAAACACTGTTTTTTTCTTTTTCTTTTTTTCTTCTTTTCTTTTTTTTTTTTAGTGTTTCTCTGCCTCATATGGCCATGAATGCAAAACCAAGACCGTTGTTATTATAGGAAATGTGTGTTCCAAATATTATAAATCTCTTAAATTCTGTTTCTGCACTCTACTTTCCTAATAATTAGTCATGCTTACAGTTCAGTAAAGGCCACTTCAGTCAGTCAGCCAATAAGACTATAACACAGTTTCCTGGCAATGGGTGACTAAAGGGTAAATCACCATTAGAGTGAAATTTAGAGCTGCACAGAAGACCCGTCATAAGACTAAAATACGTATAGTTTTAAAACCATAGGAAATGAAATAAAGAGTGTTTGTTAGGATATGCTTTTGGGGTCTGTATTCTGATAGCAATCTTCATTTGAAACCAGTTTTCATTATTCAGGGCAGGGATGAATACAATTTTATTACTTTGGATTATTACTCAGTGTGTGATAATTCACCTATTAACATAGCAGCAGAAGAAAGTTAATTGTGACCTGGGCAGGAGAACATAAACATCTTCAAAATTTGTGACTCACAGAACTAGGAGAGCAGTTGGAAATTATTAATCCTTTTTTGGTTTACATTAATCCCTAAGGGTAGACAGACACCTAAAAAGGTCAAGTTCTGCCCTGATGGCAAGCATTGTGCTATTCTTATGCATTTCTAGGTATAGGAATCAAGATTTAAGAAGGCCTTGCTTTGAAAAATATTTCCTTTGAGAATTTTTTTTCAGTGGAAAATAATTCTGTCCTTATCTTCTGGAAGTAGAATATCCCATATGTTAATTACTCCTTTCCAGACACTTGGGCCTGCCAAATCACTGCCAACCCCAAAAATGTGTCAGAACTCTAACACATCCACCCAGAACTACAGCTTTTATTTTTCAGTCTTGTATCTGTTTCAGATGGAGAGGTTGCCTTGGTTTTGATTCTGACTAGGAAGTCACAGTTTGAAATCTAACCTAAATAATTCTGACATGAAAGACTAATTGGACATCTTATATCTTTCAGAGCATGGGGCTAAATGAAGTGTTATAAAATTTATGCCAGGTTTTTAACTGGTTTTTAACCAGTCATTGAATGCAGCAGCACCTAAAGGTTTCTATAGTGTCATGTGCTGTGACATACAGGGGTTTTGCCAAAGTATGTAAGAATATTTTGGTTTTGTATGTTTGGTATTATCTGTTAGCATAAGACCATTCACAGATTATTGGTGAACACACAAATATAACAGCAGCACTTCAAATTCACTAAAAGTTTACTCTTCTGCTTAGCTTTAGCTTCTAAAGATCATTCTGAGTTCCAGAGCTTTTTTTGCCAGTAGGGAAAAAGTGTCTAAAATTATTTAACGAAAAAGAATTTATATTTTTCTCTGTCAACGGAAAGACTTGGCATTTCTAGCACAGAGAAAATAATAATAACAACCCCTAAATGTGGAGCTGAGTGATAGTGTTCACAAACACCAAGCTGTAGCCATTCTCAGTTACAGGGAGAGTGAAAATCTGAGTTTTCCAGTCTGACCAAAACCTCTCCTACAAATGTCTAAGTCAAGGTTTAGCAATGATACTTGACTTCAAATAAAAATCCCCCACAGCATTTCTGTACTATGCATTTCCAGTGAATTGAGTTATTTCTCTTCTCTTGCACAGATACTTTATCAATGAAAAGCTGATATATATTTACTGATTTACATTGATGAGCTCTGTAAGATAAGTAAGCAATCCTATCTTTTTAAGGCTGCACATATTAAAAATAAATTATCGTTTTGAATTACATTTTTATTTTGCAACTTTGTCCTTAGAGCCAGTGATTTGCATAGTTTTGTCTCTTGTTGAACTGGTGTTTTTTAAGGCTGGGGCAGAGAGGACTGATAGTCCATGTCTCAGGAAGGGTTAGTGTTTACATTGGGGCTTTTTTGTCTTAAAATAAAGTTAAATTATATGCACTTATCCTATTTTATTCAAAATTATTTAGAGTTAATTTAGAAATTTGAGAGTGAGCACTTTTTACTTTTTATTTATTCTTTTCTAAACAAAAATTAAAATACTGAAACAACTGAAAACTAAGAATAAGATCTAGTAAAATCCTGAGATAGGTTTGAATACAGACTGGTTAAAATAAATATGAATTATATTTCATTACTCTTTTTGGTTCGGTTTTTCAGCCTTAGAAATAAATTTACTTTATATTCACAAACAATTTATACTTGCGTGATGTCTAAAACATAATAGATTTTTGTTTAAAAAAGCGAGGAGTATCATGAAACTACACAGTTCCAAGAAATGATTGCTTAAGAGAAACACTATAAACTCATGACAAAACCAGAAGAGTTAGCAGCAATACATACGAGTTCGCTTAATAAATCACCTAAGCACCTCATTGCTTAAACCAACAGAAAACTTCTGTCTTTTCCTTGCACATAACTCAGAAGGCTTAGAATAAATTAGAACTGATTTTATACACAACGTATCATTTAACACTGAAAGGCAGCAACCATGATTTCTGTATAGAGAGTCAGAAAATGTTCAGATGAGGAGGTTTTTGACCTTTTTTCAAAGTAATGAAAAAAAGAAAACTATTCTTTTATATTTGTAAAATTTTCAGTGGAAAACCAAAGTCATCATCTGGCTTTCAGTATTTAAACAGCAAGTTTCTCAAACAGTAGATGTTTATGCAAAAAACCTTTTTCAGCTCAAGAAGAACATTAACTTCTAGGGGAACTGTTAAAGAAGATAAGAATGTACCAAATCCTTGCTCTCAAGCCTTCTTTGAGCTGTATGTGGGCACAGTGTCTATTCCATAGTAAGGAGTTTGGCCTATATTTTTTAATGTATGCAAATGATAGTGGGAGAGTCAGTATAATATTTGGCAAGTTTCCCATGGACACAGAAACAACTCAGGCAGAGCTTTCAAGATAATTTTCAGTATAAAACAGTAAAATCAAGCCAGTCTGCTGATTTAAACTTATTTTTACTGCAGCAATAAACTTGTACAACTTGTTCCTGTTGAGGAATTGAGCAGTGTGTGGCTTATTGTGCTGTCTTGTAAAAAAGTGATGAAGATGAAAAATTTTTCTTCTGAGAGACACAACTGATAGCAATGATGCACACAGAGCAAATGTGGCTCTGGTGATGCCGCAAAGGTAGGCACTAAAGCATAGCCTGGTCAGCTCGTGCTGTTCCATTTTTTAACATATCAGCACTCACAGTCTCCAGAAGAATAATCCAAGGAGCATGTGAACATTACTTTTTAGTGATTTTTCTACCTATCGTAGTAAGTACTTTGAGCTGCTACAATACTTGAAAGTACTACAGGAAAGTTAAAACCCTATTTCAGCCCAAGTTCTGTGATTGCTTTAACACACCTCTCAAAGGAAGAACTCGAGGCCCGTAAAGTCAGAAATGCTTGGTTGTTCAGTGTGCAAATAGAAGATTAGAGGTGTGGAGGAAAGAGGACGCAGAGGAAGGATGGGTTTTCCCCGATGTCCCCAGCGCTGTGGCCAGTGTAGCCGCTCCCAAGGATGGGTGTCCCAATGTCTCCAGAGCTGTGGCCAGCGCAGCTGTTCCCAAGGATGGGTGTCCCGATGTCCCCAGCACTGTGGCCAGTGCAGCCACTCCCAAGGATGGGTGTCCCGATGTCCCCAGCACTGTGGCCAGCGCAGCTGTTCCCAAGGATGGGTGTCCCGATGTCCCCAGCACTGTGGCCAGTGCAGCCGCTGCCATGGCCAGTCTGGGGCACAGCTGTGCTGGCCCAGGCACCTCTGCTTCCCAGCTGTGCGGGGCTTTGTTCCCAAAACCCGGCCCGCCGTCCACATTTCTTCGTTCTGGCAGTTTGAGGGGTGGGGGGGAGATAATAAAATACAAACCGAGAGAGGGTCAGGTGTCCTTTCTAGGCGCAAGCCGCTGCCGGGAAGGGGGCGGAGGGGCGGGGGCGGTGTGTGAGCGAAATGGACACATAAGTGACAACACATAGGGAACAAGAGCTATCGATATTTCCCCGAATCCCCAGGTAAACACTGGGAACTGCTTCCCCGCCTCCCCTCTGGAATCCGGCTCGGCACAGGGGGGGCTCGGGGCCGGCCGGGCGCTGTTCCCGGTGCTGCCGCGCGGGGCCGCTCTGGAGCTGCGGGTCCAGGCCTGAGCATCCCGGGATGGCACCGACGGGAACAGCGATCTGCACAGCCTTGGCAGAGCCCAGAGAGCATTCTGGAATGGCACCGACGGGAACAGGGATCTGCACAGCCTTGGCAGAGCCCAGAGAGCATCCCGGGATAGCGCCGAATGGAACAGGGAACAGCACAGCCTTGGCAGGGCCTAGAGAGCATCCTGGAATGGCACCGACAGGAACAGGGATCAGCACAGCCTTGGCAGGACCAAAAGAGCATCCCAGGATGGCACCGATGGGATCAGCACAGCCTTGGCAGCCCTAGAGCTACAAATCACATGTATCAACCAAATATTGATAACATCCCGCTTATCTGGCAGCATCTTGCGGCGTTCATGTGCTCTGCTGTAGATAGAGAAGCAGAATGCTGGCCTGGCAACATGCTGCGGGAAATGCATGTCTAAACTTTGTGTTTAAAATCAACAGCAACATAGAGGGGGGAAAAAAAACAAACCAAAAAAACCCAAACTAAGATGTACCATTATGGAAATGGTGGAAAATAAATCAAATTTGCCACACAGTCAAACATTTGGCCAGCAAAACAATCCAATGTATATGACCTTACTTTTTTTTTTAAAGCTGAAATATATGCCAGATTTTCTATTCCTCAGGTGTCTTAACTATATTAACCCTGTGGATATAATCATATACAAGACTTGTTGAACCTAAACCTCTTACTTAGCAGTTTATGAAACAGTGAGAGCCAGACAGTTGAAGATGATAAATTGTCCAAATCTCTCAGCCAAGAATACTTTCTCTAGGAAATATCTCCAAACACTGAAGTAGCTCCACTTTGCTCAGAGAGATATTTAGCCTGGATGTGCTAACCTTCTCCTCATCTAAACATATGGTTCATTGCCAAGGAATCCCAACATTTCCAGAATATCAACAACAAAACTTAAAAAATCACTACTCTTCCTTGTACTGATTGTATTATGTTATTGGAGCCTTATGATTTTTTGATTAAATGAAAATCATGCATCTTCAAGCACTTTCATGGAATTGGCACATGTCATCCAACCAGAGCCATTTAATGCCATTAATGCTACTCATGGCAGTGCTTCTAGAGCCAGGGCATGTATTCAGGGTTGTTCTGTGTAGATCAGCCAGGGAAACTGCAGCCTCTGTCCTTGACACAGCTGCTGTGACTTTGTCAGTATTTTTCTAAAATCTAAGTGAAGACAAGACTTGCAATACTGGAAAGAGTTTAAAAAGAGTTTAAAATCGGACAAATTAAGACATCCTGTCCACAGTAACATCATCCATGAAAATCCAATATAAGAAGTAGTTCTTATTCTGGAGACTACAGTACCTCCTACTTGGATAAGTAAGACTGATTTAATTACTGATGTTTAGAAAAAAGTCTCCATTATAATATCTAGTATGTTTATAGCAGTCAATCATAAGATTTCACCAAGATAAAGGGCTTATAGGCAGTGGCCTTGTGTCTTAAATGTGAGTTTTTCAACAGGAGTACATTCATACTGGAAATAGTTTCTTTGTCTGTTACAATAAATAAAGAGTTGATTCTCCTAGGAATGAGAGATGCTCATGCTTTCATAGAAATTTTTATGAGAGAGTCTGTAGTACAAAAATTAAATATTCATTCTTACTAACCAGCCGCTTCAGCTCAGTTTTGGCTCTGCTGCTGATTCCAGACCTCTCCACATTTATAAAATTCAATGTATTCAATATTTAAGTCGCATCTGAGTCTTCTTATTTCTCTTCATGATAGCATCCCTTCATTTCCATTCCATATGTATATGGCTTTATGAGGTCTGCTCATCACTTTGGATAATTTCATTTCAAATAGTTTACAAATATATTTTTTAAATTTTGCATTTTAGTATCCCGTTGAGGTTCTTTTTTTCTTTTTACTGAAACATCTACTGTTTTACATCTAATTCATTTTCTTTAGGGCGATTTCTGGCAGTACTATTTTAATTTAGTTTCTGTGTGCTGAACAAAGCATGAAGCTTCAGACTAATCAAAATTGAAGAATTAGAATTAACAGATCCAGTATTCATACATCATTAAGCATAATTTGAAAAGCCACTCCTTTCCCACACTTTCAAATCATAGAGTTGATTATTGAACAGATTGAACAGATTAGCAAACTTTAGCAAATCACAGTGAACTTCATTTTTGAATTTATAAGGAAACCTGAAACCAGAGGAACCATGAGTGGTTTCTTGTTTCCCTGTGAATGCTTTACACAGCTGTAATGGGTAAAAAGTTGATGAGTAAGGTCTACAAATGCTATGTGGTGACTCAGAGTCATGCCAAGGTTTCTGACTAGGTAACCTACTGCTGCATTATGGCCCCTGAACTTCTGCTTTCACACATTTCTCACAGGTTGTGTACAGCACAGACAACATGCAGAGGGTTCTGTGCAGTCCTTCACTCATCTCCTCTCTCCACCTTTTTCTGACATTTTACAGCAGGCTTCGAGTCATGATCTGAGGACACAGAAATACCTAATCAAAAAGCTGAAAGCATTTGAGGAAGTACTCATGGAAAAGACAAACTAATCAATCTGGAAAAAATGGTTCAAATTATTGGAAAATGTCTAAATATATAAAGACTGTTTAAATCAGTTTTTAAATACAATCCATCATGTATAGTGTTGCTCCCAGTGACATTAGAAGAAAATCCTTACACAGAAAACATGGATGCAACTGTTTTAAAGGAACTATTGTTACGAGGATAGAGGAAGGCAAAAAAAATCAAGGGCTCCTTTCTTAAGTGACAAGTGAATTCATAGCTAAGCATCTACTGAGAGGAAAACACTGAGGTCAGATCTTGGCCTTGGTTTTAAAGTGGGCCCAGGGAGCTATATAACTAGTTTACAAGCAACAAATATGTGTCTAGTGACAATATCTTCTGCCTTGTTTCTCTCTCTCTTTTTTTTTTTCCTTTTTTTTTTGTTTTTCCCTTCAGAGTAGAAAGTTTTCATCTGTTTTGCATTAGAACCAGGATGAGGCTTAGGTCAGTCAAGAAAAAACCCTCAGAGAATGATAGAGGGTTTGGCAGTGAAAGATCCCCAAATCTACATATGTGTACCCAAACTAAAGGGGAAGAGGGAAGAAAAACACATAATTTTTTTATCAATACGTCTTTCTTGTTGCTTAACTAATAAAAAATAAACTAAAAATAAAACTATTCCTTGTCATATGAGCCATCTTTACAAATATGTTTCTGTATTTAGAAATAAATATAGAACTCTTTATTTTAATATAAGAGTCACAGGACTTGTTTTGTAAAAGAGAAGATACTCCAGGAATGGGAAGCACTCAACAAACATTTGCACATCTGAACGACCTGACCGGAGACTTCTATTCTGTATGCGATTATCCTTTTGGAAAGAGATACTGGAATCAGTGGATGGCTGGAGTTGTTTTGGCTGGGAATGGTACTGTCAGTATCTCAGCTGCTGCAAATCTTTTTTGCTCCACAACACGGATTTACATCAGCTGTGCAACTGGCCCAGCAGCTCTCCCAGGAATGGTGTTACTTCACCAGTGGATGTGTTGGTTGCACTAATGATATTCCTGGCAGGCTGATCCATGCTGACAGAGCTGTGGCCTGGAGAGGGCAGCATGTCTGACATTCTAGCGAGAATAAATAAGCCATAGTGGAAACGGAAAACAGAAACCAAGGCCTGGGGTCAGGCAACAAAATTGCCTGGTAAAATTTAGTGAAGCCTGAACTGCTAAAGAATTCAGAGCTAAATTTGGAATACGGCACTTTGCTAGAGGCATGAAAATCTCTGTTCACTGTTTTATTGACATGTAAATGTGTTTCAATGACTTTAATGTAAATTTAGCAAAAACAGGATTTGTCGATATAATTCCAGACAATTGCTTTAATCTTCAGTGCTGTTTTTAGTAGCTTTGCTACTTACCTGGTTTATTATTTTTGCTGGTTTTGGCTTCTTCCCCCCTCCCCTTCCTCACTATGAAAATCAAAATGCTATTCTGGAGAGGCACTAACTGAAATAGTGTTTGCTAAAGAGGAACGTGGTTCTGAATTTTTCTGTTCTTTCCTTCTCAGGCATTTCCAGCAGAAATCAAAGAGAGGAGAAGAGAAGACTTCTTCATGTATGATGAAACTCTAATATTATTGAACTGGTTTTGCAACACACATCATACAGGAATGTGTCCGGGGGTTTTCCCTAAAAGATCAATGCTTATTTGCTTTCAGGTTCCACTACAAACTCAGCCAATCTTTCTCTGAAAGCCCCTAAACTCTGGCGATTTAGCCAACTGTGGGCAAGACTGAACCTAGTTCTGAGGGGAAAGAGTATGAATCTTTTGTATTTCATTGTGAGCAGAGTTTTGGTGCTGGCAGTGAAAGAGACTGAAATATTTAGTCCTAATTTTACTTTGAAGTTTTGGATTTTCTTTTGTAAAGGAGCTGAAACTGAATAAAATATCTTTAGTATTCTCCTTCCAAGGGATTGCACGAAGACATCTAAGCAGAGTACTGGGTACAATCCGATAGGCACCAGAAGTTTGTGGATGAGGAAGGGAAGCCATGAAGAAGTGCTATCCCCTGATGGCTTGGATAAGGTATACCAGGAGAAATCTAGAGGCAACTGTTTCCGGGTCTATGTCAGCATCAGCCTTCCATCGGAATGTATTTGTTGCAAACTCATAGAAAAGAATCTGCCCAGACCAGGGTAAGGAAGGGAAGCCTCCAGGCTCAGACTTGGTTATCTCTCATGTGCATGCTTATCTCCATCCCTTTTTAGAAATACACACACTAAAATGTGTATTACATGCTCTAAAATGACCTCAAAAGCATACCAAGGTTGTTTACTGGTGTAGATAACAACCTATAATTGCACAGGACTGTACTGCCATTCCAATACTTTCTCAACACAAAATTTGCTCTTACCGTGTACTAAGACAAGCATGGAAATCTATAATTAATGCTATTACCCTCTGGTATTTTGAACACTGCATAATAATACACTAAAACCGGTGCAGACTGCAAACCAGAGATGTAGTATCTCTGTGGGAGTGTAAAGTTTCATAAAATACAGTAGGTGCCTAACTGTTAACACCCCTTAAGAGACAAAGAGTCTTTGGAGATGCAAAGCAAAGTGATAGTTTTGAAGAACTTTCATTCTGTGTTAAATCCAGCAATTCAAGAGTATCCAAGATATTTTGATATATCATTCATTGATTTCCTTTGAAAGGTGATTAATCAATCTACCTCACTAGTGTCAGTGTAGATCTATAGGACTTAACATTTTCTAAAAGCATTTAGATCTCTGAAAAGACTTGTTTGGTACCCAAGTTCATGCAACTTCATCACCCATAATCAAGTGAATTTTATAGTAGTATTCTGTCCCTTCATATAAAAAAAAAATAATATCTTGAATGTTTATCACAAACAAATTACCAAGAATTGATTTCAACGAGATTTTAAAAATGTTACACTGCTGATAAAGTCTTATCTTGCTACAATAAAAAGTATGCATTTGGTAAGTAGATTTTAAAAACACTACTTTGCATTCAGTTAGACATTAAAAGTGTTCAGCTTTTCTTCATATTCTTAAAATCAGTGTCATATTAGGTACATCACAGAACAGCTCTGTTTGAACAGCAAGGAATGTGGATCTCATTTGGAAATTTTGTCAATAACAGGTAAGCAAGTCTGTAAATATGTTCACTTGAACTTAATAATAGAAAACATTTGCAAGTCAAAACACACTTATCAGAAAAACTTGAAAAGTGTTCACAGGCTTTTTTTGTCTTTTAGTTTATTGGCACTACAGTATCAAATGCTGCTTCTGAACAGATAAAAAATGACACATATAGTACTTCTGTGTAAGAAATTCATAGAAGCTGAAGTATTTTTAACTGAAGAATAAATAAGTATGTTAAAAACTAATATGGATTGCAATTACATCTAAAGGGTCATTTTGAATACATCAATTGGACAAAAATGTGGCTGCAATGAAGAATATTTCTTCTGAGTAAGAAGCATTTTGCACAAGTTGTTGGTTTAAATAATTTTCAAGATTTAAAATAGAGAAGGGAGAAAAGCAGTGAAACACAATTAGTCTTTAAATTTATCTTGCTAATCTGTATATATCTGTATTTCCCTCTACAACATCTGCATTCTCCACATAAACTGCATGTGGCTCACTGCAGTCGGTAGCAGATCTGGCACATTGTCAGTGTTTATGATGTCATACTACAAGTTACCTAATATGGAAGTTTTTTAAGTATCTTGTCTCACACTTAACTGAATATGGCAAAAATCAACATTTTCATTGATCCATTTTAAGCAAAAATAATACACTTTACATGTTAAAATAAAAATAATCACATGAAAAAAAAGTCTCACTGTCATTAAATCTAATGTGAATAATAATTTCCTTCCGGGCACTAACATTCTCAAAAGGTCCGTTGTTGTTTCTTAAGGTGACCTGAAAGTATTTGTCATGGCTTTTTCTATGAGACTTAAAACAATAACTTCAGAGACAGATCGAATGAGAGCCTAGTCAAGAAAGCTGTCTTTCTTGGAAAAAATACAGGTTTTCTTCTTCATTTGAAGAAAATCAAAATTGCATCTACATGTAACAAAAATATTTCTGAAGGAAAAGCCAAAATCTACCTAAATTGTAAAAAAAAAACCAAATAAATCTGCGATGTTTATTTCACTATTGATGTGAGTATAAATTAAGGCCTCAGAAGAAGAGGGAAAGTGCATCTTTCAATTCGGCAGCCTTGGCATCAGAAGAAAGTGCTATATTGTTCTTCACACAAACCGTCCCCATTAGTGCTCAAGATGTTCTTTTCCTTTTAATCCTCATTTGTACCCCTTAGCCATTTGTTTGGAATTAAATTAGCTGCAATTTGGAAAATGTGGATGAAAGGTAGTGCATTGAGTAGATATCACATGTTTCCTGAATAGTGCCTGTTCTGCCTCTTTCACAGCCATTCATTGTGCCTGAAAGGGTGTAGTGTGTGAATTGTTGGACTGTCACTCTGCAGTGAAGTCTAGTAGCCAGTATTACCATGGAAACAGCAGGAAAAAGACAATTAACAAAATGGTTCTGATTTTCCTTATTTCTTGGGGGAAGGGGTGTTCATTAGTGATTTTTTTTGTTTTCTTTTGTTATTTTCCCAAAAGAAACACAGAGGTAAGGGAGGAATATTCTTGTTAAATTAGGCATTGTCATCACTGCAGGCCTAGTAAAGCAACAGAAATGTGTGTTTGTGCAATAAAATGTGAGCTCTTAAGTGTTGTCTCGTCTTATTCCTCCCTTTCCCATCACAGAAAAGAGGTCTCAAAATATTCTTAGGTGAGCGACTGTTAATGAGCAGAGCCTGTGAGTTTAACCCTCACACATTCATTGGACTTTTAATTAGTCCCTCTCAGAATCACTCCTGTGACAGAAACACAATATATGCCTGAGAGGGGTTTAAACCAAAAGGGGGCTCTCTTTAGATTTTTAGCAATAGTTTAAAATCAAATAAGTTGGAGGGAAGGGCTTTGGGCTGCTGTAAAAGGCAGATTTTTCTGCCTGAAGGACATTCCAGTGCAGGGGTCCAGCTATAATTTCAAGTCAGTCAAGATCACATTCTGCATCCAGAAGTGCATCAAACAAAAGGGTGAAACTCAGGCTCTTAAATATACCTCTGCCTATAAAATTATTATTTCCCCCTAACAGTGTTACTAGCCTTCACAAATTGCAATTAAAAGAAAAAAACCCTGATGCAAATTCTATGCTAACTTTTTATGTCAAACATTCCCAGAAGACTGAATTCCAGGTTGTGCTCATGACGCACGGATACAAGGGCTTCAGACACAAAAAGAACTCTCCTCCCTGCTTGTACAGATTCAAGATCAGTACCCAGCCTCATTTTCATTTATTGATCCTTTCCATTGTAGGAACAAAATATAGCAGAAAAACTGATGGAAAGCATTGTGATTAGACAAACCCTTCTTCTTTATGCTTAGTGGAAACAAAATTTCGTGTGTTACTGGTAGATTTCTGTAATAATATACTGAAAAAGACACTCAGTTGTCTACAGTGTTTGCTAAACACACCCTGGTAAATCTATTTAGTAATATATCATGTCCGTTGTTGGAACAGATCTGTCCTGTATTGTGCATTTGAATAGCACTGATGCCTTTGGGAACGAGGTCTACTGGATCTCTAGACTGCACTGAATGGTTATTAAACCATAAAATAAGTTGGCTTGGGTTTTTTTTAAGTAAGAGGTTGCTGTGAGTCATACATTTGTTCTCTGAATAGTGATATGGAAAAGAAATTTACCTGCTTTGTTTTTCACCAAAGTGAATTATTTGCAGGAGTGTGTGTATTTGAAGAAAGGTGAACAGTGCAGGGATAAAATGACAGCACACATACTGAGGACATAGCGTATAGATTTGAGATGAGTTAAAAACAGAAAGGAGAATAACAAGTGGAAAGAAATTAGATGGAAAGTCCTGGTCACTGTTTGTCTGTCCTAGGTAAATACAACAGATCTCTGAAACAAACCACTACAACAGTGGAGGGAAAGCCTAGGGAACAGAAGCTGAAGACATGCCCTGACTCAAAGGATATACTCCAGCAGCATTCAAGTTGATGGCTAATAGGAGAAAAGCAGAAAAAAGAAAGTTGTAAGAACAAAATTTGAAGCAGTAAACAGGTTATCTGATTAATATAACACTGTATAGCCTCAGACTTAAATCTGTGAAGTAGAAAGATGAAGGGAAATCATGGACATTTTTTTAAAGCATAGCAGTGAACTTACGTAATGTTTTGCATTACTAGCTTACAGGAGAATCAATGGGCATGTAACTGTAAGTGGAATTTAGCACTGAAGAAATACTTGTTTCTGGTTTTGTTTTATTAGTGTCTGATTGACGAATTTTCTGTAGTCCTTGAGCTCTGACCTAGCAGCTTTATAGCAATGTTGTTAAAACCAGCCATGAAATAGGCTGTGGTTGATGAAATCAGTGAGGAATCTTGGGTATAGATTATAACACAGATGCCAGCAGAAACCCAAGAAATGCAAAGAAGCTCTAACTCTTTACTTAAGAGATAAACCATCCTACGATAGGCTTTTTTTCCCATTTCCCTTCACTGTCATTATGATTCCAACAATGGTCCATTCACTCCCACAAACTGTTTTACTTTAATTATTGGTTGAGGTAATTGGTGTTTTCATTGGGCTCAGCATGTTCTGTGCTTTACTTAGTCCTTAGCATTAACACTAATGCACTTGGAATCCAATACTTTGTAGGCTTTCCTGGGGTTTAACTTCTTCAGGAGAGACGCACAGGCTCCATCATCTTACTTAAAGATCACACAATCCAAATGATAAGAAAGGAGAGAAACAGCACCAGGTAAAAATCTGAAGAGTTGTCATAAGCTTGCTTTAGCTCCAGTCAAACAAATCATGTTTATTTGTTTGCTAAGTATGCAGGGTAATTAGGGGAAAAGTAATTAATGAATTTTTCTGGGGCCAGTTATGCCAAACTATGTCCACATTTTGTGCCTACTTGAATTGTGGACTCAAATATCCAAAGCATTCACAGGCAACTTTTATTTGGGCATGTGTGAAAACACATATTATTTAACCTGGTATGCATGTATGTAGCTATTCTCATAATTAAATGTGGAAATTTATATGAGATTGCTTAAGGCTGACTTTGTGAAAAGAATAGGTTTTTTGATAACTCTGGCATATGTAAACCTTTCTTTACATTGTGGTCTTGATAGCCTTAATTTTTATATTTTTATTAACATTGCAACTTTCCATGGAAATCTGTGCAGTGGTACCAGTCACATAATAGATGATCTCTTACAACATTAATTTGCTCATTTTTATTGTGAGTGGAGTAGCCCATTTGCTTCCAGTGAGGAGGCCCAGTGTGATTGCTACAGCACTGTCAACTTGGTCATGAAGGAACATGTTCCTTCCACTTTGGATGTTGTAGAGCAGGCACCTCCCAGGCCTAGCCATGGATGTGTGGGAAAAGTTCTTCATTAGTATTTAAAATTAAGTTCTCATGGGCACTAAGGCCATTTTTCACTACACAGACATAGGAAAGTGTCATGATGAGTGATATTTTAAAGCTCCTTTATAATGCTAGAAACAGCCATAATATGAATGAGAGGTATTCCCCAAGGGTATGGATGAAACATCAAACACTTACAGAGATCTGGCCTGGATCCAGGAGAGGAGCTGATTTTAGAAGGATCACAAAGGTAGTTTTTATGTGTCAGTAGGACATATGTAGGATTCTATGCCAGCAGAAATCCAGACTTGCTGTCACAATCCTACGCATGGAAAGAAAAGACAGAAAAAAAAAAAAAAGAGAGAGAGAGCTAATTGGAGTTTTTCTAAAACTAGACCGTACTGTTTATTTTTGTGGAGACATTATACTAACAGAAAGCATTACCTGTCAAATGTGCTTCCACCATCCTGCAGATTTTTATTCTTTTTTCAAAGAGCAATGCCACTCCAAAGCAAAATTCCTATGTAATTATATATTCAATTAAAGTAAAGCTGCCTTAACAACAGCTGAGTTCTCCATAATTGTTTAATGTCACGAAAAACAAAGTCCCCAAAGAATAATGAGCCAACATCTGTTCTTTCCCCCTCTTTCCCTCCTGGTTCTTCTGGTAGCTGAGGGAATCTTCATTTGGGGCTGCTCAGACAATGTTGGGCCAACTTTATCCTTGGTGTAATTTCAGTGGAGTGAGTGCTGCAGCACAGGGCTTTAATCTGGTCTCGTTTTTTTAAACCAATGTTTAACTGTGCCACAAACAGTAATGTAAAAAAAAAAAAGTCTATAAAACTTTTATGGATCCATTCTTCAATTTCTATCTAGTCAAAATCATGCTTTAAACAGCCATGATAAAACCCACAAGAAATTTAGACCTTATATAACACTGTATTTAAAGAATTTGTATTCATTCAATGCTACATTTATGGAAATGAAAAAACTTCTTATCCAAGCATAAAAACTTTGAGAAATTAAATTTTTAGTTCAATATTTCAACCTTGAGGTAATGTCTAACTGGACACTAATATAAGTAGATTAACAGAGATTTGTTCAAAGTACAGAAGACATAGGCAATGCCCAAAATTCAAATAATTTAATATAGAAGTATTTCTCTATTTTAAAGATTTGTTAGTAGTTATTTAGGGGAAAAAGTAAATCTTTGCACACTGACATAAAACCAAAAGGAAAATTGTATAAAGTGACTTTTTTACTTCATCTGGACCTGTACAAAAAAGTACTTTTCATTATATCTTAGTTAGGTCTTATATATTCCAGTTTTGGAAACTTTACAGTTCTCTGCAGATCCCTTCCAATCTTTTCAAACTTTCTACCGTTTGGATATTTTCCGACACCTACTATGTCTGTTTCTTGATATATTTTGAGCACATTTTTTCCTGCCATAGCTCTCATAAGCTATTATTTTCCATTGTACAACAGTTTTGAAGACTATTGTCCTCACTTCTTCATGCTGGAACCATTCCTCCACAAATCTCATATTTGGTTCATGATTGAAACTTTCATCTCCTCTCCTGAAGTAATTAAATTAACTCCTGATTCTTCATTCCATACTGTGTAGTCAATGTTTCCTATATTGGGCATTTTCTACCGGGCTGCATTCCATTTCATTCTCTTTTTCTTCAGTCTGCTATTGCCATTTTGATTTCCAGCCTATTTTTTCCAATGTATGTTAAAATTCCTCTCAATTTCATGACACTTGTGGGCATACCACAGGTTTCTCTCTACTTAGGTCATTAATAAAGGTCTCAGCAGAAAAAGATCTGGACAGACTCCAGCAGCACAGCTAATTGTTTGCTTTTGCTTGACAGTGAATCACTGATAGATATTCTTTAAGCCAAAAATCCCGACTTCCTCCCCTCAGTCATGTGTGTCTGAAGACTTACTATTCAGAATTGCTCGTAATTTCCAGAAATTTTAAACACATTGATGTGTTTCACCTTCTAAAATCAAGATCTCTGCCTTTACTCTGGTAGTTATGTATTCCATATTAATTACTACACAGAGGCTGTCAGACATAAAAATCATACTTTTTATTTATTGCTTTGAGTACAATGCTCCATTTCTTATTAATTAAACTGCATCAGTGCTTTTTGGTCTTTAAGAAGAGGATGGTTTGCAGAAACTTGCTCCTTTTTGTTTTTTCCCAGGTTTTCTACAGGCCAGTAGAATACTCTGGCTATGAACTTTTAGCCTATTTATTGCTTTTAATTTTTAGAGAAAATTAATGACCTCTCTAGGAACATTAACATAGAGTACATATCTGTCAGCAATTGCTTATTGTGCAATAGAGGACTCTTTGAGCACATGGCCAGACCTCCACAAGGGACAAGAGTAAATGAAAAAGGAGGCAGCAACAATATGATTATGAATACATTGGCAATCTGTAAATGAAAAGCTTTGAATCCTTTTTCCATTTTTTTTTAATCCCCTGAAGTGTAGTGCACATGGGCATTTTCTAAGTAGATCTGGGCAGGCCTGCAGATAAATCAAAACTCAGACAAGCCAAAGACCTGGCTTTTCTCCATAAGCAAAAATACAAGCCAAGCTGCCAAAGTTGGCTGCCCATTAAAAAAACAAAGACAAAAACAAAACAAACAAACAGAAAAACAACCTCCAAAGCAACAACAGCAAAACACCAAACCAAAACAAAATTCTATGTAAAGGCACATAAATTGAATGTGACGAGGAGGAAATCATACCAAAGGATCGCCTTTATTCACGGATGTGAAGCTGAGGCAAAGCTTGTAACTCAACAGGATCTCACATTAAACTTCCTTTAAACCAAGTCTAAGTTCTGTAAATTTATATAATTAAAGTAGGAAAACAGCAACTTTAATGTCAACACAATCAGGTCCTAGGAACAAGTAAATCAGCTCTTTATTAGAATAAGCAGTTCTTACACAGCATAGAATTACACCTTTTACAGAAGAGGAAGTTAGAGAGACATAGAAGGATGAAAGAGGAGCCTGTTAGAGACCTGATAATTAAAAGGGTCTTTTTCAAACACAAACAGAAGATTATGATTGAAAGAAATAGCAGTGCTTATATATGCACTTATTATCAAGAAAGGTTCTTGTATTTAAGTAAAACAATGTTTATGAAGAAAAATAAGATGGGCTAAACACAGAAATATTTTCAAAACAAAATGTTGTTCATGGATTTCCATAAAAAATTGTGTCTGTTTAGAAGTATCCCTTTTAAATTATCATGGACTAAATCAGAGACTAGAACTGAAATGTAGCCACACTCTGAAAGATAATGGCAGTGGAGGCTGCTGTTGTTTTTGTGTGCTGTTCACATTTACTCTGCAAACGTAGAGTTCAGTTTAATTAGCATGTGATTGAAAAGTGTTGACGTCTTGTGTTCTGTGTTGCTAAAGGGATTTCTTCAAACTGGGGAATATGTAAATTCTTGAAGAATTGTTTATGCTACCAGAATGGCTTTTAAGTAATTTTGATGACAAGAATTAAAGTAGGCAGTCAACATAGTTATTTTGAGGATTTAATATAGTTGTGAGCACAAGAGTGTAAATAACTTTTGCAAGGAGCTGAAGCAGACTGTGAAAACAGCTATACAAAATTTAATTTTCTAATTTTCTTTTAGTTTATAGAACAGTAGAGTTTATTGCAGCTTTTGGCCCTTCTCATTTCTAGTAGCTTAAAGTAAGATGAATAAATGGAAAAAAAAACCCTCTCCTTCGAAGCTCCGAGTACAATTTAAAACAGAAAAGATTTTAAAATTTCTGTGTGATTCTTCTCTGGGCTATAAAAACAGTAAATGTCTGTAGCTTCATTTGTTCCACAAAGTATATTTCTGATTCGCTGTGGTTTTATAGAAGTAAAATATGGATGAAACTGTAAATCACACTTCTTCGAAGACTGCATATTTTAATTGTCTGTATGGCAGAGGCAAAGTATTGTCAAAGGCTTGCACAGTTCACAAAACTCTAGAAATATGTAGGCATTGAAATTTCATCTCCGCAGAAAGACTTGCAGCTTCAGAATAAATTTTATTTTGAACCAGAGTGAAAAAAACAATTAAAATGGTAGAATGATATGGTTTTGGGGCTTATATTTTGGGGGGGGAAAGTTCTTAAAAGAATGAAAAACGTAAAAAAATAAAAATTCTTGTCATGAGAATGTCAAATATTTTTATATTTATTTTAAAATTGAAAATTAAATAAACAATCATTGGAGGGTTCTTTATTTATGTCCTAATGTACAGATGTTGATAATCACAAGCTGTATGGGAGCATGCAAGAGCACTGGCAGCAGCTGCAGCCATTAAGGTGAACTGCAGAGTTTGGGGAGGTTACTGGCAAGCCTTCTCACTTGTGTGGGTGAGCTCTTTACTTATCCGCAACACTGACCCACCAAAGTCCCAAAAATATCTCAGTGGAGGCTTGTACCTTTCTAGGCAGACTATGTTCTGATAAGGATGAATGTAAACTGAAATGTTCATCTGACTTGGGCCTGTTAAAGATTTGAGTCATGAGGACTAAGACAGCTTCCTAAACTTCCTTAGGACAATGCAGAATCATTTATCTCTTGTAGCCAGATGTTTATGATAGAAAGGTAGTGGGGTTTTTTTTTTTTTCCACATTAGATCTGTCTACTGAGGGATTTGGATCAATAGATGCTGCACTTTCATGCAGGTAAAGCTAGGTGAACTTAAACTCCTTTAATTGTCAGAATAAACCACGTGGATCAGAATATCCCTCTTTGGTGCATTAGCCAGATAACAATCCTTTGAATCCGTTGTGTTAATTGTGTCACATTGCACTTATTGATGATGGTGTTGAACAAAAATTATTTTCCCTCAAAACCGAAGTTAACCAAACTACACATTACACTAGTTAAGCACTATATTTGCCAGGCCCTGCTCTTTTCTTTGGAATACCTCTGAATGTCCTTCTGCTTGTGAGGTAAAGTTCCTACCACTGAGGTATAGTGAACTGCAAGAGAGCTGAATTCCATCCCCAGCCTTTTCTCCCATTTCCATCCACAGAAACACTGTTGGATGTCTTCGATAATTCTTCTCATCAGTCTTGTGGGTTTAGATAAAACTTCAGTAAAATCACAGCAAGCACTACTCCCTCTGAACAAAGGGCACTTCAAAGAGGGAGTGGAAAAAAATTAACACCAGGATGTCAAATTATGAGAACATAAATCAGACTGTGATAAAGGAGAGAGGAAAAGATATGGGGAGGTAAGGGACGCAGAAAAGACTGCATAATGGATCAGCTTCCTCAGCTAGTTCTAGAAAGTGTGAACCCAGAAAACCAAGGAGATCCAGGCCTGCAAATCAATAAAAACTTATATTGACTTAAGTGGTGCCACATCACAGTCTCTTTTTATCCTTAAACCTTGGAGAGATACCAGGATAAGACAACTGCCTAACCACATGAAAGAAACCTCTGCTCTACCAAGTCTAAGATTAATTTAAAATTAAGGAATTTTGGCAAATACTTAAGTTACCCTATATCTCTTATCTGACAGGCATATAACAAATAGCTTAGCAGGTGATAAATAACTGTTCCAGGATGAAAATCTATCCAAGTGCAGACAGCATTTTGTTATAATTTTATCAATATCTTAGAAACAAAGATAGACACAAGCAAACAGTCACAATGGAAAGAATAGGAAACAAAAACAATACATTTTGTATTTGCAGCTACATTTTCTTTTTTTCACATTGAAGATTGCTTTTTATGGATTGCAACATCCTTCTTAGAAGCAATAAAATCCCATCTGACATTTTACGGACATTAGCTTGGCTTCCAAAGGCATTTCTTAAAACTGCAAGCTTTGTATGTCCAATTCCTGGGCTTAATACTTCATATAAAATATACAGAATAATTCCTGATCTTTTCAATGCATATTGAATTCATGAGGTTTAGAAAGTTTGGAAGGAAAGAAATCCTACCATTCATCTTTAGTGTTGATCATTCTGAAAGTCCAGAGATGCTTTAAAAACCAGGTTGACTTTTACTAATATATTGAAGAAAGATAATCTTCTGTCTTCAGCATCAGCCAGCATAATCAGGTGTTTCTGCTTTTCTTTCAACTATTCTAAGACATAAACTATGTCTGCTAGTGAACAGAGTCATACCCATACACTGGTTCCCAAAGGAGGGGAAAATCAGTGATATTTCAGTCTGATGGAGGGATTGGTTTGATCTTGGCTGCCTTATTGACTTAAGCAGGACCCTTATGTAGGACTGAACAAATGACAATTTTTTTCTACTACAGAAGTATTCAGCCAAACTACTGGTTCCCACTGCATAGAAGTAAATAAAATTTAAATTTAGAGTCATATCATAATGTCAGCTTTTGTACCTGTACAACAGGAACAGATGGAGTACGGGAAAAATTTGAAGTGTTAATTGATTTTGTTTGAATCCTGTTACCCTCTGTTTGGTGTGAATTGTTGAGTTGTCAAAACATTAAGTTATATAAGGAATGGAGCAGAGAATAAACAAAAATTTAATTCTATTGATATCAGAGGTGTATCTCAGCTAATACACTATGTTCACACTAGTTATCCCATCTCAGACTGCTAAAAAATAAGCAGAATAAAAAAAGACCGATAAAAATTAAAGAAAAACACTGTTCTCAGAAAATAAAAATTAGTTTTGTTTTTCTTAAGAAAGAGATAAAAATACACAATTTCTGTGGCAGGAAATTCGTGGAGTTCAAATATTTAAGTGCATTTAAATAGACTGAGAAAAAAAATCTACAGGTATATGAGCAGCATCTTGGGGTTTGATAATTACCCCCCAACATTAAAAGGAGCATTTATCTTTGTGCTTCACAAATTTAACGATTTGAAATTAAGATCTAATGTGGGGGAAGAGATAATGTGCTGCTCCTGTGAAGTAGTGTCACCCTTTAAAGTAGCACATGGTATAGAGAGTTTATGTGGATAAGGTTTAGGAATGATGGAGTAAGATTCTATATAGAAATTCCTGTATTTACATGTACCTAGGAAAATATCAGTAGGAAAAAATAAGGCACGTGGAAAACTCCCAAAACCTCTGACTTCATCCTATGGTTCATATATTTGATCACATGTAGTTCAGATTATAATCTGAAATAAAACATAATGTCTCCACAGGATTACATGGAGTTTTCTCCTGTCAAACACTCACACGCTGAAGGCAGGAAGAAGAAAAGAAAGTGATAATTAACCAGGCTGAGATGAACACCTCTTCCACCATCATGTCTAACTTCAATGCAAGGCATTGTTCCTTTAAATATTAGAAACCAGATTTTAGGCCACAATTTAGCTCAAAATTATTTCTCTAACTAAAAATATTGTTTCCCTTCAGGAAACTGGCCTTCTGCCTGAATTTATTTTACCTTTACAATAATACTTTTGACCTGTAATAAAAAAATATGAATGTTTTCTTACCCCATAAGCAAATCATTAAGTAACGAAGGTAGAAATCAATATTGGTGTTTGAGTAAAAACACCTTTTCTTTTGTATTTAATCAACGTAGAATAGAAAAATACTGCAACAACTGGGCATATATGTGGATTAAAAACCCGCTATCAGAACCACATCAACATTTACTGCACAATATAAAGCAGAAGTCTTTGCAAGGTAGCAAATCAGATGACTCTACCTTAGCAAAACCGACCCAACAACAAGCACAATCAGTTGAACTTTATGCATATAAATTTTTAAGGGGTGAATTAGAACAACTTCAGGAATTTTTGTTGGTTTATTGTTTGCAGGCATGTAAACATGAGAAGTGTCTGGGGTTTTTGTAATATATCTTGAATGACCCTTTTCCATTGTGAGATCTTTTGATATTATTCATTTTAACTCAAATGAACAAAGATTATTAAATTTGCTGGCAATTTGCATTGTTACCATGACTGAGATTATATGTTTTAATTAACTTCTGGGTAGCCATTGTTGTTTTTTTCTTGTGGAAAATGCAAAATGAGTAACCTGTGGATCCCAATTACATGAGAAATTCCAGCTTCAGGAACACTGGTTGGTTCATAGAAATTTGTGTAAAAAATAACCATTACAAAGCAACAAGTATTTGTCAATTTTTGTGGAGTTTAATCCTAGCTCTGCATGTAGAAAAAAATGTATTCATTCAATGGTAAGGACTGTTCATTTTCTCCCTGTTTTTATCTTATTCTTGAATCTTTTCCTTTGTGACATATCTGTACATTCCTAGCACTCCATAATGATATCCAGACCTTGAATCAGCTGATGAAGAACAGAGTACATGGTTGAAATAATCCTGGAAGCAGCTGGAATTGCTTAAGGCATTTCATAACTAAATACAGAATAAACACTCAAAAACTTTCTATTACAGTGACATTTGAAAGAGAAGAAGGTGAAGAATCCAAGGAAGCAGATCCTCATATAATGAAGCCAGTGCTGGAAATACACGTTAGATGATCTGCTGTTTATTAGCATTTGTTCTGCTACCTCTCTCCCACAACAGCCACTGTTATTTTATGCTTCACTCACTTTCTCCAGTGGCAGATCTACCCTGGATGAAGCAAAGCAAGCTACATTGGCCATACAACTCATATACCATGACTCAAGGTACGTGTAAGGGATTCCCATGTTTTCTAAAACATGAGAAATGTATTTATTTTCCAAAGGAAGAAGGATAAACTGTGTGATTTATAGCCTTATTTAAGAGTATTGTGACCACCTGGCATTGTGATAAGATGAATAAATAAAAAGCTACTTTTTTTCTTTTGTAATGGCCTTGTAAAATCACCTGCTTTAGAATTTTCCTCTTTAAACATCCATTTATATAGTGGCATTTTATAAAATGTTATAACACTTTGTTTAGTATCTGAAATATATTGCTGGATGAGAAAGACAATCATTACAATTTTCAGTGGTACGGGGGCTTGGCTTTTATGTTAACTCTGACAATCATACATTTTAAAATATTTCATCACAGTTCCTATTGCTTATGGTGACAGTGGTTAAAACCATCCATCTAAGAAAATGCTGAGACTTGGCAAGAATAACTTTTAAATGAAACTTTACTGGCTGCAGACACACAAGAGTCAAATTAATCTGTATTGATAAAGAGCTACTGGTTTGAGTGGAGTAAGCACAGAGATGAAGTTGGCCCAGAGTGATGGAGAGCATTTGCTCCCTTCTTGACAATAGAATGTCTGACTAAATGAAAGAAAACCTTCTCCTTTTATGGTCTAGTCTGCAAATCTCCACAGGTTTTGATAAGTACTCAAGTATCCCTCATTTTCACTCTTCCCTTTTCTCTGCCCTATTCAAAAACTGAAATATGTCAAGCAGAAAAACTGTCTAATTATCAGTAGCTAAATGAAAATTGTTCCCTGTCCTTACCTAAAGACTTAAAAATGGTTTTTACTTCAGTTTTTCTTTCAGATCTGGACTGGTAAAAGGAAGGATGAAAGTGTGCAGAACAAATCCCTGTGAAATCTGGTTTTTAATCAGGTTTTATATCTGCCAGGTGACTGAGAGCATGTTTTCTCAGTTTGGCAAGATGAGTCAACTAATGTACTTTGTTCAGACACTGATTCCTATCCCAGATATTACGTAAGGATCATTGAATCCTTACATAAATAATCCTTACATTCTTAAGCACTGTATGGAAATTGTAAGGCACCGGACAATTTTAAAGACTGCAAGCATGTCTAAATATTCCTACAGTGTACATCTTAATTTTCTCTCCTGAACATTCACATGGTACACAACAAAATTTGATTACTGGCAATCTGTAAATTGATTATAACAAATATTCTTTTCAAGATTTTTAAGGTGTTTCTTTCTTTCTTTTTTTTTTGGTTGGTTGGTTGGGTTTGGGTTTTTTTTTTGTTTTTAACTTAAAACATTAAACCCTATTACTCATTCATTGCAACTAATTTTTATCTAATTACTAATGTACCCTATGTGTGTCTCTTCAGCACTGATTTCATAAAGGTAGTTTTAAAATTAGTGAAACAGAAGGCACTGGCAGGTTTTGGTCAGCCTGAGAAAACAACACACTTGCTGGATTACAATGCAAAGAGAAAAGTGGAAAAACAGGTTTGCCAGGAGAGAGTAATTGAGAAAAGCTTCTGCATGTACCTGAAGGAAATGGAGAACCAAAAATCATTTAGTCCTGTAGAAAGTCAGATTTCCCATCTTTGATATTGTCCCCTTTAATAGGAGATACCAAGAAAAACAAAGGTAACAAAATCTTGTAGTTCTTTCAAAGTTGAAAGAGGAGGTTATATTGTTTAGTAAAATGCCAGCCAGGTATTTTTCTTCACTTCTGAGCTTTATCTCTCATCCAAAACACAACAAACCAAGCAAATGAAAATGTGGATGTGCCTTATCACTTTTGTTTCCTGTTCCATAAGAAACTCTAAATTATATTGGTGGGAGAGAAAGATGTAAATCGAGCAAAATCATCTATGGTAAAATATACCTTTTATATCATAATCTGCAAATTCTGTTGTTGTTCAAGTGTTGCAACTACTCTTGGAGCTTTAGAAAATAGTTTAGAAAAAAGCAAGTGCTCTTCAGACTCCAAAAAGTTACCATAACTGTAAAATTTGATCCTCCTTCTATTGAATGAATGGGAAACATTACTTGAATTTCAATAGAAACAGCCACACCTTCACTGACATGAATTGTAAGGCACTTTCTTGAAAGTCTTATTATTACATTAGTGATATCCAGGGAGATCTTCAGTGTTTGCCTTGATAGTGAGGATGTAAAAGAAGAAAGCTAGGTTTCAAAGGAAGTGCAAGTATTTTAAATCCTACAAAAGACATGTTTTAATATTTCAAAAGCTCAGGGAGAAAAAAAAAAAAAAAAAGGAAACACGTTTTCCAAAAAATCGAGATGCATGCTGATTTTAATGTCCTGCTCAGTTTTCCAGACTACACTTTGAGAATTATAGCCTTCTAGAAACTCTCCGTCACCTGCACAAAATGGACTTGCATGGCTTCCTGCCAAGGATGCCAAGTTGCTGATTTCCTATAGAAAAGCTGTGTCCAAACTGAAAACCAGGGAAAGCTTGAACATGAAAATTTGGAAGTCTTCAGTAGCACTATTCTAGTGGCTGCTTTCTGGACTTCCTGCTTGGTAAATTAATTCAGCTGTGATTAAAGAAGGAGTACAAGGCATTTAGAGTAGTCAGCACAGTGCTGTAGTCAACATAAAAACATATCAGTAATTCTAAGGGGAATTAATCAGTAAGGTGAGAAATTATCAATAAATGTAACATCAATTCTTAAAAGAATAAAAGTAACTTATATTTCATTTTAAAGTGAAAGAAAAAAAACAAAACTGAGAGTGCTACCTGGAGGGAGTTAAAACCAGACATTTTCCAATAAAATAATTATAATTTAATTGCAATATTGTAAAGAAAAAAAACATGCATTGTATTTGGCTTGAATGTATAGCATATACACTTCATGCTTAATAGTCATTTTTGGTAACAAAAATAAAGCAGTACAAAATATTACCTGAGTGTCCAATGCCTCAGGAAGAGAAAATGAAAAGAGATTGACTAAGATTTACATTAAAATATCTAAAATGAAAAGTAATAAAAAATTAATGCCATCATCTACGCTTCTTTTACACTAACTTCTGAATATTCTTATCTTTTCTGATTACAATAGCTGTAAAAAGGACTTGGGCAAGTCTTCCATGAAGGAGTTTACAGCAGAGGTGCTGCTGGTGCACAGAGCAGGCATTTAATGATACACAGCATTGCCTTTACATGTTGTCTTTACTGCAGTCAGGTGTTATTGAAACCTCAGTGGCTTAGATACTGAGAGGAACAAAAATGTGGGAAGTGGACTTCAGCATAAACTACAAAACCTTGTTTGAGATCCAGGGTATATATTTGGCAACTAAAACCCACGCTGTTTAAATCACTTAATTACAGTATAGCCATGCCCCTGGGTTTGCATTCACAAACTGGAATCTGCAGGAAAATGACTGAGTCTAGTGACTATTTGATACTGAAAGGGCCAGCTACTATGAGAGAACACTGGGAAGATTCTCTTACCTAATTTTAAGTGCCTAAATTTAATCCCTTTAGACTCCCCACACAGCCTAGGCACATCCAGAGGTGTGTCACTTCACTGCTTGCACTTGCCTGCATTGCAATGGACTGAATCACACTCTGCAGCAGTGTGTATTTATTCCCCCCACCAACCAAGAAGAAAATCCCGGGAGTCTTGTTTCAGCCTTGGCTATCTCAGAGCAAAGTAACCCCACACAGTACAACAGCAAAAAGCTTTGACAATAGGAGTGTTCAGTAACAGTTGAACACTGCAAATTGGTGAGACGGAATTTGGTTTTGGACTAAGGGTCAGGAAACTGTATAAAAGTGTTCAAATTATATTGTCAAAAAAAATGCATCTGTTTAGTTACACATTTCATTTGTTATGATGTGTATATAACTGAAATCCAGTTCTTTTTCCAACAGCAATTACTTCCTCTTCTGGGGGTTAAATATCCCGCAAATTATCCAAGTGAGATGGTGACATATTTTACTTTTTCATCTTCCAGATGAAGTACCTGGGATGTAATCAATTTAACACAATGCCAGTGCAGTCTAGAGGATTACATCATTGATAGATTTGACTATTAATGCATAAAAAAGTTTTATCTGTGAATAAACTGTGACTTGTTCAGATCAGAACTGCAGATGTTAAAAAAATTGAGGATAAAAAACCATGGATTGTATCTTTCCAGGTGAGGTGACAACAAGCAGGAGGCTGCAAATATTGGCTTTCACTTCCAAAAGGTGATGAGTTCCAAGTTTAGAATCCATATATAAAGAGCAGGAAATGCTCTAGGAAGCAAATGCAAAGAAATCCAGATCATTATGAGGACTTGTATGTATGTCAGACTTGAGGAAAGACTGCATATTCAAAAGTTGGCTCATTTTTCCCAAATATAGAAAACAATCTCGTAAAAAGATAGTTCTTTCACTTACAAATACTGCCTTTCCTGAAAATTTGTACATATGCTATAAGCTGTTAGTTCTTGTAGTCATTGAGGGGTTACTCACCTCACCTAACATTAGCAAAGAGTAAGAGATCTAGGTATCTGCTTTAAATTGGTATTTGTCCTAAACAAAACCTGACAAAGTGGGGGAAAAAACAAAGATGATGACTTGTTACTTCTGGAGGTTAAATTCCTGGCTTCCTCTAGTAAAACTCTATATCTTCTCACCGATTTACAGAGAGATCAGTCTATTATGCTGTTTCTATAATAATATAGACCAACCATAAAGTTTGAAAAAACCTTCATCCTCTATTTTTGAGTTCATGATTTTAGTCCCATATGTCCAGATATACTTATGAAAAAATTCAGTCTCTACTTTTATATAGTAATATGCATGTTCTAGTCTACAATAAGTACAAGATACATCAAAACATGCAGTGATAGAGTTACAGCTACAACAAGAGCCAAAACTAAGTAGTAAAGAGATGCACATCATAACAGTTTCAGGAAGAAAAAATAGAAAAATATTCCCATCTTAGTTCATTACTAAACCCCTCCAGCTGGTTTTCTTGGCGAGAAGTAGCCGAAGAAAAGCTACGTGGAGGATGCAGCTTAAACTGACAATCTTGAAAATGTAAATCTGCTTCAAAAAAATGTATAAACCCTATAGAAAAAACAGGATTCTGCCAAGTGATTCATTATTTTAATGACTTCCTGCTCTAATGCACTTCCTCTCTTTTCCTTCGTGCAAACTGCTCTAATCCCTGTTAAGGATTTAGCCTTACAATGGAGCTTTTATAACTTTCTGGAACCTTGTCATGTTGGCATATGGGTCCTTCCCTCTATGTCAGGACAAGAAGGTGAAGAACAGTTGTCCTGTGGGATAAGGAAAAGTTCAAAGCAGAACTGGCCAGGTACTGGTCTGAAATACAGAGTGAGTTGTTTTTTTTTTTCTGTTAGGAGCTAAAATGCTGGCAGGTAGGCGTGGAGAAAACCTGAACATGTTTCAATGCTATCTCTTCCAGCAGATGTCACTAAGAGGCAACGCTGTTTATAGAATGGCCAAATTGGAGACAAGCAGGTATTTTTAAATCACAAAAGTATGGAAAAGCTTTTTCTAGCTATCAAAGAAATGTTTCAACACTGAAACATTTTTTAGCTCCCAAATAGGACTTTACTTTGGATCCAGGTCTGGAAATAAACTCCTGGTTTCCAGTACATTTCAAAGGTTATGGTAATATATTCTCTTTACAGGAAACTGCATGGAGATCAGGAGACAAGCTGACTGCCATCGCTAAGGAAATAGTGAAGGTTTAAGAGAAATAAAGGTGTCTTAATCTCCATAAATTTTGTATTTCTGAAGAAGGAAATTACAAGCATTTTTGAATGCTGCAAAGATTTAAACTTCTTAAAGATGTATACTGTTGTTGTTGTTGTTATTACTATTACGATTAAAAAACCCCAAATATTTGGAGTATACAAGGAGAAAGAAAATAATGGATCCCCAGGTGAATAGCATGCTTGTGTAACCTCTCTAACACAAGGAACACCTCTGCTGTTTGGACATGCAGCATCCAGCCCACTGAAGTCTCAGGCCATGACATTACTCTGGTGTTGCTGTAGCATCTATCGACGAGGTAATTGCAAACAGAAGATGGACCATTACGTCACGTCATGGATTAATCCCCATATGGATTTAATAAGAACAAAGCATAGGCTACACTTGTATTTGCTGCTGTCCAATCGACTCTCCTTAGCAGGCACAGGTTTTGCATGAACTGTTCACGTGTTTTATTTTAGTACATGGACAGAGTTTAAACGTCAGAGATGGGAGCAAGGAATGTATGAAGAGAGCAAAAAGGTTCCAAGGCAAAGCTAACACTCTCCCCTCCAAAGAAGGGAAGGCTGCAGCCCCAGCAGCACAGCCAGATGCTTAGAGATCTGCAACAGAAACACCAGCTAATGGTGAAAGAACAGCATGAACAGATGGTGCTACAGCACTCTCATATTGCCTGCACCTACAGCCACCACCACCTGCTATCTAACCCCCTTCCCTTATTCAGCTTCCTAGTAACAAATTATTACATTCTCACCTTTTGTTTTTATATTGCATCAAGCCCATCTATGCTCAATCTGGGTTTACACTATAAAACTTTGTGTTGTTTTAGGATTACTGACTTTCTATAGCTGTGAGAGGACAGGCAGGCCCTCAGCTTCATTTATATATATATATATAACCTAATGTGCAAGAATTTTCTGCCCCTTTAAAAACATACGATGAAACACATATTAGAAGAGAAACAGCAAAATATGTCATAAGCATGCTGTGCAAGGTTAATAAGCTTACTGTCTCATTTGTGCTGTCTGTAGCCTCACAGCACTTTAATTAGAAACACCAAAAACCCTAAAGATGCCTTGAAGAATGCAAATTCAGTTGCTTGGATTTTTTTTTTTAACATGGGTATGGTCCTGAGAAACATCTGTGTCTCATCAAGAATTTGTCTTCATAAGGAGGTCCTTAGTATGCCCGTAATTGTGGGTTATGACTGTCCAAATTCTGAAGACTGCAAATGTCAGCAGTTTGTAAAAGCACCACAGCCTCTCAATTTTAGAAAGGTCAGTAGGACCCTATTACAGTCAAATGTTCTCTGCAGGCTTCATAATTCAAACCTCTATTATTCTTTGCTCTCTATTCCTCTTCCCTATTCCTTTTCCAAACACCCTGTATGAATAAAAGGATCATCATTTCTGTGGAATGCAGCTACCCCTTGGATGGAAGAAATCAGTTCAGGGCCAGTAGCACTACAGTACACAACCATTTCCAGCAGCCAAAATCTGCCCTTGGACACAAGTCAGTGGAAACATGCACATTCAGTGGTAGACTGGCCCCAGAAGGAGAAGCAAAGAGTAACAAGAGTAACTAGAGCACCTGAAACCACAAAAGGGATTTAGGTTGGCAGAATGCATTTAACCCGATTTGGCATGTGGTCAGGATACAGGAAGCTAAGAGCTCATTGCTTAAAAGAGCTGGTTCTTTGTTTAATAAAAATGCTTGTGATATTGGTTTTATATCTTACCTGCCAGCTCCAAAATAAAAAGAAAACCCAGTTTCCATAATGTTAGTGTGTAAGAACTCACATTGTTTCGTCTCATTGCATATCATGACATCAGTGAAACTACCAGATGCAGTTTCTCTTTGAGGGTTCCCTGTTTACTGCCTAGCCCTCAGACCTGACCTTCCTGTGGAAGTGTAGGTACAATATGGGTAAGATGGAAGAACATGTCAGGAACAGAGAGGTGCCTCTGATTCTGCCAAGGCTCTGGAGAAGCACATCCTTGCAGAAGAGATTACCCAACAGTCCAAGCCTGGACAACATATTGCATATGTTGACAGAAAAGGGCTGGGAATATCCATATTATCAAAACTTCAGCCTTGAGAATAACAAATGTAACGGGTGGTGTTTGCACCACTTAATTAGTGTCTTGTCTGAAGTTTCTTCTGTCTTCACTCAGAGCCAGGATTAAAAAACACGAAGGAAATTAATTTTCTCCTGTTTGGGCTTGGTTGTTTATTAAATCTTACCTAAAGTACAGAAAGTTCAGCAACACTTCTAGCCACCAGCTAGTAGCAAGCAAAATGGAGACAAAACCTAGCTAGCTACAAGCTAAACAGCCCAATAGAGAATTAACACCTATATTATTTATACTTTTGACTGAATAACCAAATTCCTGTAACCTGCAGTGCAGCACTAACTCTCCAACCAAAAACTACTACCTGAAATAATGAAGAAGGAAGATGAACACCGAAAGAGACACCACCCAAAATCCTCCATCTTGTCACATACCTATTACTATATTATAAAAACCTCAAATTTTAAACCCTTCACCATGTGAAATCACACATTTCTATTTAACTACACACCCATGACTCTAACTCCATCACTCAAATTTGGAA
The DNA here is from genome assembly GCA_013397075.1 of Rhabdornis inornatus. Classification (NCBI taxonomy): domain Eukaryota; kingdom Metazoa; phylum Chordata; class Aves; order Passeriformes; family Rhabdornithidae; genus Rhabdornis; species Rhabdornis inornatus. The sequence continues at coordinate 4,211,696 of VWZS01008918.1, forward strand.
GCCTTCTCCAAGGCCTCAGGTCAAAAGCAGTGTTCTCCATGGGGTCAGTGCCAGAAAGCACAGAAAGCTCAAAAAAAACAGGTTTCTGGCACTGACCCCCATACACTACCAAAATCATGTTAAATTGGATAAAATAGGAATTTTTTGCTTAATAATGTCATTATTATATAATAATCAAGATATACATTAATCCTCATTTTCATTATTTTGCTTCTCCTCTCTGCAAAGCAGCCATTATGCTCCTCATTCATATTAAATCTCTACCATGCCAGTGCATTCACTAGTGTATCTGCTTACAGCTGTGCACAGTCCCACTGATGCCAGAGAAAGATTATAAATAGTAAATATGGAATTGGTTGACCAAGGCCTTCTGAGAATGTCTAGTATTTGGCTTCTGAAATATTTATGACTGTTCATAACTTCTAATAAGAAGGCTAGACTTCCTAAACTGAGCGAAATTTTCCTAGTGCATGAATATACATTTCTTTATTCTATTTTGAAACAGATTTTAATTTTTTTTTTTTTGTAATGACTGTATGTTTTCAATATGAAGAACTATAGAGTCACTTCTAGGAAAGTTATTAAAAGTTATTCTAGAAATCATACTTCTTGCTTGTAAGCAGTCTTTCTGCAGCAATCTATGTCTTTAGTGGAAGATGGTCTCTAACAATCTTCAACTTTAAAAGTGATGAGCTTAGATTAAGCTGCTAAAGGTGGTTCTTAGATGCAACTCATCTACTTGACTCTGAAGAAGGTGAAGATGGCCCAGGAATAAAACCCTGACCCTTTCCAGGGTGCTGGGTGCAAGCTTTCCCACTTTTCTCTGTACTTAGAACCAGTGCCTCCTTAGTGCATCACCTTCGTGGATCCCATTAAGAAGTGTTTAGTTCTTCCCACATACACAATACAGAATTGAGATGATTTGCTCATTTTGTGAAAACAGCACACCTATATATAACCTATAGGTTTCCCTGGTAACAGAAAGCAAAATTTAATACCTCCAGTTTAAAGGTAAAATAGTCAGTTCATAATTTTATTTTTAAGTTGCTTTATGTGAGGAAATATTTGGCCAATTTGAATTTTTTTTCTGAAATATTCCCCAGATGAAACTTAAAATTTTGATGGCAAAGAAACTTGAATTTGAACCAGAGACCCTCATTAATTAAGAACCATAATAGCATGATATTAGTACTTGATACAGAAATAAAAAAACAACCGACACACACAGCTGGATAATTCTAAGTATGTATGCTCTTAACTTCACAGATAAATTCCTAGATCTACAACCACAAATGTTGAAATTCCACTTCTGCTTTTTAAGATACAATATTTCTAAATCTCACATTTTCCCTTACTAAGGACATATCTCGACCCCCTTGTTCCTTCCCAAGACTTGGCCTTGATATATGCTATTTAAAAAGCAAACAAAGAGCATGAACTTGTTCAAATTCTGGGAATATTTCAGCCTAAAGCTCAGCAAAAAACCTTTATCTGAAACCAATGAACTTCTCAGGACCATTGAGAATTGACCAGAGGGGCCAATTAGCTGTTGCAGTCTCACTGATTCTGTGTCAATAATTTATAAATTTAGAGAGCAGGCAGGTTTTTGCTACTGGTTTAAAATTGAGTGCTGGTTCTTACAAAGTCTATGCCACTCTGAACTCCGTGGATCAGCACATATATAATCCCACTGAAGATCTAACACAAATAGGTACATCATGTTTTCAAACATATCGTTTCCTTCCAAAATCAGAATTTAGTTCACCATTGAAAAAACATTGACTAGATATGCCATCTTTTAGAAAGTGAAATGAGTACTTTGTTTCTTTTCTCTTTCCAAACAGTTTGCAAAAAGCACAGATCAGTTTTACATCAAAGGCAGGCACCTAAAAAATCTGTTTTCTGCCTCACAGCAGCAACAACCAACATCTTAAGGCATTTTTGGTTCCCTTCATATCACACCCTGTGGCTTTTCTGACTATCTAAGAAATAATTTTATGTCTTATGCCATAGACTGCCTTTGTGTTGGCTAATTGAGAACAACTGAGAATGTTTTATTTTATTGTTTTATAAAACATGACTGTGGTAAGTGACTTTGTCCATAGAGGCAGAAGGGAAGTATCACATTTATCAGAGCCTTCACAGTTCCACTGAATTCACTTATTTCTACCATTTGCTGAACAAAATGTTAATCCACTTATTTGCCAAAATTGAGGCAGATGACAGTGCATTCTAGGGTGCAAAATCTGCCATTACCTAGCTTGATTGAGTTTACTCACTCATTTGGCAGAGGTCACTAAGGGTGTCTAAACCAAAGATATTTAGCCTCTATTGCACAGAAAATTTGCTTTTTGGCTCCAGAGCTGGCTGGGCACATGCTGCTGCTCTTTCCAGCTGCTGCTGAAATCTCCAAACTCACTTTTTTTGCCAGGATATGTGTAAAAGCCCATCAGTCTTCCATGCTGATCACTTGAAAACCAATTAAAGTGTATTCATGCATTCCAAACATTGATCTTACATATGGACAATAATTCTTTTACCACTATTCAGGATGCTCTACAGTGACAAATTTGACAGAGGTCAACCCTCACAACCATGGATTAATTTAAAAAAAAAAAAAATCCAGAAGCATCATGTGAGAATTAAGGCAAATAAATTCCCAGAATATAATTTATTAATATTACATATCTGTGTATCTTAAAAAGACACTCCAGGAAGCAGTTTTCAGGGGGCCCAGGAAAGAGTGTGCCCATGGAGATGCAGCTGATGCAGGGCCCAGTATAGTATAATTGTGTTCTGAGAGAGTTTCCATTTAATATCACCCAAAAAATCTTGGGTTCCTTTAAATATGTGAGCCAATAAAAACTGATTTAGTTTGAAGGTACAGTAATCCTCTTCTGAAGCTACTGTATCTGGATATCTCTGGTGAAATGTCTCTGGTTATTATGCACAAGTTTAGGATGAGACGTGGCTAAACTCATTTTCATGAGGTGTAAAAATAATGTATTTAGTTCAGTGCACCACTGAAATCCTGGCATTGCTGACTCCACAAAGATTCGATTTATATTTCAGAGTGAAAAGATGAATTTGCTTTAAAAAAGAGTAGTTGGCCTTTTTTTAAGAGTTTGATGGTTTTAAGGCTATGTCTTTTTCCATCAAAATCAAAAGTCAACTTGGAACCATACAAGAGACTGTAAATTAAATTTAGTGAATACCATTTTATGATCCATTCTGATGCATGTAATTGCCATAGGTAGAAAATACATCTGTGGTGAAGAACTGGAAAATTGGAACATTATGGTGTTTCCACCAGGCTCCCTTGTTAGTGAATCTAAACTAATCTTTAGTGAATTCCTGAGAAAGCATGAAGAGGTTTCTTCTCCTAAAAAAAAGTGCTGTGCAAGTGAAAATGGAGCCAGAACAGACACTGCCACTTTGCTTCAAGGATTTAGATATGTTATTTAATTTGATGTCTGCAGAGAAAAAACAAAACAGTGATGGCAGCTGATTCTCTCTGGAGTATCTGGTAATCTATATTAAGTAAACTTAATACAGAATGTAAAACAAAAGTCTCTGAATGAAAAGTTGTTCCATACTGGTGGTCAGACTGAGTTTTCTGGAGAGATTCACAACACAAAACACTTGAGTTAAACTGTGGCTAAGGTTACCCTCCTGTAAAAGCAGTATAGTGTATCCATACGTGATATGATTTTAAATTAACCAGCCAAAAAACTGCAGCCAGTCAGCTTTGGCAGGACAAAGCTTAGTGAGGTCTAATCGACCTAGGTGTTTATCCAGATTTTTTGGACAGATTTTTCAGGCTTGCCTAATGCCATGCTACTAAGTTCTTTTAACCCTTTGATCAAGCTATGCCACGGAGGCTCCCAGGTGACTTTTAACATTATGTGTCATGAGTAAGGGCTTCAGGAGAACAGAAATGGGATCAAGGCCTCACACCACAGAAGCTGGAAAGGAGGACAGAGAGGGAGATCTCCCCTTTTCATCATGCCACCTCAGCCCCTCTCCAGCAGCACAGTGGGACACTGTGGTGACACCCAAATAACCATGCTGGCAGGATGATCCTCTCTGGTATGAAACCACCAGAATCTCAACAGGGTCACACATCACAGAAGCACTGTGACCCTAATGGTTTACTAGTTCTACCATATATGAAGGATAACTGGAGGCTTTAAAAACTGCAGTCAGCAAAACAAACTATACCTAATTAGAGTGCCAGGGGCTGGATGCTTCTAACCCTGATTCCCCCATGAAAATCTCTCATGGATTCACAGGGCTTTGTTGTGATTGTATGTCTGTACCACAAAATTGGTGGAGAGATAACTGTTTCAGCATACTCGTTCAAAGACAGGAGACCTATAATTTTACACCAAATTGGCTCTAATTGCCAGCAAAAGCACTGCCTGTGCTGATGCATTCTCTAAGGGCTTGTCTTCACTGCACAGAAACTCAGACCCTCCCACTGTCCACAAAGTAAAACTCTCTGACCTAGGGCTTTAAATATGGACTAATTTATCTGGCTAGGATTACCTGCTGAGAAAACCATTGAGCACTAATGATCTGTCCTTTCCTCTTCCCAGCACTGAAAAGCAGGCTGGGGAGCACAGGGCCAGATTCCAAGAAGAATGGGTAGAATGAAAGCAGTGGAGGGAGTTGTCTACAAAGCCACAGGGAGAAATTAAGATAATGGAGAGAGGCACCAGAACACAAGCTGCTGGTGGAAGCTGCTGAGAGGAAACTGTTCTGAGGCACCAAAAGGTATATTTGCAGTTTTAAAATAACTTTTCCAACTGCAGGATGGGAAGAACAGCCCACTGGTCAGACCATTAGAAAACCTGGATTCAAGTAGCTGTTCTGTCACAGACTTTCCTGAGGCAGTCAGTTGGCTTCTTTTATGCCTCAGAGACACAAAATGTAGCTACATCGCCTTTTTTCACCCATCTGCAAAATTGGGAAGGACAGTTCTCTGCTACTTCACAGAAAACACTAAAGACTTTAAATTGCTCCAGCTTTATGGTAATAGGAGCTGCAGAAACACCTAATCCAACATGTTTTTTTCCTTACTAATACATATAATTTCTTTTAAGAAAGCTACTTTTTCATTTCTTATTGATGGATTTCCAAAGAAAAATTACTGCTCATTAATACCTGCAGAGCACACGTTTTAGTCATCAACAGTTTGTTCTAAAGTGAAACTGTAATAATATTAAATTATTTATTAATATAAGGAAATTACAGAAACTTCTTTTAAAGATGGTATTGTACATCCAAAGTTCAGATCCTGGAAGTAAGAAATTGCTGATGACAGAAAATGCAGCTCTTCATGGCGACTTCCCAATGCTGCCTTTTCAATGTCAGCTGAGGGTCACTGTCTTTCAGGTTTTCTAGAATTATCAAGAATTCTCAAAGAGAAATGAGAATGATTTGACAATGGCATTATTTATGCTCCTAGTCTTCTTGTGTGAGCACAGAAAGGTCTCAATTCCAATGGACAGATAAGAGAATGAGCAAATGATCTAAGGATTAATGTGGTGTCTGCTTTGGGACAGTCTGAAGTGTCAGAGAAATATGTGCCACAAAGCAGTGGTGTGACTGGAAATATGAAACAATTAAGCACACTGCATGTTTTGGTCAGGTTGTTTTAATCTAAAAAAATGATCATATGCCATCCAGGTCACATAAATCCTGATTTCATGTTTCATTTTCTTAGCTGTTTGAAGACTCAGTCAGGAAAGAGCACTAGGCTAGTTATTATACTTGAACTGTTGTGAAGCATCAGATAAAAAAGAGGTATTTAGTTCTCTTGAACCATCTAGACATTTGAGTCTGTTTATTTATCAAGAGATAATAAAATACTACTTTTTGGGATGGAATGAAAAATGATTGAATAATATGTTGAAGTGTCTCTTAAATGGGGGGGCTAATTGAATAATATGTTGAAGTGTCTCTTAAATGGGGGGGCTAATTGAATAATATGTTGAAGTGTCTCTTAAATGGGGGTCCACATTAGGGCTCGCTGAGCATGCAGAACAGAGAGAACAGAATTTCCTGTTTTGGTTTTGCTTGCAGCTACTGGTGTCAGCCAATTTCCAATAGTCAGTGGCTGTGTGTTGTTTGACTTGAAGGAGACTTGGATCAGGCCCTAGGCATCTAAATTAATGGGGTACATCAACACTCAATTTTGCCCTTGTGCTGTTGGAAAATGGATTATGCCTTTTAACTTTAATAGCTCTGAGGTAGTTTGACAGCCTCAGATGAAAAAGAAGTACATAAATATGGAACCAGAAGTTTGAAGTGGAAACTTAGTCAGGATTTCTGCATTCTTTGTGCTACTGATTGTATTTGTCAGGCAGTTGGTGACCCATTATGTCATTCTAAACCACTATTTATCTTTGCATGACTATGAAAATGACAATCCTTAAGGTAATCCTTATTTATAAAGAAACATTAATTAATGTTTTTTTCTTCTAGATGGCCTTATTCTCCAATTACCATTTCTATATTATAAATGTCTACTCGAAAAATGAGAATAAATTTAAAAAAAAAAAAGTCAGAGTTTTCACTTATTTTTCACCCCTAAACTGAGACAAGGAAACGGCAAAAATCTGATTATTTCACTTTTTAAAAAACCCTGAACTGATTTCCAGTCAAAAATTAACTATTATATAGCTAAAAGGGCAGGAGTCTTAGCATGGCCAGTAGTAGAAGAAACAACCTCCCTATTTCTGCATTTCTCATTCTGCACATCTTGACATTAGGCAAGAAGACAAGTCTTCCCAGAAATCCATAGGTTAGAGACTAGATTAGTTACTGAGGCAGCCAGTGCTTCATGCCCTGGAAGGAAATTCTGTTCTGCCTGGGAGCACATTTCTTCAGTCAGGGACAGGTGAGTTTCTTCAGTTTTAGCTTCAAGTTCATCCTAAAACATCAGAAGTGCTAGCTGGGAATACAAGGTTCTTGTCCTCAAGATATGAAAAAGCAGACTTCCTGTGCACTCTTAGCTAAGGCAGTGAGAGCCTGTCCTTCCTCCCAGAATTAATCCCTGAAAGTAATCACTGAAACAAGACATTATGACTGTACCCCACTCATTTTTCTTTCACTTGGATTCCTTGACTTTCAATTTTGCAGACAGCCCAGAAATGAGGGATCAGATTTTTACTGGTCATTCCCTGATATTAATCACACTTAGTTTAAGATCAGGATCTGTGCTACAGCACAAAACTTGACTTCAGACCCTGAGATCCAGCCCAGCCTGGATCAGTGGGCCAAGGCAATTGTACAAGGTCAAACAAGGTGAAGTGACAGGTCCTACACTTGGGTAACAACAACCCCAGGCAGGGGGAAGAGTGGCTGGAAACTCTTGGGTGTGCAGCAGAGAGGCTCTTGAGTGTCTTTAGCTGGTTGACAGCCAGCTAAACATGAGCCAGGGTGTGCCCAGCTGGCCAAAAAGGTCAGTGGCATCCTGGTTTGTACCAGCAGGACCTGGCTTGTGGTCAGCAGGACCAGGGCAGTGATGGTCCCCCTGTATTTGGCACTGGTGAGGCTACAGCCTACATCCCGTGCCCAGTTTTGGGCTCACCTGAGGTGCTGGAACGTGTCCAGAGAAGGGCAATGAAGTTGGTGAAGGGTCTCAAACATAAATCCTATGAGGTGTGGCCAAGGAAGCTGAAGTTGTTTAGCCTGGAGAAAAGGAGGCTGATGAGACATTGTCATTCTCTACAACTTCTTGAAAGGAGGTTGCAGAAAGATGGGGCAGGCAAGCAGTGAAAGGACAAGAGAAGATGGCCTCAAGTTGTGTCAGGAAGGTTCAGGTTGGATATTAGGAAAAATAGATTTACTAAAAGGGTGGGTAAGTATTGGAAGAGGCTTCCCAGGGAAGTGAGGGGATCCTTCACTATCTCTGGAAGTCAAAACAAGTCAAACTCATCAAAAGCCAAGTAAACATGGAACGTCTTGATATGGTTTTGTTGACATGGTGGTATTCGAACAAAGCTTAGACTTGATGATCTTAGAGGTCTATGAGGTATATTGGAATTTGTCTAAGTGTGGAATTAGAAAATATATTTCTACCTGATCTTAAGCCATATAGAGTCTATCTGTGTATGCTCTAAGTATTTTTATTAGCATAGAAGTTAAATATTCAAATATATCTCAGAATATTTTTAGTTTTACTGTGCTACAAATTTTATTTTTAACAACCTGTGGATTAGTATTGTTCATGCAGACTTTGACCTTTAAAGGCTGCATTTATATGAAGTAAATTCTAAGGGTTATTTTGTACAATAAATACAAGGAATTTGGAAAAAAAAAAAAAAGAAAAATCCTTATCATGAACATTTTCTTTTTCCCTTCCCCCTTCTTCACCCACTGGACTGCAGAGGAGATTACCCCCTTAACAGAAAGAAAAAGCATATGTCAACTTGCCTCACCTACAGAGCCTTCAGGCAAAATGCATCACTTTTTTTGGGACTGTCAAGGATTGAATAAATCAGAGATAAGTGGGTTAAAATGTCAGCACCCACTGGGACCAAAATAAACCTACCACATTTTTTCATCCAAGTGAAATCCTATTTGCAGTACCACCAGTACTTCATTCATTCATTCAGGAAGACAACTTAAAAGTTTTATATGATTAATTAAATCTTTTCTTATTAAAAACTACCAAAAAAGCCCCCTCAAAAAAAACCCCACAAAAATAGTTGGGTTTTTTCCCCCTCTCATTGTAATAAGCCTGTGAAAGTCATCTTGTGCAAAAGGTCAGATAAGCATGATGTGAAAAATGGTGCTAAAAGGCTTTCAAACTTTGTTTATTAATAGATATAACCTTTTCACCTCTGCTACATCTGTCACCACTAGGTTAAATATCATTTATCTTGCTGGTCACCTGACTTCTTGTTATGAGTACAGGGAAATGCCACAAAAAAACACTGAACAGCCACAAATCCATTTTAAAAATGCAAGAGAAGAATTGCCTGAGCCTTTCTAATAAAACATAACCTAACATGGAGTAACTAAAAACACTGAGGGTAGCCCCTGGCTTTAAAAGCATTCTCTAGGCCATTGATCATTGAAGACAACATGCAGTGACCTCACACAAACACAATGTAAACTCCCAAACTCATTGATGGCATTCCTAGCACTCTGTCTGAATTTATATTTCCTCTCTGTAAACTGTTTGACATAAGCAGTGAAAGATGGAAACAGAAAAGGGCCTCCTCAGTATGATGAGCATACCACAAAATGCAGCTGGATGCAAGTGAATTAACTTGTAGCTTCCTTTGATGTTCAAAGAAGTCTCAGGCCAAGATGTGTGTTAATGGAATTTTCATAAGATTCTTGGAAGTATATTTTTCCTTCTGGATAGCCCAAAAATATGCTATAGCATAAAAAATACCTGAATCTATTTTGAGGAGATGAAGAAAAGAAATGGAAAAAAAGTATACTGTGTTATTATCCATTTTTCAGAAAGAATGCTATGGCTGTGTTAGTCAAATCATGCAATCAGAAAGGCATGTGGGTGTATATATGTCCCTTCCTTCCTTCCTTCCTTCCTTCCTTCCTTCCTTCCTTCCTTC